>CAXAMN010004803.1:34938-61246 GCA_963970005.1 Durusdinium trenchii
GCCTAGGCATGGCCTGGGCTGCTACGTACGGTGCTAGCAGCCGAGGCCAGCGTCTTCTTTTCTTCCAAAGGCAACGGCCCCCCTACAAACTTGCGTGTTCGCTTTGCACAGGAACCCTCTCAGCCATGGCCACAGTTCATGTTGACGATATGCTCTTAGCTGGGGGGGAAGTGGCTGAACCAATTTGGAAAGAAATTCAACAGCGACTCACCTTTGGCAGTCAGTTGGGCTCCCATGAGCGCCGGTCTGAAGTTTTTGGGCCGACAATTGAAGCAAGACCACCTTTGAGATCAGCGCCTCCATGGCTGAATATTGCACTGACAATGCATTTGACCGCGGCGATCGGTTGCTGAGTGACACTGAGGTTGGGTTGCTGCGCTCCATCAACGGGAAACTTAGTTGGGCTGCCCGACAGAGTCGGATGTTCTTTTCTTGGTGTCGCTCCTGCAACAGAGCATGAAGCCCCGCAGGTGCGACGCTTGCGCATGGCCAACCAGGGGATCCGACAGTTGAAGAAGGATGTGCCTTTGAACTTTGTGCAACTGGGCTGCGCCTTAGATGAGATGCTTTTCGTGGTAGCCACGGACGGTGCCTACGGCGCGATGCCGGAGGGGAAATCCCAACAAGGTTGGCTAGTGGCTTTAGCGCATCCTCGAATCAAAGAAGGGCACAGTCGGATGAACCTGGTGGAGTGGACATGGCAGAGCTCGTCGTGCAACCGGTCGTCCGGTCATCCATGGCAATAGAAGCAAGCGCTGCTTCGATGGGGTATGAGCATGGTGAATATGTCCGCGCACTTTTCGGCGAGCTTGTTTGTGAGGACTTCCAAGTGCGCCGGTGGGGACACTTCGTGAAGAGGCGGGAGTTGCTTTGGTCCTGGACGCCAGGACTGCGTACGACACCTTACAGACCGAGAGCCTTCCTCAGGATCGCCGCACGGCGCTCGATTTGCTGGCGATCAAGAGAGTTTGTTGGATGAGAGCAACCGCTCTCTTTGCCGCTGGGTGCCGGGGCCGCAGCAGATTTCGGATAGCCTCACCAAGAAGAAGGACAACAAAGTCCTTTTGAACTTTCTGGAAACGAATGAGTGGAATCTTAAAGAAGATGAGGTGTGGCAGGCTCAGCGCGAGCGGCAGCGGCTGCATCAGAAGGCTTCGAAAGCCAATGTGAAGGCGCCTCAAAAAGGGGCCTTGGGGGTGAGTTGAAATGGCACTCATCCCATTCGTTTCTCATTTCACATAAGGTATGTCCGCGAAAAGGGACCGCACCCGTTTGCCACTTTAAGTTTCATCCAGCCTGCATGTGGTAGCTTCTGGTAGCTTGAGCTAGCTTCAGCTAGCCTATCATAATTTCCTATCTTAAGTGAAGAGGCCTGCTTTGAACCAGGCGCCCAGCGGTTCTTATCTCACGGGTTTCAAACCGCGCCCCTTTTCTTTTGATCAACAAAAGGGCTTCAAAGTGTATGTGGTCATGTACGGACCCTCAAGACAACTTCACAAGCGTGCACACTTTCCGCTCTCCCCTCCCAGTCGTGACTGAGATCTCTAAAGTGAGCACGTGGCACTGAAGAAAGACTCAAGCCCTTAAGATCCATTGGCCTTATGTCAAGTGCGATGTTCACACGAAAGGGCCAACAAAAATGCTCACAGGCCTTCACACCAGCCATCATGAAAAAACATTCCCCATTCGAATGCCTCAACGGCCGACAAACAGACCTGCTCTATATGCACCGACCCTCACTCAGATACCCACCCTCTAAGATCGTGACTTGAGGTAGCACATCGATCGATTCCCTCGTCGATTGTCAACCCTCACAAACTTCCGGCCGTCCTCCAGCCAGCCCACCGTGACCACCCCTGCAGTGATCCCATCGGCTCATGGGGGGAGCCAAACAGCTTCTTGCGCCAGCTCTCATGCCGGACGACCATGATCTCCAAGATGCCCTGCGTGACTTCATGATGATTTGTTGAATGAGAACCACGACTCAAGGGCCGATCCAGTTCCTCAATGAGATTCGCTGGCCACATCCATTGAAAGTCCTTCAGCTCCTGCCCCCTCAAACGATGAAGAAACTGAGGCAAGGACTCATCCAACGACAGCGATTTGACAACTGCTGGGCTTTCCAAGGAAGGAAACTGGTAGGTGTTCTTCTCCGACTCCTTGGACATGAACTTCTCCTCCGCGTTTCCCAGACCCACCCCTTGACAGAACCGACTCAAATGCAATCGGCCCACAACGATGTGCCCACCCGATGATCCAAGGTGAGCTCCCCCATCTTTAGAGCCTCGGTCAAGCAATGTGCACGAATCCTCAGGTGTCTTGTCCTCCAGCTGCCAACCGAACCCGACGACAGAACCACTGCCACACGGTTGTCGTTGTAGAGCTCAAGGTCCACCTTTTTCACAAGAAGCTCTACCAATGCCCTCACAGACCTCCCTGTCTGGGCCATCAGAGACTGCTTCTAGGATTCCCACTGTACATCCAGCCTGGTTCCCGAAATGCTATGGCCATCACCTGGAGAAAATGAGGCGTCCACCAAGACCTCAAGAGTGCCTGAATGGCGTGGCCGCGTTCGCTTGAGATCCGGTGCTGTGTCTTCCGGAACCTCCTTGGTGTAGTGGAGCCCAAAGTTGAGGGACTGTTTCAAATAGGCCAAGACCGCCTCACCCAGCGCAATCGTCCAACGCGGCTTCTTGACCATCCTCATCACTGCCCATGCGATATCTGGCCGGGTCTTTCCTGAGAGCCAGAGGAGCTCTCCGGTCATCTTCTTGGCTTCACGCACCTTTGGCAACGAGGCAGCTTCCTCTTCTTCAGATTCCTCTGGGACCTTCACATAGGGGAGCGAAACATTGCCAACGTGACGATCCAGCGCCTCCCGGATGCAGCAGCCTTGATGCACGAAGTACGACCCATCACCGAGCCTCTGAATCTCCATGCCCAGGAACCTCATCGAGCCTCCCCCAACCTTCGCATACTCCGGCGATGAGGTGGACCATGATTGTTGAATGGCAGGTCTGTGATGCCGCCTCCATGACACTCTCCGGACCTACCATCAAGATGTCATCGACATACACGATCATGTGGCCCAAAATTCTCCCCCAGCTTCTTTTCCCGGTTGAGGAGTCGCCCTCCACCTCTTGGATCGCCCACAAGTTTGGATCCTCCATAGGCCGAAAACCAAAGCGAATGACCGGATCTCCCCCACGGCTGGCATCCACTGAGCCATATAGGAACCCAGCATCTTTTGAAGCTCCGCATCTCTGAAAGAGCTCCAATCTTTTGGTGATGTGACTAAGCCGCACATCGCGGCCGAGACAAGCCAATGCTCTCCAGGTTGGGCTAGTCCAGCTTCTTCTAGAATCTTGGGCGGTTTGACAACAACCGTCTCGCCCTGAGCCTTCGAAGCCAGAAGGAACGCTGACTTCACATCCAGCGACAAGCAGTGCCATTGTTGCAATGAAGCCACCCTCAAGATCATGCGAAGCTGAGTGGAATCTGCACCTGAAGCATAGATTTCATTTGGCTTCCATATAGTTTCCACAGCGCACAATCCTCGATCGACGGCGTCCATCGCCAGCCTTTCGAGTGAAGACCCCCATTCCTGGCATGAGCTCGGCTCGCTGACCTTTTTCTTGGGCTTCAGCCATGATCTTTTGGGTCTGCTCCTCATTGATCCGCACAATGGCCTTGTTGTTGTCGAAGTTTTCGATCTCCGTCTTGAGCGCAAAGGCAAGGACTTCCGAACCTCCTGCAGGCTGATGGTTTTGGTCTGGAGAAAGATCTCATCCTCTTCCTCAATCACCTTGGAGGCTTCCCCTCCAACTTCCTGCACCTGGCTTCGCTTCCCTTCACCAACTGCTCGATCATGCCGTTCTCGGAGTCCAGGTCGTAGATCAAGCCGATGGATCCACTATCACCAGCCTGATTCGATTCCAATCTTCCAAACTCCTCATTGGCCCATTCTTGCCCTCGACGAAGTCTACCTTGTAGTTCCCAAAGAGCCAAAGACGAAAGCGAAGTCTTCTCCCTTACCCTTCGATGGGGAATCACAGTGTTGTCCCTGATGTCGGCTGGTTCAGGTCGTTCTTCCAGAGTCAGCAGATCTGACAGTGACGGAGGAGCCTCACCTTGCACCAGGTCATTTGTACGAACGAACTTCCCGGTGTCAACTTCCACGACGCGTCGACCGCTCGTCAAACTCATCTCTGGATCCGGGCCTCTCACAACGCCCTGCCTTTTCCTCAAGCGCCAGTGTCCCTGGAAGTCGTCCCAGCCCTTCTTAGTGACCATGACCTTCCGCCCCCATGGAAGCAACATCGGAGTGGTGAAGCGAAGAGCTTGGAGTTGAAGTCGACCCCTTCTTTCTCCCACATGCTTCGCCATCAACGGCCATTTCTCCTCTCCATCCTCCGAGGCTCTAATCAAGGTGTTGATGCTTCGTCGAATCACCCCAACCTCTGCCTCGGCACGGCCATTTCCTTTCCAATCGCTTCCACTGGTGAACGTTCTGTAGATGCCCCGCTCCTCGCACCATCTTCTCGTCCCCCACATTTCACCAACTCCATCACTATGCACACGCCTGACCTCCATCCCCAATTAAATACTTGAGGGGAAATTAAATATTTGCCAGGCCAGCCTTGAGCTCTGTGCCATTCCTCGAGGTCAGCGTCTCCACCATGGTGTAGTTGCGGATGGCAACCTCCTCCGCTTCTACCTCAAGGCGCTCCCACTCCTTGAGAGCACGACCATCACCTTCCCTCACTGCCACCTCCTCCGGCTCAGCTTCAGGTAGGAGAGGTTCCTCAGGTGCGCACCCCAGGGCTTCCACCATGATTGAGGCAAAGGGATTGGCCCCGTTTTCCTCACCGGAATGGCGTAGACGCCCACCAGAAATTGGAAAGTCCTCACCCGGCCGAAAGGGACCACAGACATCCAAAACTAAGAGTCAGAGCGTCAGGATGAGGAACTTGTCGATGTGGGCGGGACTTTCCAGCCCCCTTCAAGCACGTAGTGCACTCCTTGGAGCATTGTTCAGTGGACATCTTGGCCAAACCCACTGGACCCTCTTCACGGCCAACTGCTCCAGGGTTATCCAACTGCAGCACAATCCCCTTCACTATTTCCTCTTCGGGCCATGCCGCTCAGCTCCGACTCTGCGATGTCCGATCCGCCAAGGGAGCCGAAACCTCCAACTGTTGTCGAGCTTGATGATCCGTCAGCCCATCAAAACTCTTAAATGCTCGATGTTGGTCCCCAGAGTGGTGGGTTTGCGAGGATCGTGGCCTAGAGCACCCAAGTCCAACCGGATCTCTGACAGCCCATATCGATCTCTAAAAGACGGGTACTCGTTGAGGTCATTGGTCGCCTTGTATTCTTCCGGATCACGGGGATGCTCTTTGAGAAACAACACCTCCCTCCTTCGTGAGTGAGGGTGTACAACCAAAGCTGCCTCATCCAAAGCACTGCATCGCTCCAGGCGAGCTCCCTCATAGAATCCGAAAGATCATTCAGTGCAAAGCACTCCGGACCATTTCGTGCCCGCAAGGGGGTGGGCCAGGTCGACGAAACCGGAGCTTGGAAACCGTGCGACAAGGAGGACCGCCCAAAATCACTTCCACCGTTCCTTTCTCACACACTTCTGCCAAGAAGCTTGTCAGCTGATGAGAAAGAAGATCTTGATTGGAGTCAGCCATCTTCTCGATGCACACCACCTTCCGAGAGTTGGAATCTAGGTGCTTCTTCCACCAGGACTGCTCTGGGCCGGAGAACGGGTGCAACACCACCGATGAGCTTGACAGGATGCGTTGTCGCTGACGATGGTTGAGAGGAACTGACTCCGCCGACCATCTTTTTGTGGGAATGACTCTGGCCAAGAGCTCATCAGGAACTTCCGGCCACATTTCTCTCAGCTCGTTCAACCATTTCCAAACGTTTGGAGCCAGATCCCAAGGGTTTCCCGCCCGCAGTGCAGACACCTGCTTCGTCATCTCCTCCTCATGAGCCTCCAGCTCCGAGATCAGGCGTTGAGCCAGTGACATCTCCACCGTGGGACAGCCAGCTTCCAACTCCACCTCGATCTTCACGCCAAAGGAATCACTCTCCCACCTGACACGATAGCCGAGCCGCACCACCTTCCCAAGTGGAACGATGATCTGGGTGTCAAAGTCCGTGATGAGGGTTCCAGTGTGTGCCACTTGCCTGAGCGTGGTGACACCCGCTGCCAGCTCCACCTTTATGGGGATCGCCTTGTCATACTCCGCCTTCGAACGAGCCGGGGGTAGAACATGAGTTGCCCCACCATCAAGCAACGCTCGAGTCGCCCCCTTCACCGGTGTGACCGAGCTCCTTGAATGGCCAACTTCACCACCTGGTCCATTGGTCTCCTTGCCCTTGAGATCCTCCACGACCTCCTTCTTGACCCGGGGGACCTCCTTCACTGGGCAATCAGGTTTCAGATGTTGGTTTGGATCCACAACTCCAGCACCGTCCCTGTTTCGACACCCCCTTCCACTCATGCGGGAAAGAGCACTTTTGCCCCTTCTTGCATCCGGCATCAGACACGAAGTAGCGGCGCACACCTTCGGATCTGGCTTGCCATTCTTGGTGTCCTTGGAATCCTTGGGAGCCTTTCCATCACCTGCTTCACGAGGCTTGTCCTTGACGTCCCGGGGCTTGGTACCCTCCTCCTTGGAAAGCCAATCATCACCATCCAAAGCACGAATCTTCACCATGTCCTTCACCGGGATGCTGACACTCCCATGGAAAGTAGCTCCACCCTCCGCCAAAAGCGACTCTGCAAACTGTTGCATGCCATGGTCAGTGGGCGCCACATCGATCCTCAAAGCCGCCCTGGTGACCTGCAACCGGAACTCCACCTGTGAAGAATGCTTGGCAAGCCCAGCTGCAAAACGATCCAAAGTGGCCAACAACAGAACCGGATCTGGTGGCTGGATCCCTAGCTCGGGACTTTCTGTTCCACCAACTGCTTCAGCAAGGTCTTCCTTTCTCCCAAGCAGCCTGGCTGATAGACCCTCAGGATCTTGTACACAATGCTGACAGAGTTGACTTCCCGTTGCGACACCAGTTCAGAGCGGATGGATTCCTGGATTGCCTTCAACAAAGCCACCGACCCTCTTTGCTCAATTCGAAGCCAAGGTGCCCGATGAAAAGCTGGTGGACTCACAGCAACCAGCCTCAAGCGCTCCATAGGTTCCGAGTTCAGCCAAACACGGTACAGGGTTCCGGCCACATTGAGGACTTCCACCACAAAGACGAACTGGAGCTCATATCCCTCAGGAACGGTCCGATCGTGGTCAACCAGTCACCAGCAATGAGGGGGCCAATCTCGGACTCAGAGAGCTCTTGGAGGGTAGTAGGTAAATCCAGAGCGCGAACCGATTCTTGTAGGGCCATCAGGCCTCCAAGCCAAGCTGGAAACCCGGCAAAAGGCTGACCTGGGTCACCACCTCCACCTGAAAGCCTCCAGGATATCCACCAGGGAATCCACCTCCCGGAAAACCATCAGGGGCTCCATGAGGAGGACCACCAGGTGGCCTCCAACCGGAAAGCCACGAAGAGCATTATATCCCGGATCCCGGATTTTGAGCGCTCGATCCACCACCTTGCCCCGGTCGACCATTGTCGTGAGGTGTACCAGCCCAAGGATCACCGGAATGACTTCCCGCCGGATTGCCGCCCTGCTCACTGGGCACATGTCGAACACCACCGCGAGTGCCACCCTGAACACCCCCAACCTCGAAGTCCTTTCCAGCAGAACCCATCCAAGGCTGTGGCTCAACTGATCGCATGCCGTGGCCCCCAACCAGAGCCTTTGAGGACCCCAGCATTCCAGGCAACCAGGATTGAACTGCCCCTGCTGCAGCAGACACCCGGTTGAAAAACTCCATCAAGCTTGTCCTCGGTCCACTGGGATGCCGATGTTGATCCCCATAATCATTGCGAGGATCTGGAAGACCATGTTGTTGGTACCCCCTACGACCTCAATCACCCATCACAAAGGACCCAGCAAGCCCCCATCCGCCGGCCGTGAAGAAGACGTCATGCCCATTTTCATGGCCTCAAACATCGAGCCCATCATGCCCATGGCCCAAGGAGGTGGCTGCCCCCACTACTGCTGCCCAGGTCCACTCCAGCGACTCTCCATACGATTGCCCATGAAGGCCTCACGCTCACTCCAAAGCCTAGCGTTCTCAGAAACTAGATGTTGGATCATGGCGCGGAAGGCTTCAGGTCCCTCCCTTGGTGGGCTAACCCCCGTCGGCTCACCTGGAAGCAACTCGGGCGACTCCTGTTGGATCTGAGGCAAGTCGGCAGGCCTAATGGCGCGCAAGATCGCTTCATCTCTCACGCCCTCCGACCAAAATGGATTCGACCGCCCAAGCACAGTAGGTGGTCCTGATGGCCTCATCATGACACCATCAGTGGGTCTTACATCTTCGATCGCTCTCACCCCCGGACCCCCGACTCCGGGGTCTTCTCTGAGGTTGCTTCTTCACTCATGGCGAACCTAGGAAAAAAGAGCCAGCCTCTAGTGCGTAAGGCTTGGGCTCATGACTCATAACCCTCACGGGTTTCAAACCGCACTCCTTTTCTTTTTGATCAACAAAAGGGCTTCAAAGTGTATGTGGTCATGTACAGACCCTCAAGACAACTTCACAAGCGTGCACACTTTCCGCTACAGCGGTTCTTATGACGAAAACCATGTGTTTTACGGCGCTTTCGGGGTTGCGGTTTCCCGGAAAGAAGCCAGGGCAGCCGTCTCCGCCCACGGAGGCTACCAGGTTACCATCACAACAGCAACAACAACAAGAACAAAAACAAGAACAAGAACAAGAACAACGACAACGACAACAACAACAACAACAAACCAGCACCGTAACGGAAACCCCCGTCGTTTCCCTTCCTTCGCTCTCCTCCCTTCCCCGGCCGGCGCCCGGCTGTCAGGCGTAAGCCTTTAAATGCGGTTTTCAGTCTCATTTATCTTCACCATCCCATTGTTTTGTGTCATTTATCCCAGCCATGTGTCATTTCCCAGCCATCCTCTTTTTCTTGTGTCCATCGCTTCTTGTTGTTGCCCAAGCAGTTGTTTGCTCTTGGGGGGGGCCTTTGTTCGTACCCTTTCTCACCCACGAATGACCCAAGTCTGATCCTCGGGACACCCTCTTTCAGCTTGAGTCCCAAATGGCCTTGAACATAAACCAGCGTGCCAAGGCCTAAAGGTGCAGGCGCTTGTAGCAACAAATGTTAAGTTGATTGCATTGCGAGAGGGATCAGCGTCTTCCGCTCTATCCACTCCATCGCTCCATTCGCTCCGCCCCGATAATGAAAATTAAGTCACATCCCGGATCCTCTCCAGCCCATTTGGGATCTTTTGCGGTTTTCAACGTGTGAGCTTTGAGGGATTTGTTGTTTTGTCGATTGATCGACAACGCCATTTTTCGGAATGTCGGGATTCCAAACAAATTTGATTTGCACCGGATTACTTGTGCGAGCCTAATATGCGTACAGCCACGTGCGCGCATTGCTCACCGTTCACACCCACAGCGCTCCGCTATATAGCGCTTATTGCGCGGGCTGCGCTCCGGAAGTCACATGTCGAAAGAGACCGAAGTCTGAAGTTTGACCTGGCCGATCACAGCGCCTTTCTGGTTCAGGAGGACAAGGCCCGCATGGCAATGAAGGAGCAGGTCTGCGACCAAAAGATACAGTGGTTGGTGTCCAGCCCACCATGGAGGTATGTGACGAGGGTCAAAAGTGGTGGCCTGGACTTGTACGAGGTCCTGCCGAACTCTGCCCCTTCAGCTCCGTGGCCCGCTGGTGCCTGACGCCGTGAATCCGTGTCGATGGTTGATGAGTTGAGTGAAGATGGGGGGATGCCTGGCTGACTTGATGACGCTTGACCTGCGGGTCTGTAGTGTGATCCCTGAGCAAGATACCTTTCGCGCGTGACTGGTCTCATCAATCGTTCCCGCGGGTCAAAGTCCCTATATGGTACGAAGGAGTCCTGAAGTTGGATCTGAGAAGTTGCGTGCGTATGTTCAGGTATATAAATCTGTGGTCGGAATTCCATCTACGTCACTGGACTGGGAAGAAAGGTCATGGCCACCTTAACGCAAAGTCTGTTCTCGGGGTTTGCAAATCAAGAAGGCAAAGCAGGCGCCGGTCCTTCCGTGGAGGTGATTGATGAGGTCGTGTGCGTGTGAACCTGAGCCAAGCGAGTGAGGGCGGCCATTTCATCAAAGGTCAGTTGCAGAGATGCCTGGACCTGATCCCCACCAAGCGCGCTTGGACAATACAGGGGGCTGCGCCGTCTGCGGAAGAGTTCCTTAGCTCACGGCCGGCCGCCGGGTTCACGCGCCCTTTTTGAGTTTGGGGCAGAAGCTTGCTCATTCAAAAGTTCCATCACACACACACACCCTGAGATGTTTCCATTGCCCATCTTAACGTTTCAGTTGTGCGTGAACCGGTGTGCCAATTCCGCTGGACCTCTTGGTTGAAGGGCAAGGCTGATGTGCGCATTGGGCCCCGGAATGCAAGACCTTTTTTAAAGGCAAGGGACAATACTCAGGACGTCAGGTCTGTCCGCAGTAACGAGAAACCATGGGCGACAAGCTAGCGCCTCAAAGCCAGATGAAAGTGAGGCAAAGAAATCCATGACGAAGTGCAGGCTGAACGTCTCCTAAGTAAGCGTCCGTGTGGATCCCATTTCTGGTCTACGCCCGAGGCCCTGGAAGTGCGCGAGCGTGAAGAGTATAGGACACATACTCCTCAGCTTGTTGCTCTGGCAGAAGCTGGGTGACATGGAGCTTGCTTCGCAATATTTCTGAGTTGCACGAGGAGCTCCTGACTGCCTTGGACATCCTAGGTCCTTACTTGATACCCTACGAAGTCCATGATGAAGATGGTGTTCCTAAGTTCGATCCAGCCTTTGAGGCTGAATACCAAGAAGGCCTCAGCCAGACGTGTCAGTATACCCCATTGGATACGCAACTAGGATGCCGAGAGCGCCGCCATGGCGGCGCTGCAGCGTTCCACCAAACGGAGCGCTTGAAGTTCCTGATCCAGATCCGCAACCTTTGCGTCAGAGGCACCAACGTTCGGCTTCTCTGTGATGGCTGCGTGCCCAGCCTACCGCTGGAAGTGGAGCACAAAGCTTCGTCAGCTTTCCTTGTGGACTTTCGCAGGCGAGTTCGTGAACTGGCAAACCTGGGAATGGTATTTCAATGTGACTGATTCACAGGTCGCGTACGTTGAATCGTTTGATTTCACAACGCGTCCCGCTGCGTTTTTGGACGATCAGCAATGAGCAAATGGAACTTCGAAGATGCTTTGAATGGAAGTGAGTGGCACCCAAAACATCGCATTTTCGTTTTGCAGGCTTTGCGTCAAGAACCATCAGGATCTATAGGAAAGAGGTTTCACTGATTTTCGAGCGCCTTCGTTGTGCAAAGATACCAATCCCTTCCCCTCTCAATGAACAATTAAGTGGGGATGTTTCTGAACTCCACCAACATGCTCTACTAGGAAGGGGAATCCCTTTGAAGAGCAGGGGCTTGAAGCGCTTCTACCCTCTAGCTGGGCGTGAACTGGCGTTGCCCAACAATGGTATTCCAACCGAGTTACACGTGGCATTTGGCGCAAGTTTTTGTTGGCTTTGGCAGTCATCAGCGTTGGTGCCATTTGGGAATTGCGCGTTGTTTTGGTCTTTTCTTGCGCATTGAAGAGCGTTCACTCCCGAGTGTGATGACATGGAGTATGATGACCTCGGCCGAGGCGCTTGGACAAATCAAAAACATCATTTATTCCCAGCAGTTTGTTACCTTTTCCGACCGTTTTTTTTTCTAATGGCCGGTTTCTGATTTCGCATTGTTCTGATTCAAATCGTTGTTGGAGGCCTTTTTTTGACCTACTTCCGCAACTGCTTCAAACACCTTCCTGATTTCTTTGATCTGTCGGACCTCCGCCTTGTTCCATGTGTCACTCCGCCGTGGCGGGGCAACCCGTTGTTATGGAGCAATCAAACCAATTCAAGAAAGCATTGGATTTCGCTACTAGGAGCAAGGACGCTACTAGGGGCTCCTGGCATCGCTGCTAGGAGCAAGGACGCTACTAGGGGCTCCTGGCATCGCTACTAGGGTGGAGGGACCAGCGGACCGCTTGTACGATGCCCGTGCGTTTATTTCTCTTCGACTTAGTCCTCTTTGATCGCCTGTTTTCGCAAGCGCCCTTTGCATTCTACTTACTTCGCTGCGCAAATGAATAGTGACACTGGCGATCGGGGTTTGTTGTGATTTCTATTTCTTTTTCACTGGTTCTGGTGGGGTTGTCGTGGTGCTCTTCATTGTTGCTCCCTACTCTTCTTTCTCTCTGCGGGGGTGCCGCTTGCGAGTGGAGATGGTAGTATAATTTGGTTTGGCATTTCTTGCAGCGCAGCTTTTACCTCACTTCACTTGCTGCGGTCACAATTTAAGAACCGTTTGAACATTCAAAACAAGTTCCAATCTTCCCCGCATCAATGCGGCACGAAGAAGTCTGAAACTTCTGAAGCAGTGCATGAACCAATGTGAGGCAAAGCTGGCTGAGGAACGTCGCCGTGACAGGGTTCAGCGGATGAACCGAGTGGAGGCCAGGTGTTTAATCTTGTTTCTTTTCGGAACCTTTGATCCCTGAACTAGCGTGCTGTACACCTTTGTCCTGCTACCCTCTACCTACTCCACCCAGAAGTAGCTCCTTGTTAAGCTTCTTGCGTTAAGTTTCCTTCAAAATCTAGAAACCAAATCATTAGTGCTAGCGCTTCTTCAAGGAATTAGGGCGGCGGGGGGAGCTTCCTTTTTTTTTTACTCTCCGGCCAACACTGAAGTCGAGGCGACCAATGAGCGTTCCGCAGCAAAGGTCTAGCTCCGTGTTGAAGCCCATCTCACAGAAGTGAGTCAAACAACATGGACCATGAATGCGGTGTTGCTTTTGCGCCGCGTTCAAAGGCCCTGCAAAGTACTTCCAACGTTGGATTAAATAAGACTTCAGCGCCAATGAAAGCGCCCTTCGGAAAGGTTTTGCCATTTGATTTATTCCCTTTATCGAGAAGCAAGGGCGCCACAACAACTTGCTTCAATTTGCAAAACGAAATGCCCGCTCGAATGATAGTGGCATAAGCATGCGGGGTGCACAGTGTTCCAGCAGGAAGGTCAAATCTGCATCCATGCACAAAAGCTGCGACTGCAAGTTCAAAGACTGAGCACGCTAGGCCATCGCCGAATCTCCAATGACAGGAGGACATGAATTGCAGGAAGGTCTGAAAGTTCGTGCTCGACAACGGAGGCTTCTCTGGGCCCTTAGTCATTAGGTCAAGATCAGTGTGCCAAGTATAGTCCTCTTGTTGATTGTCCCAAGCCCATCTAGGGCACAACTGACGAGGTGTAAGTCTCGCTGCGGGTGCAGTGGTGGCCGCAGGGGCAGGTGAAGCTGTCACTTCAGGCTTCTTACAAGCCCTGTTCAGCTTGGAAAGCCATAGCTGCCTGGCGTAGACATCCACTTCCTTGACGCGCAGCTCACACTTGATCTTATTGGCTGCCTGATCAATAACATTCTTTGCAACCTGGTCTGCTTTGCGGATCAACCATATATCTTGCACGGTCGAGCCAGCATCCTGGGCCTGTTGGGGAGTAATCTCAGCAATTGAAAGATGTTCCAAAAGGTGAGCCGGGCACCAGGCCAATTGGAGGGGCGTGGCACAGAGGTAGCGGCGACGATGTATAAGCGTCAACAGAAAGCCCCACCACTGCGCATGTGTCCACTCCAGTTGAATCCGATCATGCTGTTGTAGGTCGGCAAACTGGTTCACGATCGTCAAAGAGTCGGAATGCACAATCAGGGGTCGATCTGCCATGGCAAAGGCTACTAGCACGGCCCAAAGCTCGGCGCTGTAGCTCGAAGGACAGTGGCATCTTCAGCAACCACAGAAAATGCCGCCATGGTAAGCCAGGGGTACTGTGCCAGCTGAAGGGATCCATCCGTCCACACATGGCAAGATCCTGTGGTTGTAGTACTCCACTCCTGGACTTGGAGATCAGAGACACAGGACACCTGTAATTCGGCCCGGATCAGCCCAAATGATATTTCAGCAACTCCCAGAATATGAAAGTTAGGCCCGAAGTTAGGTCAACTGGAAGACCAGTACAGTCATGCACAAAATGCTCAAGGGATTCTTTTGCTCCCCCGCAGAACCGGCATGCGGGACTGTCGATGAGGGCTGCAGCAGCAAGACGGTCGGCCGTAAGAGTGCATCCTGTGAGGGCACTCTCCCAGTGGCACAAGAATGAAAACCCCGGGTTGGATATGGCCCCTAACTTCTTCTTGGCCGAGAGGGTCAACGCCAGGTCAAGGAAGCCAGTCGCTTTCTGGATGTCTTTGCGAGGCATCTGACAACCTGTCTGGTAACATTTGTTGGCTGCAAGGCTGGTAAGGATACACTTGAGGTCCTTGACACTGTCAATTGGTCCTGCTCATACAGCCTCTCCCACCTTTGTCTAGCTTGGAGGGAGCCTTGCAGAATCTGACTGACTCAAGAATGGTCGCAGCCGCACGAAACAGGAAAGGATCAAGTTTGTGTGCTTTATGGATGATACACAAAAGAAGATGCTTCGATCGCCACATAGGCCGGTTTTGCCACAAAGCATCGGCTATTGCGCACTGCAGCCTAGCCAAGAGCCGCTTAGGCAAGAAGTTCAATTGCGGAGCAAATGCAACCTGCGGCAAAACTTTGGTGGCCAAAATTTGGGCTCGCTTGGAGCTGTCACATGGCAGGGACCGGATGGTCTCACAATCCCTCAAAGCAGCTTGGAGCTTGGTGATCGGAAAGCATCCAGCGTTCTTCCTCGTCGTTTGGATCAAAGCTCCAAGTATGTTCACTACCTCCACAGCCTTCATCTGCGGGAATGCCGAGCGCAGCATCTATCTGCCGCAGAGTGCTGGATGTTGCAAAAAGCTCACATTTTGAGGAGTTGAGGAACTGCCCACTGAGTGAGTCCCATAACTCTGTTGCCCGAACTGCAGCAACCAGGTTATCCAGTGTTGACCAACAAGTCCAGAGGTAGGTGTCGTCAATGAAAGCCCTGAAGTCAACACCATCAATGTGGGCAACAATCCAGGCCCACACGGCCATATGCAGGTTTATGCAGAGCAGGCTTAAGGAACATCCCTGGACAACGCCATTTGCTGTGGAGATTGGCTGAGATCTCGTCCACTGTTTAAACGACGAGTAGCGAGTCATTCTGGTGTATAGCGCAAGGAACCCACAAGCAAGACCCTTTGGAAGGCCCAAGGCCAACATGAGTGTCGCACAAAGCTTGGGGATCAAGCGGTCAAAGCACTTTGATTTGTCCAATTTGAGGCCAGCGAAGGAGCCCTGCAGACTGTGAGCAGCATCTATCTCCATTTGTATGGTCATGTGAACCTCTGACATTTGTCGCCCCTTTATGCCCCCTTTCAGTTGCCATGGCATCACCTCTTGCTGCCATTGTTGGAGCTGAGCAAAGCGAAGGCCAGTGTAAAGCAGGGTGAACACGGACTGTAGAGAAATAAGCCTCTTTGAAAGGGGAGCATCACTGCCATCCTTGTTATGGATCTCACCTGTGTCAGGACGGTGGGGAACTCCATGCACCCTGCCTCAATCTGGTTGAAGAGCCTAGCCACAGGCCGGAAGGCAGAGGGTGGTAGAGCTTGTATCTCGTGGGTTTGCCATCCATCAAGCCCTGCAGCTGCATCAGGCCGTCGCCTGGCTGCTTGATGACAAAGCTGGTGTTCGTCAATAGGAGGCAGTGTGATACCACGCCCTTTGTCGTGAATGTAGGGCCACACCTGCTTGAGGACTAACATTTCATGTTCGTGATCAGCATTTGCAGAGAAGACCGAGTCCCATTTTGCAGCTATCGTATCCATGGCTGTCTGTGGGTCATAGATTATATTCCCGGTGTCATCCTCAACCAAGTTGGGCGGGGTCACCCGTCCTTTGCTTTTGAGAAACTGGTAGACAATCTTCCCAATGGTCATGGAGGTGGTGGCATCTTTCATGGACTCACGCCATTTCTGAATGGCTGCGATCTTGATTTGTCTCAACTCCTGTTGTGCAGCATGGAGAACAAGCTCAACCAGGTGGGGAAGATCATGTACAAAGATCTGCTTGACCTGGTATGAGACCAGTTGGGCAACTTTAAGTCTGCGCAGAAGCTTGTGCTGAGTGTTACGGAAGGTTCGAGAGTCCCCCGGCCCACTGTCAACACGATGGAACCGAAATTCAAGCTCTCTCAACGATCGAAGAATTGCCCTCAGGAGCAGAAGGTACGGGGAGGCACAACTGCCACTGGCATCCTGAAGAGTACACTGTCGTACTGCTTGGAATTTGGGCGTGCTCCCCCGAATACGGGGTCCCTTCTCCCATTGGGCTCCATTGTCCTGCAACAGTTGCACAGCATAAGCGTTGTAGACCTGCCATTTCTCATCCGCTGACACGGCTGATTCAAACTCTCGATCAAATGTGTGCCACAATTGTTCTCCTGAAAGTTGAACAGGGCAGCCAGGGTCATCGGGATCAGCCTTCTGAACTTGAGCAAGGTTCATTTTGGCAACTTTCTGTAAAACAGAGCCAATCTGGTGAACACGATCCCAAATAAAGGTGGCACGAATTGGCCTATGCTGCCGGTCTTGGTGCTGGAGGACCTCCATGCCAATCAACGCTGTAAGTGCTGTACGGTTCACGAGGATACCATCAATTGATGACTGTCCCTCAGTTTCCGAAACAGGATTGTGCTGGAAAAAGGTGGGAGGCCGCGTCACTATACCTTGTGCATCTGTCTGCAGCAGTGGGTCAGCCCAACCCCAGTGATCAAGGGCTAATTGGACAGCAGGATACACGCCCGGCTCCATTTGGAAGTCGCCAGCAAGCGCAATCGGAATATCACTGAACTGCGCCGCGACAGTAAAGAGCTGATGTAACAGTTCGTTGTCCCTCTCAAACTTTGTCCGTTCCGAGGGCGCGTTAGCGATGGCATAGAAGTTAAAGGCCAGGAGCTTAACATTGGCTGTCACTTGATGCCATGTAGCCGTAGCACGGGCAGTACTGCAGAGTAAGGACCAAGTACCTGAAACATCATCTTTGGCATCGAAGAGCTTCGTGACCTCCCGGCTGGCACACGTGGCAGTACCTCCCGAAAGGATGCGGTACTGGCCATTGCTGGCCCGAATCCTGTGCAGTGGTTGTGAGCAGAAGACATGGAGGTTGCTGAGGGCAGCCTTGCGCTGCGCATCAATCATATTGGACTCTGCAAGGCGAGCTTCTTGCGTCAGGAAGGCATCAGCCTCCCAATGAAGGCAGTTCACGTTCGTGTTGAATGAGTCGACGTTTGCTGAAATTATAGTCCATCGTGGTCCCTCCCCGGGAAAGCCCAGAGTGCAGTCAAAGAGCAGAGAAGTCCAGCAGTCAAAAGGGAAGAAGTAGTCGTCCATCAAAAAGGAATTCCAAATTCGATCATAGTCCCATGGTGGAGCGGTCCTCTCCTTCATCAAAAGATGGGAGTACGACATCGCCAAGGGTAGACCAACATGCAGAAGTCGAAGGTGCGCACTGATGTATTGGTGATGACTGGCATCACCCCATGCTTGAGTTGGGAGTACCCCCAGGAACAAGTCGCCACAAAAGGAAAAGGAACTCTCATATTTGCCCCAATATGAGAGAGAAGGGCGGGAAAGCCCACCATAGAAATCCCACATGCCAGCCAAAATCATCGCAACCAAATACCAGCACAGGACCGGAGCGGTCCCAGAGAACAGGAAGACAAAGGCTGCGAAGAAGCCAGCATCTGTTGCCAGATCATCCCCAAATAACGGTGTCTCTGTGCAGGTCTTCGCCCACAGAAAGCCACCTTCTCTTGGCCTTGGTATAGTCAGGCAGCTCGGTGATGTTTCACCGGGGGAGGTGTTTCCCCGTGCTCACGGTGCCGAGGTTGAACGCATTGAAGAATCTGGCGAAGTTGATCCCCCACTTGGTTGAACTGATGATCCACTTTCTCACTGAGGCGCTCATGTTTCTGTTCAAGGCGCCCGACTTGCTCCTCCAACCGATCAATGCGCTCATTGTGAATCTACTTGGAGATCGCACCCTTTGGTGGTAGGGCTTCAGTACCACCATGCTGACCACCTTTGGCAGTTTTGCCTTTGCCTTTCCCCTTGGGGGTAGTCTTGTAGTAGACGGGTGTGAGCAGAACCTCAAATGCCTTCCCGTTCACCTGCACCGAGAACTTGGTGAGAGTTGGTGGCTTCTCAAACGAAAGCGTCCAGGCGCATACCCCCGCCCTACGGAATGAACGGGTGGGGATGCAAGCCTCCTTGGTCGCTTGGTGCACTGCTGAGACGATGTCCTTGGCGAGGATCTCTGCTGGCCACCCAAGACTATCCATATTCACTTTGGGAATCATTGCTTTGTTGATTGAACAAATACGGTCATCTTGTGGCAGCAGGAGGTCCCTTGCTGTGGCAAGAGAGTCCGTGGCAAACCTCGATGCAAGCCCACGCTTGGTGACTGCAATTCCCCGATAGCCAGTGATTGATGAGGCTGCCTTGAGGAGGTCGGCTTTGTTAGCTCGATCAATGGCCCAAAATCTTGGGATGATTGACAGATCATGAACCTGTTCTCCCTTTGGAATGAAGTCACGCACAACCAGGTCACCGGCTCCGCTGGCTGAAAGAAGGGGAACCCTATGTTTCTGCTGCGCCTTGAGAAGGCATTGGTGGATCACATCATGTCGCTCCTTTGAGTGTTCTTGGACTGCACGATATCCGTAGATGGCATATGGGGTCTGGACACACCTCCTTCAGTTGCACTTTGAACTTGGCCAGCGGGTTGTCATAGAAGCTCTGGAAGACATCTTTTGACGTCAGGCGAGCATCACACTCCAGGACGATCTCACAAACTGCTGCTAATTTAAGCGTGATAGCAGGAGCAGGCAATGCGAAATGGACCTCAGGTGTAACCACCAAAAGATGGACCTGTCTTTTGTACTCTTGATTCAGCTCTGGGTCAAAGACAATGACTTCAAAGGGTCCAGTGAGATTCGCTAACTTGGCCAAGGGGTCAGTCGGATCAATCATTGGAAGGAGGAGTGCACAAGGTTCCTTGGGAACAATCTCACGTGCTTGTGGTAGGTTTCCCTTGGACACAAACGCAATGCCACCTCTGTTGGTTGACAGCTGTTGTTTCTGAACGAACGGCAAGGGTGATTTGTCCTTGGTGACAAATGGATGGTCTGATTGAAGCTGGAGATCCTCCCACTTGCTCTGCTTAATCACCTTCTTCTTTTGTTTCCATGGATCATCCGTCTGCCAAGGGTCAGGTGTCTGCATGGTTGTATTCCCACTTGACTGGCCTTCCATTCCTCCCAATGAGACAGCTGAGCACGGTTGGATAAACTGCATTCCCCCAACCACCAGAAAAAGCCTCCGGAGGTTTTCAGCAAAAGTGCGAAGCATAGGAGGGGCCCCAGCTTCCCGCCAGGCTTGATTTGATTCATCAAGGATAGCGTCAATCAGCAGTCTCTTCTGATGTGGAATGTGAAATGAGTCAGGCAAGTGAATATCAGCCACAATCCATCTATGGAGCAACTCCCACCCACGCACACCAGGCCGTGTACGACTCGTATCGATGATCGCAATCGGTCGGAAGCCAAACGGAATGATGTAGTCAATGGCGAAGTCGTGCCAAAACTGCTGGTCCCTAGGTGGGACTTGTAGAAATACCGTCCTGCAGGTGTGTTTTTGGGCATTGCAGATGACCTCAATTCCTATCCAATGTCCTTCCCGGAGTGCTACAAATCTCTGAACATCCAGACAATTAGGCTTGACACTTGGGGCAATCAGTGAAAGATCATGATGAAGAACTGGTGGGCAGAATGAGTCTGGGGGGGAAAAAGCTCATAGCAAACTCAATCTCATCACTTGTCATCCACCCTGGGTGTGTGCGGTAGATGTTGAGCCTCATTTCAAGCCAATCGTCAGCAATGAAGAAAATCTCCCGAATGTCAAAGACATAGAAATGCCTTCCAGTAGCTCTTACAATCAGATCATCAGCTCGGCTTGGGGACTCGGCGATTGCAATGAGGAACGCCGTCCGGGAAGCCTGGGCAAACTGGATGAGCCGATCATCCGCCCTCGTCTCCCTCCAGACAAAGTCAGCTTGATCAATGATCTGCGTGACATGAGTGGAGAATTGGTCCCTCTGCAGCCTCTGAGTGCTCCTGTGTGAAGTTGGGAGCAATGGGGCACCAGCACGCGCATAGAAAGTTCGCAGAGTGTGCCATGGGGCCAACTCAGAATCTTCAGCAGTGCGAACCCATCGGTAGGCATTGGGAGCAACTTGTATACCCATTACATTTTCCAATTCCAAGACTGCTGTTGTCCGCCGGATAGTCAACTGTTCAGGAGAGTGATAGAGCACCCTCCATTGTCCTTCAAAGAACCTGACTTCGACAAAGATCCAATCAAACACAACCAAAACCGGCACCACGAAGTGTTGGTAGCACAACTGGAGGTCTGCAGGATGGGTAGGAAATCGAAACTGAGATTCATTTGTGACCCATAGACCTGGTGGACACCAGCAAATGGAAGGCATCAGCATCTGCAGAAAATCAAAGTGGTACACCATCTCATCCATAGCAATGGCGCCTGGTTCAAGGTTGAACTGGAGGAGGCGAGCACCAAGTGTGTCATTCCTGATGTTGCAGCTGGGTTGCTCCGACAACCGATCCATACCTCCAAATGCCAATGGGGTCCCGTTTTGAGCCCAAGGTCCACTCCAAAGAACATCACCATTGATGAGCATCATAGGTTGATCAATACGGCGCTCAATCATGTTCCGCAGGGTAATATTGCATTGCTGCTCAAACAATTCATTGCACTGGCGTGGTGTGATAGTTCTCGGCGCTTGGCAAATCTTACACCATCGCAGCTCCTGTCCTGGATGGCCATGATGACATGGACCCCCAACAGTCTCTGGCAAGCGTCATGGTTTGCTTTGAAGAAGTACATCTGGGATCCTTGTGATCGAAATGATGGAATGCTTCCTAACCGATCCTGGTTGGCATCCCTGATCCACTCAAACGTTCCATCCTGTTGCAGCAAAAGGACCTTACCAATTCGCATGGGTTCTGGGTCTTGACAGACATATTCCACAACATGGAAGAAGCCTGCTTGCATAGCCTCCTGCAGATGATCAAGCTCTGGGTCATCATCATCCAGGCCCCATGGCTGAGTGGGAGACACAATGGGGTCGGCCCCATCAGCATCAGGTATAGCTCGGGCAATGTGGAGAGTACAAAGCAGATGGGGTCCCAACTTCACCAGTACATCCCCTCTTGGTAGCGCATCCCAAGCAGTATCTTGAGGAAGAGTCTGCCCACCAACCATCAACTGAAGGAGCTGTGCATGATAACTCGCAGGGTCCAGATGCTCCAAGAGTTGGTCAATAATTCTCATCAGAACCGGAACATTCACTGGAATGAGACTCAGATCATCTCCAAACCGGATCAGAGTGCCTCCAGCGAGCCATGGTTGCCGCGTGAGAATACTCGGATGTGCTTTGGCAATGAAATCCGCAAATGGTTGAAGCGCAAACATGTCATCGCACTGCCTGATCAGAGCCTTATCCACGGTTAGTCTGTCACTCCAACACTGTTGCACAAGAGCCAGCTTAGGATGTGTGTCTCCAGAGACTCCTTCAAAACTTTCTTGTACCCTCCTAGTTGTGGAGCAGCAGAGAGGACCCGCCAGTGTGGGTGAGACTCAATACCATCAGAACATTCGAACAATGCCATAATAGGCCGAACTCGAGCCACATGTTGGATCGCATCAAGAAAGCAGAAGCCTTCATCGGTAGCCAAGCCCGAGTGCTTCCCTCCTTTGCTCCAGCTGGGGCATGGAGGAGAAAGGGTCATAACCAAGTTGGACTTGTGAGATGTAGCTCGCAACAGAGTAGACTCACTGATGTCAGCGCAGATGCCACTGAAGACTTCGGTCGGATTGTAGTCAATCCCAATGGGACCATGCTGAACCCTGCAGCCATGATTGAAGCTCCATGTCTTCATGACTTCTTGGCACCAATCAACGGAAGTATGGGATGCAAAGGAGTATCCCAAATTTGTCTGCTGAAGCCACCACATGGCCCTCAACCAGCCTTCATAGGCCCCTGCAAAGAGATGGCTAGCATTCCATGCCAGGTGCTTGTCTAGCTGCGGTAGGTTCCAGATAGGAACAGATTCATCTGCTTGAATCCGACCAGCCTGGGTGCACTGACTGGACTTCACATAGACCCCGATCCACATACCTTCAGTGAAGTCAACTCGCTGATGGGAACCTGAGCACATGAGGTCAAATTGTGACCACTCATCCCTCACAATCACATCCTGGAGAAGCATTGACTTGCGGCAAATCTGGACATGAAGCGGGTCAGGGCAAACCAGCTCGGTCACTTCCCCAAACAGGACCCAGCGATCAGCATGAGGACAAACATCACCTGTAGCAGCAATGGCGTGCAACGCATCCCGAACCGAAGCGCCGAGTGGTTCAGCCAAGCCCGCAGTGGCCCACCCAACAAAGCTATCTTTCGACCAAGATCCACGTTCTCTCGTCTTATCCATGATGTCCATGTGATTCCCGGTCTGGTGAGACCGAGATCTGTAGACGCCTGACCCTCACCAGAGTGGTGAGTAGCCAGGCCCCGGCCCTCACGAACGGGCGTGAGCCACCCAGCTGTGAACCAGAATGGCTGGGGGGAGCTTCCTTGAAGAAGCGCGAGATATCCTGCGTCCTGTCGGTAGTAGCGACTCCCTAGCTACTAGCTACCTCTATAATACTATATATCTACCTTGACTCGCGGCCTACCCCCCCAAAAAAAGTGAAAACAAATAAACAAGGTATCTTTTTCTTCTCTCATGGTCACGTGGAATTTAAAAGTCCGGACAGGTGAAGCTCATTTTTGAGCGTGATCTCATGAAGATGAAGGCGTTAAAGAGCTGTTTGTGACCGGTCTGGGGGCTGAAGCAAGTCCTTGAGTCAAGGTGGTAGCTTTTGAGCCTAAGCTTTGTGCAGAGATTTATAATGGTTTGTAAATTGATGCGCCAGTCCAGTCTTCAATCTCGTGCTCCTGACAATTCACACTATATATTTCCGACCTGAAGAAATGATGGTGTAGTATTTGTTTCCATCATAGTCGTACATTGCAATTTGTGATATCAAGCTTCAGCCTTGAGGCCTTTTTCTCCGTAGCATTCTATCACCTGCACTGCCAGGGCTTTTGGCCAGCGCAAGACAACTTCCCCATGAGCCAGACCATGAAGATTGACGGCCAAGAGACCACAGAGGCGAGGGAAACGGTTTGTCCTATGACATCTTGTAAACTCCAACAAGTGCATATTATATAGAATATAGACAGCACTGAACACATTCAGATTCCTGCCTAGCTGACTTTCAATTTCTGGTGGAGGCACTTCTGCGAGAAGCCATGGAAGTGCAGCCTTTGGTGGAACAAAATGTGTATGGGCCACACAGTGCCTTCATAGTGAGCTGGAATGAGTGGCTCCTGTTGGGACGTTGATGGAGGAATTTTCAATTTCAGTTTCTGTTAGGGTGCGAGTCCTTAAGGTCAGAAGACCATGTGACTCTCTTTGCTTTAACTCAGCGCAAAACAAGGCAGATGTGGGGATCCTCAGAAGGTCTCCAGACCTCAACTTGATGGTCGCCAGCGTGACATCCAACATCCTCCGACTCTCCAAGGCGCTTCAAGCATCTTCCGCTGGATGACGCTTTGAAATGTCATATACAGTCAGCAGCACTGGTGTGGGGTCCAAGACAATTTGGCAGAAAGAAGCTTTCAAGACACATGTAGCACATGCCTTTCAAGACACATGTAGCTTGGCTCACCAGGATCCTCAGATCTCTATTCTAGTCATGGTCTCTCAGGGCAGGAGACTTGGTATACCGCATTCAAAACACAAACCATGAAAAAAGCAATTTACTCGTTTGATAAAACCCGACATGGTATTTTGACGAGTTTCTCTTGGGCTTAGTGGCTTTGAATTCCTTGCATTTCTAGCTGCAGGCTACGACCCGCAGACATTGGAGACCAGCAGCCAGGAGACGGAGGATGTGCTGACCTCGGATTTGGATCTTGATCTTCTGAAGCTCTGCTATTGAGATTGTCGACATTCTACTAGTTTGAAGGTGGGGTTAGATCAGTGCTGCTTCCTGTTTAAGCAGAGCCGACAAAAATTTCAGTTTAAGCCAGTTAAGCTCATGCATATGATTATGATTAAGATTTCTGGGCATGCATGGCATATGAGGGCGAGCACTCGTTCTACTCTTCAGAGCCTGTTGCCACCCCCCACCCCACCCAATAGATTGTCCGGTGGTTGTAGATTGCCTGTTGGTTGCGTCCGTGTTCTACTCTTCAGAGCCTGTTGCCACCCATCCCCCCACCCACCCATTAGATTCATTAGATTGTTTGGTGGTTGAATCTCCTTTCACCTTCTCCCCTCTGAAAGTGCGCAAATGAGTGTTCGGTGCGCAAGTGAGGTAAAGTGCGCAAGTGAGGTAAATTTCCAGTGCGCAAGTGAGTGCTTGGCCGCATATGACAGCTCTGAGTTTCGAAGCAACAGAAGAATTTCAACTTTGGTATTCTGGGCAATAAGAAACATGGCAATATGACAGATTCCTGTAATACCTTAGTGTCACTGCCATGCATAGTGTTTACAGTATATATATATTATTAATAGTGGTAAAACTACTTATATAACAACAACCTGAATACATCGCTTGACTTTTGCAGGAGTTGGAGGTTCACATATATATATATATATACACATATATCGGACACATGGACTTATGCTCTTGGTTTCCTTCCCAGGAATTGCTCTTCTTTTTTGCAGGTCTTCCACGCACTGTCCGAGTGGACAGAAGAGCTGATACTACTTATAGTGAAGTGCTCTTTGGACAAGTGTTGAGTCTCTTGTAGCTTTAGAAGAAGCTTGACATGTCTCTTGTAAAACATGTTTTGTGTTTGGGTGCAGGCTGCAGCTCATCATGTCTCCAGTCTCCAGGTACTTCTGTCCCGTGAAGCAAGTGATTGTGACCTTGGGTGGGGACACCGTGTCAGCTTGCAGAGAGGCATTCATGGAGACTGTTTGGGTGCTTGTTGGATTGTGCTGGTAGCACCAAGTTTCAGTTGGCTCTTCTAAACATGCTGGTAGAGTTGGAAATCTGTTTTGATTGAGTGCCAAGGCTGTTACTATTCACAGCTGTCAGAGCCACTGAAGGTCCAAGCAATTGAGTTGCATCCGAAGAGCACTACCAGTGAAGAAGCGACACTTGCAGGTGATGCTACACCCGGAGGACTCCTGGCTGTCACAGCGACTGCAACTCTTTGTGCAACAAGGGGAGGCTGGCGATCGGCAAATGTATATAGTATATAGTATATACATAGAATCCTGGGAGATATTTGAGCAGTGTTTTGCGGCATTTTGTCAAAAGCTCAAGGGCTCAACTGAGAAGGTAGCCGCTCCACCTCCAAACACGCAGTGGCAGTGCTGGGAAGAGTTTGGCAGAGCAGCCAAGGAGACAAGCTCACAATGGACTGAGATAGGGTTCTCAAGTCTGTGATGAGTGAGAGACCCTGTGTTTGCCATATGAAGTTTGACTGCCCCTTGCAACGACTAACAAGAACGCTTTTAACATTTCAGTGTTTTGGTCGTTCTGCATTGGCACATCGAGCCGACACAGGAGATCAAGCCCCGGGACATTGAGAAAACAATGAAGGAAGAGGGCTTGCACCCTTGATGTCATCTTATCATCAGATACGCTTTGCTTGCCCAGGCTTCATAGCTTTGAAACTTGTGTAGAGGATCTATCTACAAGATCTACAAGTTAATGCTGCCAAGTCTCAAACAAATTTGATTTCTTGTCCCTGCGTTTGGCTTCAGGTACTGTGGGGATGTGGTCATTTGGCAGCCGCAGAGCGCCGCAGGGCCACGACGTCCAGGTGAGGGAGGCCTGAAATGTTCTTCATGAACATGATAGTATATAATATAATGTAATGTAATGTAATGCAATATCTGTCTGTCTCTCTCTCTCTCTGCCTGCTTGGCTTGGCTTGGCTTGGCTTGGCTTGGCTTGGCTTGGCTTGGCTTGGCTTGGCTTGGCTTGGCTTGGCTTGGCTTGGCTTGGCTTGGCTTGGCTTGGCTTGGCTTGG
>CAXAMN010004803.1:74974-127481 GCA_963970005.1 Durusdinium trenchii
GAAGCTACCTGAAATCACGCTCCACGGAGCAACCTTCTCAAGTGTGTGTTCGCATTAGATCAAATTCAATCGAGTGCCATGGATGCAGTGGCCAATCTGTTCTTAGTGCAGACGCAGTAATTTTCACTGCCACAGAACTCTTTGATGAATCCCCCTGTATTTTCACACATACCGTTCGAGCACCTTTTTGCAAGTTTTCAACCTTTTTGAAGTGAGACTTTCAGGATCGTGACTGTCACAAAGGGTAGTTGCTAGCCCTGTGAGAATGGAATTACCTCGATTTCCACCATGCTCGAACCTAGCTTTGAATTTGGTTGGTTCTGACAAACCAGGACTGGGAATTCAATGCGGGATAACCTCAAATCCACGTGCAACTTGATCACCTTTTGCAGGTCAAGTGGCTGGAGATGACGGTTGATGTGAGATGGACCACGGATTGTTTTACAAGCAAAGTTATAAAGGCAAGGCGCAACGATCAGGATTCAAAAATTGAACATTCGTACTCTTGATGACTTGCAAACATTCACAATCCTGTATGTGTCGCTTCGCAAGGCTTTGCAAATCGAGGAGGTGGGAGTGGAAACATCACCACGTCAGCAAGTCAAGACAAAGTGCCACTGTAGTTGTCATTAGTGCGTATATATATATATATACATAGAGCGCACTGGCGGATATCGAGCAACTTAACACACCAGTGACACATTATTTCCATGATCCAGTTTCTTCCACCAGGCTGTGTCTGAGGGCAAGCGTTTGTGGCTTTTCGATGGCGGTACACCTGCTACCTCCCGCGGAGGTCCTCTTTGTCATAGTAAGGAGAAGAGAGCGCTCGCAAACAAAGACAAACAATCATTTCGACAAAAAATAACAACATTAGTTTTCATGTGGTATCGGTATCGCTTGAAGAATCGTCTCAAGTCTCAAGGCTCTTTTCACTCTGAACCGATAGCCACTTCCGCCTTAGCTTGCATGAGGACACAGCTCCCTTTGCGACATTGCTGCAGACAGGGTATGAGCCAGAGTTTGATACTATTTACACAGCTCTGTGTTTTTGCGCTTCGATTTCATGTGGTGCCCAGTGCCCAGGTGGACGCGTCAAATACAAAAGCGCTCCGTCTATGGGGTACGCTTTGGACAAAATGGGCTTAGAATAGTTTGAGAAAGAGGTGTAGAGTAGAGGCGTAGGAGGAGCACAGGACACACCTGGTTAGCATTAGTTCATGCAAGCTAGGCTATTTGTGTCTGAAGCTTGAACTTTAGAATGCTTGGATTCTACACTTCTTGCGCATTTCAACAACTTGCATTTTGTCCTGCCCAGGTTCTGTTACCAGACCCAGGAGAGGGCCACCTTGTGGCGTTGCACTTCTTTGACGGCAATGCTGTGGAGGCGGCTTTATCGTCTGTATACTTACTTGCGTCCGCTGCTGACAACATTCTACAAGCTTTATCTTTGAAGCGAACAGGAGAGCCACAGGTTGAAAAAGGGCTCAACTCTCTGCAGAGATGGATTACGCTTTGTTACTAGTAAAAAGGGGTAGTGATGTCAGAAAGTAAAACCCTAATCCATGCTGCAAAGGCCTTGCAGCATTGGGTAGTTGGCAAGATTAACAAAACGGAATCTCCTTTTGCTTAGGTTGGGGCTTGCATTGTCATTGTCAGCGATGAGGACTTGTCAAGATGTTTGTTTGCGCCAAATCGACTCGGGCACCTCACCACGTACCACTCATCCTTCCAAATTATCAAGTTATTGAACAAAAATTCGCTGACATTGGGTACCCAGCGCCTTTCAGACTGAATGGTCACAAGAAACAACATAAAAGAACATGAACTGAGAAAAGGACAAGGCCCCTTCAAAGGGAGAGCACAAACCCTTACCTTCCTTTTCTAATCTCTTTTTTCTTTCTAAATTTAGATGCTCTGTGCTTATTTTCTTTGTCTCTCAATTTTATTTTTTTTCCCCAAACAGTGTGGGCACACTGAGGGGTTCTTACGGTAAGTGAACAGCGGGTGTGCTTAGATCGCTGAATCTGGGGGCCCGCGGCGGGTGCTTGTCGCGACTGCGCTCTCGTTGTGGCGACGCGCGCATTTTGGTACATGGTGATCACTTTTCGTGGCATCGGAGCTGTTTTACTTCGAAGTACAGTTTTCGTGGCAGGCGCAGCACTTTGGACATGGTGGTGATCGTCGAGGAGCTCAGATTTCGTGACAGGTGCAGTGAATCGTGACTTTTGGACATGTGGCTCGTTTGCAGATTTCGTGGCAGGCACAGCACTCTGTGACCCTCGATGTGCAGATTTCGTGGCAGGCGCAGCATTCTGTGACCCTCGATGTGCAGATTTCGTGGCAGGTGCAGCGCTTGGTGAACCTCGAAGTGCAGATTTCGTGACAGGCGCAGCACTTGGTGAAGCTCGAAGTGCAGATTTCGTGGCACGCACAGCACTTGGTGAAGCTCGAAGCGCAGATTTCGTTACAGGCACAGCGCTTGGTGAACCTCGAAGTGCAGATTTCATGGCAGGCGCAGCGCTTGGTGAGCCTCGAAGTGCAGATTTCGTGGCAGGCACAACACTTGGTGGATCTCAGTGTGCAGATTTGCGTGGCAGGCACAGCGCTTGGAGAACATTGACGTGCAGATTTCGTGGCAGGCGCAGCACTTTATTGTGAGCCTCGAAGTGCAGATGTCGTGGCAGGCACAGCGCTTGGGTGAACCTCGAAGTGCAGATTTCGTGGCAGGCGCAGCACTTTGTGAACCTCGAAGTGCAGATTTGCGTGGCAGGCGCAGTACTTTGTGCTCTCACCCTCCTACTCCCTCACACTCTCACTCTCACCCACACTCACTCTCACTCACTCTCCCACACTCACTCACCCACACTCACTCTCACCCACACTCACCCTCACTCTCACTCACACTCGCACTCACTCACACCCGCACTCCACTCACTCTCCCACTCTCACTCACACTCACCCACACTCACTCGCGCCCACCTTCACTCTCACTCACACTCACACTCCCACTCACACTCACTCGTCACCACGATCCCCACCTTCATCACCACCATCACCCAATTCGTCTAGATCTCTAGACTTTCTGCTTACAGACCTCACGCGCGCACTGTTTGGGGTCTCTTGCCGCGATAATTTTAACTTATACAACATGCGCATAAGGAGGGCCACCAAAGCCAAAATGGAGGCAGGCAGCACGGATCTGACCTCAGTGACCTGATTCTGTATTCAAGGCCCTCCATTCAAGGTATCAGGGTACCGAGTTGGAATTCAATTCACATTCGTTCATGAAGAAACCTCCAAAGTTCCGAGAATTACAGCTTGGTACCATCCTCTCCGCATCATAGGCTGCTTTGCTGTGGACCCCAAGAAGCTACTAGCCTTGGCAAGGTGAGAGTGAGCAACGTCTGAGATTGAGCTTCACCTTGTGAATTTTGTTTGAAACCAAGTACGAACCTTCTTCCAGGCAGCACCTTAAAACGGATGCAGCTGAAGAGCTGAGGCTCTACTGCTTTCAGTCCTATTTGGTGGACTGGTTTGGCTTGATTTTGGTACCGTATAGCCGTATAGCCTTGTAGTCAAGTATGTGGATCCAGCCCTCCTCCAATGGATATTCTTACATTGTTTTGTGGAAGAAGCGTTGTTTTGTCCCAGGCAGCGCATGTCCATCCAGGGGGAGGACTTCGCCGGGAGCCCTCCAAGACTAGTGCAAGACTTTGCCTCTCTATGCAGTTCTGGCAACTCAAAAGGGAGTCCCATATGGATGGCACAGTTTTTCTTGCAAGATGCAGACTTTTATATTTGTATATATATATATATGTATACAATCTTACGTGGTTGAGAAGGGTCCTTGAGCGTAAGAATGCAACGTTCAAGAGTACAGTTACAACGTTAGCAAAAGCCGCGCAATTCCAAAAACGAATTTATTTTGGCAGTTTGAACATTTTGATTCGGGAGAGGAATGAGTCTACAGCTCAACCGTATTGACCTGCGAAGGGAAACCATTTCTTGCTCAGCTGGTTATGCCATTTGTACCTTGCCGCCGAGGTTCGAATGACAACTTTTTCCAGCCATTTAGTCCAAGTGCAATCCTATACTCAATCTTGGATTTTTGGGTTAGACAAAGACCTCCGGTTGCGGTAGTGATTATAGCAGCAGGCTTTCACAATTTGCAATCTTCCACATGTAGTGGGCAAGAAAGACTTTAGGGCATCTCCCACCCAATCTTGCGCCGAAGGGTGTTTGCAGGACTACTGTAGATTTGAACATTTGGAGCATATGCAATGACTTTGAGCCCAGGGTGTAGAACCATGGTCGAATCTTTCAAATGTACCGAGTGGTGTCGGGGACCTGTTGGCGCCCATCTTTCTCCCCAGCAGGGGGAAGGAGAGCGCGTATGTCAGGGACGCCTGATGACGTACTTGCTTTAAAGTGATGACTTCTCATTCCCCACTGGGCCCCGCTTTAACTACAACAATGGATTGCCAGCCATCGCACCTGTTTTGAGCTCTCCATACAAGTGCTCGTTGCTCGAATCCGCGTCGGCTTCTTTGAGCGCCTTTGGAACTTGAGGGCTTTCGAGGTTCATGGTCAAGCCGTCTTACATTACATAGCCTAGGTGGGCGTGTGGCGTGAGGCATTCAATTCCGTACGCAATGTCCCGAGTGTGTGTTGAAATCACAGGGACCCAGTCGGATTGTGCTTATTTTTTTCGTTTTTCAGCAGGGGGACTGCCTGACTTGTAACAGTGGCAGTCCAACGAAGAGGCTGTTACGAGTCACTGATATGGATTCTGGACGCAGAATCAACGTACCTGCTGTTATACCTGAGACACTTCATCGTGGGCCCTGCTTGTAGCTAGAACAAGATGTCCAGCCTTTGCATCGGTTCTTCATCGGCAGATGTGCATTGTCGCTTTGGATGTGTCGCTTCGAAGTTGGAGCAGGTTTTGAGGCAGTTTGGGCCACCGTACTTACCCCTGTCCTGGTTTCTCAAGTTTTTCACTTAGGCTGGCGTGTGGCACCGCGTTTACATCAGTACGCATTTCTATAAGTGTGTCTGGCTTCACGTTCCGGCCCTAGTGCTGCTTCGGATCGTTCACGTTCTTGCTTACGCCTGAACCCTAGTTAGTTGGATCGTCTTACCCACATCTTCGCCACCGCATCGGTTCGCGTCGATCTCAAAAGACCAACTTTTCTTCATGAATTTTTTTGATGCTTACCTCTTGGACAACGTGGCCCCCTCGTATTGCACACCGTTTTCTTTCTCACTGTATTTTTCTACTTTATGTGGTTCTTCGGCTCCAGCCCTGTTGATCTCAATTTACACTCCCTCCACCGCACCAAGCATGGATTTTCTCAATCTCCTTGGATCCAATTTCTCCACCACATGTTGCGGTTTCATTTCCTGTTTCTTACGTATTTCTTTGATCCTTTTCAGCCATGGAACGTCGCGCCCCCTCGGAATCCTCGCCGTCGTCGACGTCGACCCAACGCATGGCTGTCCGGAGTCCTCCAGATGTCTCGTGACCGTGCTCCACCTGACGCTGATGCTCCGGCCTATGACGCCGATGATGCCGCTGAGACTCTCCCCAAGCCCGGCGCTGAGAGTTCTTGACACTCAACCTTCGGAACCTGCACCTTCCGCCCCACCATGCTACTTCGGGGACCTCCGCTACTACACCGACGACGGGAGACTCACTTCAAATCTCTGTCCCTCGGCCAAGTCTCGCCTTTCGACCCGCGCTCATCCTGGACCAGTTCGAGTACGCACGCCTCGGGCACCTTATGCCCCGCCCAACTTTCCCCCCCCCACACCACCTTCACAGCTCAATCCAACTCACCTCCCACCAAACACGACCACCTCGTGGCCCAGTTCCACCTCCTCAACCACGTCGTCATCTATCGTCACGCCTCCAAACTCACCCACACAGTGATCGACCAACTTCCTCCCGTGATCATCAACAACGCGCTCCACATGGACGCCACGGACGAGACGACCGTGGCCGTGAGCATCGTTCTCGTGATTCACAACGTCAGCGTTCTCGTGGAAGTCATCGTGATCGCCGATCTCACTCCCTCCCGAGACTCTCGTGATCGCCGACAACATGATTCAGATCGTCGCCGCACTCCCTCCAGACACGAGCGTCATGACTCCAGGAATTCTCGGCGGTCAATCCGTTCTCACGCCCCTCGGCCCGGCTCCCACAACTCCGGCTCCATCGACTCGACCCAATTCCGACTTTGCTTCATCCGCGGCACCTGGCTTTGAGATTGACTCCGGGACCTGGGGATGCAACCACCTTGCCGAATACCACACCTGATCCAGACAGCGCACCATCTCGACCCACTACACCGCCACAGGCCTTCACCAATACGGACACTCCACCACCCGCCACGCTTTCTGCGGCTGAAGCCGAAGAACTTCGTCAGCTACGCCAACAAGTTCAACGACAACATCAACCCCAACCTGCCCTACACCCTGCCCACCAGCAATTTCTATTGCAATCCCAATTCCTCCTTCTTCAACCCCTTCCCTTTCTACTTTCCGGGCTTTGACCCGTCTCACAACCCACCACGACATCTCACCCCTCAGGCTTCGCTACCTCCATCACAACCACCTCCCCGGCGGCGCCACGACTTCAGACCCCACTGGCGTACCTCCCCGCGCACCCACCGCCCACGAGAACCCTGACCTCTCCATTTCCCTATTTCCGCGACGACCTCCCGCACCACCTGATGACCGAGCACGCCCCTCACAACAGACTCGATCTGAGCAACCAGCCACACCAGTACAGGATCCGATGTGGAACATTCGTTGGCAACCCCGCAGTACCGGCTTTGGAAGAGAATGGGCGAATCCTCTACCTTGTTTGTGGATTGCCGGAACTTCGCCTCAGTCCTGGTCCTCAGCAATACGTTTGGACCACCCCCTTCTGGCGCCATGTCCTCCACTGGATCCCAGGATTTGTGGCTCGCCATGCGCAATCATGCTATTCAGGCCTGGGATCGACTGCTGCAACTCATCCAGCCTCATCGTCAAGCTTTGGTTGGTGATCGTCCCCGCCTACTTTTAAACGTGGGCCCGCTGCTTAGTGGAACAGCCGCATGAAACAATAATACTTGCGACACCTCTCCCAAGTTGCAGGGATCATGGATCGGCGCCCGGTCTTTGTGTTTGGCCAGCTGCCCCGGCGCAATTCCCTCATTTTGCTCCTCAAGCTGGACTATCCCCTCAGTGAGGACTTCGACTCCATGGGCCACAACATGGTCTACACCTTTGTTCACAATTGTCCCGCCGTATCCATGCACGGCATCTTGTCGGATGGTTTCATTCGACCCAGCTCATGGAGGGATCAAAAGGATGGCGATCATCTCCCCAGCTTGGGCTTCTATTGCCGGTGTTGCTATCCGGGCCATGGACACCACAATGATGGGCGCATTGATAAATCCATCACTGACACCCTCCCCGCTGAACTTCAATGTGCCCTCCACATCGCGCGCGAGTCTGGTCGCCAATACTTCGTGGCTGGGGAGTGGTACAACAGGGGAGTGGTCAAGTCTGGAGGATTACCTGTGATGCGCTGGCTAGCCACTTCTTCGATGTGATCCGGAACAAGAACGACGGACGATTCAAATGTCGCACTGCCGTGAGCCAAATTCAACATGCCGGGATGTTCATTAACATCGATGAACTTTTGAACAGGGATGATTTGTTCTCCCGATGATGACTGCCTGGATATTTCGCGGTCTACGTACACTACCCTGTAGCAGCGTTTTGATCCCCTATGGAGATCTCCATTTTCTGCTACCGCCCCGCTCTCTTCCTCGAGGAAAATGGCCACCGTGGTTTTGCGCTACGTTGACGCTTCCAGTTCATTTTGCTGAATTTTCACCCTTCACCTCGCAGTATACACCCTTATATGGATCACCTCGGATTTCTCCCTGTCCAGCCATCCCCATTTGCGTTGCTTTACCTTTTCAGTGGATCAAACCCGTCCTACCCATACGCACTCGCCCTCTTTCTCGTTCAACCCACGATGGAAGCTTAATTTGGCCCACGATGGAGATTTATCCGCAGCAGACCCCTTTTGGGCATCATTGCACTTTTGATCTCACGACGTTCTCTTCTGGAGTCGATTGCACGCTCGTTGGAGCTACTACACAAGATGCCTTACACCACGGACATCCCTGCTCACCTCCCTGACGATTTGCAACAGATTTTGCGCGATCTCCACACCTCGACTACGCGGATGTTCGATGAGGTCCAACGGACAAACCGCCTCCTGGACCGCTTGGCGCTTTATCCTCCTCATGCTCTACCGACTCAGCCTTGGCTACCGCCGGGTACCTCCTTGCCTCGCTATCCCGCACCCTATGGACCTGGACCTGCGATCTACTCGGAACCTGTTCATTCACTGGATTTTTCCGTTCGCCCGTTCAGGAAAATAACTCCACCTTGTGGGATCTGTCGGCTTGTTCTTTTACCTTCTCTAGTACTGACCCACAGACTTTGATCTGCGCTCATTCCTGGCCTCCTCCGGTAGCCATTTGTCCATCCTGCACTGTCCGCCGCTTCGACCACCGCATGGAGTACCCACCTGGATTGCTGGCTGCTTCCACACCCTCACTTACGAGACAGGCAGTCTTCAACCCGTATGACATTCCCGTGAGCCCCCACATCCGGGACCTGGTCGTCCCCAAACTCACCGGCAACCTGAACTACTGTGGCTCCATTGGATGGTTTGTTTGTCTGCCTGGGTGGTGGAATCACTCTGCTGCCATCCTATTCCCTCTGAAGAAGTACCACCCGACCACTACTTTGAACACATTCCCGCTCGGAATATCTACACTCAGATGCGTCGAGCCATACATGAGTTCAACATCCTGCAGCGGAAGGTTGCACGAGGAGTCTCCCTTCTTGAATTTGTCGGACCATCGCCAGGCGATTCTCTGCTTCCCATGGGTGTACTACCGCGCCAACCCAAATGGCTTCATACGCACCCTCGGCGCCCCTGAGGAGAACCTTGACTTGGGCGTTACTGCGGATGCCGGCCTCCTATCTCGACGACAACCTCATCGCAACTTTGATTCCCTCACACAACCAGACAGCCACAGCACCGGCTACACCACCACCCAACACCACCACCCAACACCACCACCCAACACCACTCCCACACCCGCCCGCTCACGATCCCGGACTCCACCTCCTATGGCGCATGTTCTCCCCTTTTTGTCCGGATCTTCCACCTCGACACCGTGGACTACCTCCTACGACTTCTACCTTGAATCAGACACACCGGCGTCCTCTTGATGGACATGGACATCTGTGGCACGTTACCTATTTTTGGAGACCCGGATAAAAAGTCGCGCGCGACTGCCACCCTTCCTCGGCAGATCCTATGCAGCCGTACATCATTGGTGATCGCCGACCAGTTTTGGAAGACTCCGCCCCCGGAAAAGCGACCAAGGGTGAGATTGACAAGTGGATCAAGGCCAACGTCAAGGAGAAGGCTCGCCTTACCAAATTGGAGGAATGTGCACCGAGATCGACTCGATCCTTTCCACCCTCAAGGCTGACAATTTGGACGCGCCCAATCTCTGCCGCCTGGTCATTAAGGGGATCCCAGCCACGCTCAGAAAGCTACTGCGATCGCGCTTGTTCGCGTGTCGCCTGATGGTTCGTGCATCACCACCCGGCGGAATTTTGTGACCGTGACCATTTTTCAAAGCTCCTCCCTACTACATGCGTATCTCTTTCTGTTCATAGTCTTCGGGTCTTTTTGGACTTCTTCAGCTACGTTGAATCTTTTTGTGGCCTCACCTACCTGGAGCACCGTCCCTTGCTCTGTATCAAAGGTCAACTTTGCCGCCTTATCCTTTTTCGCACTTTGCCCGCTGGACTACGACGTACCAATCTTCTCCCTCTTCTGCATCGATTACGACCCAACCAACAGCTCTACCTCACTGACTTGATCGTGAAATGTCCAGGCTACGCAAGTACCGCCAGCTCTGCAGCGGCATCACCGCCTACTACGAACCTGCTCTTCGAGTTTACACCGTCGGCCGCCCTGGAGTTTTGCATCGACGCTCTGACCATCCGTTCCACCGAAGTTTCCTTTCAACACCATCACCATCCCCAACTCAACCACCCCTGGATCAACTCCCTACTTCGACGCTATGGCCTACAACGACCACAATACAGCGTTCCCACCACCCGCGCTGGCCCAATCGGGATCACTACACTTCACCGCCATCAACGCCGTCGAGAACTTCATCACGCTCAAGAATGCCTCCTGGATCTTCACCTTCTTCGGGCTTCTGACGTTCTTCGCCTTCTCCACCGCCTCGGCAGTGACACCAAGGAGAAATTCTACACTTCCCAGACCGTTCGCAGTCATGCAGCTTCGCCAGATGTTCTCTACCTACTGTGGTCCCAACATTTCCACACACAGTAGATGAACCCTGGCGATCCCGAGCCTCCGCCCAGCTGATTCCACCTACTCAAGCCACCCTTCGACTTTTTCCACTCTCTCATGACTTCCTTCAACACACTCGTCGCTTTCTCCGTTGGTTTCTACAACACAACTCCCACCTTTTTCCACCTCTTCAAGTACCTGCATCTCCCATCATCGAAGTCAAGGCCCACACCCTGGAGCACTACGTCTTCAACTTCCGCCAATTTCTCCGACGCTGGGAACCTGATCTCTCCCCCCGCTGTGCCTGCCGTCTGTTCGTGACTTTCGACGTCATTGGCTTTGCCTCGGGCATCTTCCCTGGCCTCATGATTTCCGAAGCCAATCTACAAGACACCGTTTGGGCTGATGAATGTCATTCCGTTACTCAAGAAATGGCTTCGGCCTGGAACCTGCCCTCTCACCACCAGATTGAATGGCAAGAGTTCTTTCGACGACAGTGGCAACAACGTGAGCAACATCTTCGCTCTTCTTCGGGGACACGCTCGACTTGGACTCATCCGGAACTTCAAGCCTTCCGACGCTACACCAAACACTTCATCGTCGGACCCGGTGATCACTTTCCACATGCTGCTGTTCTCTCTCCTGTCCCCTTCACTACCACCACTTGCTACGCAAAACATTTCTTCCATCCCCTACCACCACTACTCCAGTTTTCTTCAACTTCAACCACTTCGCAATCGTATCCTGTTCATCAAGAATCGACTTCGGGACCTTTGGCCTCCAGCTCTCTGCAACGCTATCGATGGGGTCTACATTGGGATCGACGTTTGCAAAGCCTTCCCAGAATTGGAGCAGAGCACGCCCCATTGTGTCCTACACCCAGACTGTGAGCGCTCCAGTCAGCCAGGCCGTGGCATCTGCCATCTTCTGCTTGCTCCAGGTGGTCTTTACTGACCTCACTGAACTTTCTGATGTCCACCAACTCCTACATCATCTTTGGCGGCTCTTTCTGAACTTGGACACCGCTGAGGACTTGATCTTGTATCAACAGACATTGCTGGGTTTTTCGACTTTGTCACCCACTCCACTATTGAGTTCCTCATTTTCCGTTATGCCGCTCTCCAGGGCCTTGACCTCCGTGATGATCCAGTACTGAGTGTCTCCCAGCACCAACATGAACGGCTTCAAAGGATCTTTCGTGGTCGACTTCGTCGAACATCCCGATCGTACCGCCCCAATCGACTACGAGATCTACTGAGCTCATTGGTCAAACATTTGTTGGCCACCTCGTACTTCACTGTGGGTCTCACGGTCTTTCACCAATGTCAAGGAGCTTCCGTGGGTTCACCTTTTGCCCCCGCCCTATGCAGCGCTGTTGCCGCTGTTGCCTTATTCAGGGAACATTGCTTCCTCACAGCCTTCCCATCTCATTCCTGGAGATACCACGGGCTTGGTCCTTCGTGCCCGCTACGTTGACAACGTCTTCTTCGTTGGCCCCGTGCACATGTTGCGCACCGACTCCATCCGGGCGATCCCTCAACCTTTCTTCTACGGCAACTTCTTGGAAATGGAGTTTGTACCGGACGACGTCCTTTTGGGCTTCCACATCTCCACGGAACAGCGTTCCCTCACCTTTCGGCAACCCCCTCATTTGACCTTGATTCGCAGCAGTCGCGCAGCTGGCTCACCACACATGGCCCTGGCTGATTCTTCACCCGTGGGATCCTGATTTGTCGCCTGGCTCGCCCTCGCACTGTGATTGTTCCCCAACTCATCGATCTTACTCAGCATTACTTGGACAAGGGCTTCACGATGAAACAGCTTCTTCTTCTTCTACATCTATGTCACCGTTTCCATCTTCCCCGTGCCCAGCTTCACACACAATGTCGGTTTCTCACCTTTTTTTGACGACGCAGACAGCAGGGACCCTTCGGAATAAAAGGACGCCGCCTTCTTCATGTCCACTGCTTTTACCCACTCAGCACCACGCTTGTATGCCCCTACATTGCTTTAGATTGACATTCCTTCCCCTCTGATGATTATATCCTTTTTCAAGTATTTTGGCTGGAATCTCCGCATGTTTCAACTATTCAGTACACCATGCCCCCTCCAGAGCCTTTCGGTCTACTTTCCCTCATTGCAACACACCTTCGTGTGGTGATTGCAGCTTTGTGGCTCCTGACTACGGTTCTTCAACAAGAGGCTGCCAGGCTTGACCGCGACCTCCCACGACCTCCATTCTCACCGATGTCTACTAGGCGGGTTCGATGGTACACCCAAATCTTACGTCTACACGACCGCCAATCGCTCACTGCTCCTCCTCACCTTTCCCCTATGTCTTTGACGTCCTCTTCGCCTCTACGTTACTCTCTCCCTACCCTCGCACCAACGAGGATCACGCCTGATAGATTAGTCCTTCCTCTGGAGGCCGTACGCGCTTCCTATCGTCTCCTCGAAGTTTCCCATATTTCACCTTGCGGCGGCGGGGATGGCAACATAGCTTCCAACCATGCTACATTATGGTTACCCTGATCAGGCCCTGATACACTCTTTTTCATACTTCCCCGGCTTTGTGAATTTGTTCACGATTTACCTTCGCTGCTAGCACCTACCTTTTGTGTGCCCGCAGCCATCTAGCTTGAGTTGCCAACGACTCCATCTCGGACACCCGCCACGACAACCCCTTCCATACATGATTTCCTCCCCTGGACTCCGTGTTGCTGAACTTCTGACTCAGATGATCCCTACTGACTGGCATGAACTTCGACAACCTCACAAGACTTTGGGTCAAGTCCCCAATCTCCTCACCGTCCGCTTTGAACTGGATATTAGTCTCTTGGTCCATCAGCCTTTAAACTACATCACTGTGACCTTGACCGCAGATCAGATTGAAAACGTGGAATACACGGTCGATGACCTCAAGGACGTGATCTTCTCCCGCTTGGGCCAAAATCGTTCATCCTTCTGGATGCCCCTGCCCTCTGGTGACTCGCGGGTTTGGGAGGTTCCCTATACTTGCACCCTGGAAAACCTTGTCCTGTACTACGTGAACTCCAAGTGCCTCCGCCCCGGGTATATGCACGAATTCTCACGTGAGGGAACCCCCCTTCCTTACCGTCCCCAGCATACTATATTGCACCTCCTCTACATGATGATGCTATTGGCTATTGGGCAACTCAGACTTCCGCTGACGGCCTACCAGACCTTTCGTGAGATTCACCGTTTCCCGTAGGGTTGTTTCAATCCATCCCACCATCGTCCGGAGCTTAGAGGAAAAGGAATGCATCCCTTCGGGGAGGCGTGTGTGTGTGTGTGTGTCCAACCCTGGACAAAGGGTCTTTCCCCACCACTTTTCCACAGGCAGGGGGGTGCAGAGCACAGTGGAGACTGCACCCAACGAAGCTATCCACTTGTGCTGGAAGCAGAGCCTGATCAGCTCTGTGTACCTGCCCAATGAACCTTTGAGAAAGCTGTCTAATTCGATCGGTTTGTTTCCATGGTCTTTCATGTTTCCACCCCCAAACAGGTTTTCCCACCGCAGACCTGCAGCCGCTTTGCCGCTGTGCGCTTTCCGCAGTCACGTATGAAAACCTTTTTGTTGAAACATCTACAATTGCGCTGACTTTCCACCTTACCGTTGAACCATTCCTTTCCTCGGGAGATTGCGTTAACTGAAAACCCAAGTTCGAAGTGTGTCCTGCTCAGCCGTCCCACTCGGGTGCTGAGTGTGATCCCCGTCACAGGGGCGCCGTTCTTGCATGGGAAAGCAAACACCCCAACGCACCACCGCTCACTGGAACTTCACAGGAAGGCACTGACACCTTCACAGAATCAACTGCCACACCGGCCGCCGGGCCAAAAAACGGTTCTTGAAAAATCCCTCAGATTCAGAACTTCTGATTTCAGATTTCGGCATTCAGTTTTCTTTTCATGGCTTCCAATCATGTGCGTGTTTCTGTGTTCGTTATGTTGCTGCCGCGAATTTTTCATCGACAGCACTCAAGGAAGGGCATTACAACTCTTCAGCTTAATTCGAGATGCATGAACGCACACCTACCAACAAGCTTACATTCAGCATCACCTTACAACATACTCACCACCGACACCAGAGATGACACCTTCAACAACAACAAGACAATACAACTCGGCACTTCTCCGCTGCTTTTTGCTGCCGCGCCGCGCCGCGCCATAGCTACAACCACGACATGCATTTTCCGTGGCCCTACGCTCACACCACGCCACCACCACTACCTACCACACAACCTCAACCCACATGGCCGATCCCCCAACCATCAACTGCACCCACCTTTCCCTCGACACAACCATCGACATACCCTCACCCACAACCACAACCATTTCAACCACCACCGTTTTTGTCCACCCCTACCGCCACTGCACTGACCTACGGCGCACCATCCACTTGGACTTTTGTCCCACCATGTCACGTGCCACCGCAACCCACACATCCAGCTCCAGTGTTTCCGACAGCAGCACCTCCCCCGTCCTACCTGCTGCCACCACCTCATCCCACATCACCGGCGGAACTTCCTCCCCCCCACTACACTGACACATCCCCCTCCAACACAGCAACAGACTGCGATTGCCAATCATCCATCCACAGACCCCCAATGCGCCATCCCCCAGGGCGTTTGGCAACCCTATTCAGCTTTTCCCCCCGTCACACAGCCTCCACTCCAACCGGTGCCCTCGCTACCGCCTCCTCAAACCATCAACGCCTCAACGCCAACCCAACCTCCACCTCATCAGCAGCTACCATCGGATCCAACACCACCGATCCAACCCATCCCCACGACTGCCCAGGACAATCCACTACCAGTCCAAAACACACCTCCACCAGCTACCGTATCCCAACATTCAGCATCCCCATCGCTGGTATCTGCCACACCAGCACCTGGAACTTCAATACCAGCACCAGACAAACCTGACACCACTGCCTCACCAGCACCACAACCACCTTCCCCACAACCACCACACAGCAGTCGCCGCCACCACCACAAGAGCCGACGCAAGTCCGACCATCACCACAGAGGACGCCACCGCCACCGCCGCCGACATCGCCATCACCGCCATTCCAAACACCACAGCACAACCCGGCGACGGCGGTCGCCTTCAACATCCACCTACACATCTAGCCCTACACCATCCCGCAGTCGTTCACCACCACAACCCATTGATCTACGCCCTAACACCGAATACACCAACCCGGACCCCTCTCAATATCCCACCACAGCCGTCATCCGTCGCCCAATCAACCGTTGGCGACCTCCACCCAACTTTCACACCCTCACACCTGCAGACCAAATTCTGGAATGGCTCGAATTCCACGCCACCCAACTCGACAATCCCAACCGACCACAACACCAATACATTGCCAATATCCTCACAGACTGCAACATTACCTACAAGGAGATCAACGATTTCCGCCAATATACCCACGCTAAGTGGAACGACGCAACTCACCAATACGACCAATTCCAATACTACGCCATTTCACTTCCCTTCCTCAACACCAAAGCCACCATACCAGAGCCACCTGCGGTTTCCCGCGCTACATCAACCCACCGGGAAGTCGCCCACATCAACGCGGGCCACACAGGCCCCGTCGGCAACATTTCCAACATTCTACGCCAAGGCCGGTTTTTACCCAGCACACTCCACTTTGCCAACTACCCTGGATTTTTTGCCCAGGGCGTTCGCATCACCCACAACCAACCCCATGACCACAACGAGCTTGCTCGCATCATCCACAACACCTGGCAACTCCACAAGAATTCCCATTCCCTTATCATCACACTCCTTGCTTGGGGTGCTGCCACCAAGTATACCTCTGGAGGTGAGGAACACGCCATGAACCTCCTTAACGACCACCATGGTGCAGTCTTTCATCAGAAGGGCCGCTGCTGGGTGATCCACCCTGACCACGCCATTGTCAAAGGACTGGCCTGGTCCACCAACTCCACTCCACCGGACCCATAACACCACTACCACACATCTACACACCACTACCACCTCCACATCCACTTTTGGTCTCACACCACCACCCAACCTTTGCTGTAGCAGCAAAAAAGAGCCTCCTGCAGCGGCCACGCAATTTTTCTAGCTCTGCAGTGCCTGCTGAGAACATTTTTCGATTTGTACCGGTTGTTTCGATGGAGTCTTTCACTTGTCAGCTTCTGCTTCGCGGAGAGTGATTCATTAAGACATATACTTACTTGTCCAACCGGCACTGAATACTCGCTTTTTGCCTGTGGGAATTTGATGCTCGCTTAATTCATATGCACGGCCTCGGCATGACGCGCTCCCTCAGACTCGCCGCTGTCCGGCTGCTTTGGCGCGCTGCCGCAGCCACCTGTGACGATTCTTGACCACTGCACAACCCTACATATCAGACTCATGAGCAGTACACCGACATCTCTACAAAACGACACCTCAACTCTTATACACAAAACCGCAGTGGCACTTTCGCAGGTACACAACCTGCTTCGACAAGCAACTGATATTGTAGCACACCTCCACACGGTTTTCCTTCACCACAGCCACCAAGCGGACCCCACTTTCCGCCAACACTTTCAGCCACTTCCAACTCCGCCCAACCACCCTATACGTTTACCATCCACCACCTCCTCCTGTGACTCAGCGCCATCCAGACCACCCATCCGTTTACCAGCACCACCTTTACAAGATTCAGACGACACTCCAACAACACCCCCAGCTCCACAACCCACCACAACACGCAAGCGGAAGCAACCACCCCCACCACCTTTGAACCGACAGGCCGATTGGGACGCTTGGGACGGCGACGCTGACTGTCGCCTGGTCGAACTCAAAGAAAACCCCAAACTCCGTCCCAACTGGACCACTGTGGCCCGCAGAGTGGGCTTCTCCGTTGAGCAATGCCAAGCCCGATGGCAAGAACTCAAAGACATGCAACGTCAGCAAGACCAGCAACTCCTCTCCACACCACTACCAACCGCACCACTAAGACAAGCACCTTCCCCCCTCACCAACACCCACATCACCAGCAGTTTCCCCAGCACCACATTCACAACCGGACTTCTCCCCTTCCCCCACAACAACGCCACCGACCTCACAACATCCAACGACTCCTGCTGCTGCGCTGCTGCCGCCGGCCGCTGAGCGAGCGCTTAGTGAAGATAGTCACCCGGAGAAATCTCCACTTACGCCAGTTGGCAGTTATTTCATTTGACCTGTTTCACCCACCTTCCTTCCGGCGCGCCGCACGACAAATCCACTGACATGCACTGACATTTAGTTCTTCATACCCAGTCTATGTTCACCATGTTGCCCAACTTTGATTTCTTAGTTTTCAGGCTCACCTCAGCTCCGCAGCTTTTTTTCGCCATCTCAGCCCATCAATTGTCATGGCCAATCCTCGTGCTCGCCCTCACAGCAATCCCGCTGATACAGAACACTACCTTCCACAGCGCCCTCCGAGCTGGCTCCAACCTTCGATTTGCACCCAACCAGATTTTCAATCCCTCAACGGCTCTTTGGACCTCCTCTCTATGGTCAGCCAACACCTCCGCCGTCACCCATTCCACACTGAACCTATGCCCAGCCAGACTTATTTTCAAGACCAGAGAGCATACAACCTCCTCTACCGACTGCGCGGCGACCTGATCTTGCTGGACCGCCTGATTGATGATCTCTCCCAGGCTCGTCGACTCCTTCAATTTGTTACCACCGGCCCCGGGCTCCCAGGACAATACCGCATCAACCCCACAGCCACACTCTCCAGCAGAAACCTGGCTATTATCCACAACATACCGCCAGGTTTTCCACTACCACCCGGGCTTTCCAGCCGTTCACCCTCTCCCTCACCACGTACCCCACCGCAAGACGCAGCCCGCCTGCACTCATACTGGACAGGTCCTCCACCACAAACCACCCCGGCAACCCACACCAACACTACCACTCACACTAGGGAACGTTCACGGTCCCACGACAGCCTCTCGCACCACATGGGCTAACTACAGCAACATCCAACCTCCAGCTCTACGGCAGCCGCCGCGCAGTTTGCCAACTATGTGACAGCATCCCTGCCCGCGGCTACTGGTATTTTTGTTTTTCAAGTCTCACTGACTTTCTCGGCGAGCGGAAAAACTCCGCCATGCAACAGAACTTCTTTTCACACTCACACTGCCTAATGGTTTTTTCCCTCTTGCTTGCCACCTTCTGTCCGCAGCCATTTGACCGAACTGTTTCTTCATAAACCTGCGTCCTTCCCACGACATGATGCCTCCAGATGATCTACGAACTCCACAACCTCCTCCCTCAGCGACCACTACGTTTTCCCCTGGCCAACCCACTTCACACCACAGCTACTCTTTACCGAACAATCCCATGCCATACTTGGCTCCATCCGTGACACACCAACCTGAACTACTCCTGCTCCACTGGATGATCAATACTATATCCTCACTTGTCGAGGATCTCCAACATCACCCCATTGTGCGAGATCCCATCCCCCCAATGTCTACTTTCACCAATACACCAGCTTACAGACTATTTCTGCAGACACGCAACACATTGCGACATTTGATCAACACCACCCACGACGCCCGCCGAGGACTCAACAGGCTACAATTCCTTCCCGGCTCACCAGGCTCCCCTGGCCACTACCGCATTGATCCCACCCTTGACATCCCACCACAGCAAACCAACCTCCTCTCTGGAGCCACCTCTCAACGCAACCCAGTCACACCATCACCCACCAACACGCCACCGCTCCTCCACCGGTTCAGTGGCAGAGACAGGTCTCGTTCTCGAGACCGGCTTCCCCTCACCACACTCTCACAGCCAAACCACACAACCTCAGGGCACCAGAACATCCCGGACCGACCTTCCGCAGCTCCCGGCCATCGCGGACACCTGCACCAAGCACTCTGGATGGCCTCCACCTCCAGCTCCACCTCCTCGTCCGCTTGCCACCTGCTTGCTGACACACCGTCTTCCTCCCCCTGAGGCGCCGGGTAACGCTTGGTCTCACACATTACGCTTTGCTCAGCGATCGAAAAAACCGGTCCTGTCAGCTTTCTTCACACTATCTCTATGTTACCACCCAGCAGTCACACATTTATCTCCGCAGCCATTTGAACTTTCGACGGGCTGATTCCCACAATTCGCTTCGCCTTCCCACCATCCCATGGACTACGACTCTCCTGATTGGGATCGCACTCCCACGGAGTCTATCGAAGTGAAGGAAGAGATGCCACACCTCACCAAAGCAGAAGCCGATGCACTATCCCCCAATGACCCAAAGCTGGAACTCACGAAAAAGGAAGAGGACTCCCCACAGCATGCTCCCATGCTTTGCCCCCCGGTCAGCGCGGTACCGGACAAAACCTCTACCACGTCTACAACACCACCAGCTAAGGCCCCCCCAGTCTCTCACACATCATACCGCAACCTATCTACACGCAACACACCACAGACCAACCCCAAGCCAACACCAACACCGTCTGATGCCATCCCTCCACACACCACACCAGCACCACCATCCACCACATCCTCCACCAGCACAGAGGACCCAGTTATCCTCACCACCAATGTACCCATTCTACCAAAAGCACGTCCGGGACACCCACCCATCAATACGACGTGGGTGCGCCCTCCTCAAAGGCACCACGCCCACCCTTCAACAGCACCCACACGCAACCCTGTACAGGTCACCATTCCACGCCCCCACCGGAACGGCCAACTTCTACCCTTCAACTTTTCCAACGACATCAAGCATTACCTCAATCCTACAGCACATCCCACTCGACGACCAGTCACATCAAGTCCCGTACCACCATCTCACTTCAAACCAACCACTACCACCAACACCACTACAGTTTTCCCACCGGTACCCCCCATTCCAGATGCGCCACTAACAGAGCAGCAGGCGGCCACGCTCCAACAAACCATCCTGCGGATTGCGCGCCAAGCCGCTGCTGCAGCCGCGGCCGAGCTCAACTCACGCCACAGCGGCTCATAGTTTCACCCCGCACCTTCACACAGCGTGTGATGACCAAAAAGAAAGCCACCTCAGTTCAGGATTTCACTTTCCACTTTTTCGACTTTTTCTACATTTTCCTGCCCATTCCACTTGGCTTGACACCTGGTTCTAACCTCTCAATCCCACATGCAGGTGTGTTCTACCTGACTGCAGCCGTTTTTCAAACTCGTGATCGTTACCTGCAACCGTGCACCGCTTCCGCACTTAGCTGTCAATGGAGCGCCACGCCGACTATGATGAGCAGTCCGAGATTCTACTTTTCTTCAATGAAGACCCGGAGGAAACACCTCCACAAGTGCAGGATCCAACATCCCCACTGCAGCCTCCACCCAATCCACTTCCCACACCCTCACAACCCGCACCCACAGCCACCGCCAACATCTCGGCAGACCAATCGTTTTGGGCCGAAGTATACACCCTCCAACCACCCCACGCCCTTATGGGCATTCTCACTGACCTTCACGTCCACAGATTCGTTCTTCACCAACACCTGGACAGCCTCAACGCCCTTACCGACACCCCTATCGGACATCAACCTCTAACTGATACACTCCCACACCTGTCCAGCGGCTCATTGCCATTTACCACAACAACGTACAACGCATCCAGAACCACACGCGCCTGACTCTCAATGCCATTGACACCATGGCTCGGTTTCCCCCAGCAGCATACTTCCGGGATCCCAACCTAACCGCACAGACCTCCACATCAACACACACCGAGACAGACCATCCTCCCAGTTCCACGTCACCCCTTCGCTTCTACCCAATTCCCACCGCCACAACCCGAACTACTACTTTGCAGGACGTCGCCACTCAAACTCCTCCACCTTCAGAATCCATTCTGGCCAATCCACTTCCACCACTGCTTATGCACGAATCCCAACAGACCACTCCTCGAGCAACCCCCAGAGCAGCCACCCACCACCGTCACATCCAGACGGACATCCACGCCATCGTCCAGCTCCCTTCTTTTGCCGGCCTCATACCCACAGCAGACAGCAACCCATCGGCAACCACCCCTCCCACAGCCAACAGCACGCTTCCCACAGCATCCCCCAATCCCACATCAGCCACCAACAAACAACCACACGATCGATGGCAATACGTCAACCTCATCCCCACACCTCCTGTCACTTTGCCGGAACAGCCCCACACTCCACCTACTTTTCCATCCCCCATCGGCGGCACACCACGCAACAGGCGTTCCAAGACACCTCCTCGCACCACTACCCCCACCCGCACCCGCCAGCCAGATCCACGCACAGGCTCCCCGACCCCCCACAGCAGTGCCTCCGGCATCAACCGCCATGCTACCACTACAGTCCACCCACTTCCCAAGCGACCTCCACCATCGCTCTCACAAGCCCTACAGCAACAATCTACCACCGAACCCCTTCAGCCTGTTCCCCCGGCAACTGGCTGGCCGTGCTTTCAAGGCGGATCTTATACGCCAGCACCCTCCGTGGCACCACCGACAGCCGCTCCCACGCCCACTCACCCATGGCCAGCACAGTATTCCCTTCCAACACAGCAACCCGCCCCATTCATCTCACCACAGACTGGCTCTTCGGCCTTGAGTCCACCACGCCCAGTGGTCACGCTCCGCCCATCCACGATCTGGTTGGACGCGCAAGGGTGCCCCTTGCCGCTATCACAACAAGACTACGATCCAGTCACCGACCCGTGGCATGCAGATAACCATTGATCACGCAGCTGCAGCTCCTGAGGCGACTGGCATGATTTCACTCCGGATGATTTGTACAACACCTTTTCTTACCCTCACTCCCTCCACGTTTTTGCCATGTAGGTTCTGTTTTTACCACAACTTTCCAACAACACGCCCACCATCATCTTCAGACAGTCGCCCAGCTTGATCCGCGGACAACCACGTTCAGTTTCACCTTGCACAACGAAAAACAGCGCGCTTCAGTGGACAATCTGTTTTTCAACATGTTGTTCGGATCCATACGGACGCCTCCTGGAGTTTTTCCGGTTTCCCTGTGTTCGCCGCGGTCGTTCGAGTTTTTCTCCTTGAAACCGTCTTCCGACAGCATGACTGTTTTCACGCCACCTTTGCTCCCTCAATTGACTGTTCTACACCTGTTTCCCATTTTCAGCTTGCTCAAATCAACAACCGGTGTTCCACGCCCACGATCCAGTGATACTTCGCCCAGCCACCATGGACGCGCAGTGGCAGCAATACTACTGGAATCATTATTTGATGCAGCAACATCATCAGCAGCTCACCAACCCAGATACCACAACTTCTCCTCCCATCACCGCACACCACGCTTACAGCCCCACAGGCACCTATGGCCCACTCACCCACGCACTCCGGACACATCAGGTCCACCACTCCAACCCATATGTGACTCCACCGTACACACCACCATCGCAGCACACACCCCCACCCCAGGCACCCACCTCCCAGCCGAAGTTTCCACCTCCGCCGCCGCCACCCCTGCCCACGGCCGAACCCGTCACTCCACCTCCATCGACCTTCCAACACAGCCCACCGCCACCCCCCACCACACGTGGCACTACAGCGCCTGCCCCACCGCCCCCACACATCCCATCTCCCACACCACCTGTTCCTGACTCCTGGAACCCAACCGAGCAACACTGGGACTCCAACACCCTGCACGGCCACCAATCCAACCCACCCAGTGGTCTCGCAAAGCCGGAGTGGCCGGCCTCCCCACCTTTGAGGTCTTCCCGTGGCAATTGGCTTACCACGGTACCTCCGAGTTCACCGCCCGCACTCTGAGCAACGGCAAATTTACAGGTTTCATTGCCACCAGAAGCATAGCGGAGTCGGTCTTCGTGACCCTTCTTCTCCAACAACTCCGCGAGCACCGCCTTGACCTTGACGGCATAGCGGAGGCTCTCCACACCAAACAGAGCACAGACGTTCCAAACAAAACTACCCATGCCCGAGCGTTTCACGCTCCCCTCATCAAACTACTTATCGACCAACTGCAAACCCACTCCCCAGCACCTGCGGAAGGCTCCGCCCTACGCGCCCTCAAGACCACCAACGACGAACTGGCTCGTGCGCGTCAGAAACTCCATGACCTGGGCAACCCACTCACACCAGTCAAGAACACCAGCCGATCTTCCGCACCAGCCGCCCCTTCTCACGCACCCACGCCACCACCACCGAAACCACCAGCCATCACCGACGTCTTGCAACCACCACACCCCACACTGCAAGACGACATCCCCGAAGGCTGGAACTACCCAGAGATCCAACAATGGGTCACTACCTTCGACCCCACCATCCAAGAAGCTGCGACGGAAGTCATCCGACTGCTGCAAACAAGCAAGGTCACCACGCAGCAGCTAAAAGAAGCAGCCACCAAATATGGCCTACCCCTCAACCGAGTCAATCGACTCCCCATCCGCAGCCTACAACAGCTGGTGGGAGTCGGAGCAGCCATTGGTTGCTGACTCGCCATCGTGGCCCAGCAGCAACCCAGCCACACCAACCTCACCCAACTCTTCCACCTGCACCGCACACTTTCCATGCTCATCCACCGCACCCAATACATTGACCGCGCCGAGGCCATCTTTGCAACCGGCCTCATCCATATCACACTACTTTTCGCATACCCCTCCAACACCCGTCGCTCACAACAATGGCGCAACCGCCTCCGCCAGCTCCACATTTTACCACACACCTACCACTACCACAACTTCCTCTCTTCCAATTCCGTCTACATCAAGCTCCACTTCAATCCCGACCAACCCCAACGCTGCTACCATCAACATGGCCACTTCTACGTTGGCTCCACAGCTATCGGCATCCCCCACCGCGAACACAATCGCCGCGCCAAACTCAAACAACTTCAAAACAACATTCCCATTTCTGCAGAACTCTCCTTACGTTATTGGCATTCCCACAATAACATCCACCACTACACCACTATTCAACTCACCTCCCATGACACATACGACCAAGCCTGGATCCAAGAGCACCATTACATCGCCAACTGGATGCCTTCACTCAACTGGCCTTTCATTTCCCACCACCTCAAACTAAAAGCTCAGGGATGGCAGTTTGCGAAACACAGAGCCCACTTCTACTCCAGACTACCCACCCACAAACGGCTTTTCCGACGCCTTCGACAACGCCAGTACACCCTCAGAGAACCACACCTCTACACTTCCACGAAGCATCACGCCCTCCAACTCCTTCGCAACCTTACCAAACACACCCCAGCCTCTTTTGAGGCAGCAAAGCAGCTAAGAAGCGGCCGCCACACGGACCTCGAGGTGTATGCAATCCGGCGTATGGCCGCGAATTTGGAAGAACCTGGCCGCAGCCGAGCTCTTCACATTCTCAACAAAGCCTTGATCTACCGCAACCTCACGCCACCAAAGCCGAACATCCCATTGACAGTGCCCTTCTTGGCCCATGACGACTTTACCAAGCACTGCCAACAATGGCTTCGTACCACCATCCAGCAGCACAAGCATTTCACCATTCCCCTCCACCTCCCCTCACACAGACTGAGGGAAGCCGCCCACAAAACCCTTCGCTCCCACCTGCACAACCACCGCACATGGGAGGACACCCTCCACTCCCCGCCAGATCCAGCAGACCTCCCCTGTGCATGCGATCACCTTCGCACCCTCCTGCAGGATCCGGACACCCCTACCATCAACGGCCACTACATCCTTACACTTGACCAACTCCAACTCCCTACACACCTCAGCATTTTCCTCAACGCCAATATGAACAGTACCTATTACCCAAGCAAGGCTCGGTACTTCCTCATTTTCAAGACGGCCTATACCAAATGGCTCAAACTACAGGGGCTTCCACCATCCCTAGTTCAACACCTACAGCCTTTCCTTGAGCACCAATGGCGCCTCCACAACACACACCTCAAGCAGCAACCCCGTTTTACAGCCCGCCTGCTTCGTCAACTTCAGGAACATTTGGGTAAACACACATTACTCCACCATGCCGATCACGAACTCCAACAACTACGACTGTTTTGCCCTCGCCAATACTTCACTGGCGCCTTGAACACCTGGCAATCCCCCGAACTTTTCGAACCACTTCCCTACCTCACTGCCGCCAACATCCACGACCACCTGGCCGCCACTGTCCCCCCCATCCTGCGCACCCGCTACAAGTGGGGCTTCCGAAAAGACTTCAACATCCCCTACGGTGTTGTCCACCTCAAGGAGAAGAAGCACGGGCAAAAAGGCCGTACAATTATATCCTACTTCCAATCACTCAGTGGCAACTTGCTACGCATCACCAGCCGTGCCCTCGACATTATCCTCCAACACCTCTATCCTCAGCATCCAGGCCAAATGTCCATTCCACAGCTTTGGCACCACTTTCACAGTTACCTCGCCCAAACCCCACCCGACATCTCACTACACGCCACCAATGATGACCTGGTCGGCTTTTTCAACTCCGTCCCCCAGCACAGACTCATCGATGCAGTCCACTCCCTTGTTCTCCACTGGCAACAACAACAATCCACACACACCTTAACGGTGGATGTCCAGGCCACCGGCAATCCGTTCCACCACTCCCACATTGGTAGACACCATCGCAAACACCCTACCCAACGCACCATCCAGACCTCCGACATCACCACCATTGTGACTTTTGCCCTCGACACATGCATTTTCCGGGCTTGCAACAACACTTACAAACAAATCCGAGGGGCAGGGATTGGATCCCAGCTCTCTCCAGCCCTATGCAATGTGGCCATCGCCCTCATTGAGCATTCATGGCATCAGATCCACAACAACCTCCTTCAACACACAGACCTCCACTTTACTTACTACCGATATGTCGACAACCGTTTCATTGTCCACAACGAACATTTCCTCCAACACCCGGCCATCCAAACCCTCATCCACCACAATTTCTTTGGCGACCCTGTGGAACTTGAACCGGTGGAAGATTTCCATCTCCTCGGTTTCAACATCGACCTCCCACAACGCACCATCACCTACATGCAACCCTCTCAACCCTGGAAAATCCGGGATTCCACCACCGCCGGGAGCCAGCGCTTGGCTCTATCAGGCCTCCAATCACGACTCCACACCATTCGAAAATATACATTCCCACCCTCCAGCGCTGACGTTGCTGCGGCTGAACTCGTCAACCTATATGTCCAAAAGGGGCATAACTACCACGCCTGCCACCGGTTTTTGAAAAAAAGCGCCGAATGCGGCGATCTGTGTGTGTCCAACCCTGGACAAAGGGTCTTTCCCCACCACTTTTCCACAGGCAGGGGGGTGCAGAGCACAGTGGAGACTGCACCCAACGAAGCTATCCACTTGTGCTGGAAGCAGAGCCTGATCAGCTCTGTGTACCTGCCCAATGAACCTTTGAGAAAGCTGTCTAATTCGATCGGTTTGTTTCCATGGTCTTTCATGTTTCCACCCCCAAACAGGTTTTCCCACCGCAGACCTGCAGCCGCTTTGCCGCTGTGCGCTTTCCGCAGTCACGTATGAAAACCTTTTTGTTGAAACATCTACAATTGCGCTGACTTTCCACCTTACCGTTGAACCATTCCTTTCCTCGGGAGATTGCGTTAACTGAAAATCCAAGTTCGAAGTGTGCGCCCCTTGAAGTCACAGGGATCCAGTCGGATTGTGCTGATTTTTCCCGAGAGCGCCTGCGAAGGGTTCTTCGTAAAAAAACATCTGCGGAACCACACCTCATCTACATCTGCACATCCTCACCTCTGCACAATCACATTCTCACCTATATCTCTGCTCATCTTCACATCAGCACATCTACATCTCTGCTCATCTTCACATCCTCGCGTCTACATCTCAGCTCATCTTCATCTTCGCACATCTACATCTCTGCTCATCTTCACATCTGCACATTTACATCTCTGCTCATCTTCGCATCCTCGCATCTACATCTCAGCTCATCTTCATCTTCACACATCTACATCTCTGCTCATGTTCACATCTGCGCATCTACATCTAGATCTCTGCTCATCTTCACATCCTCACATCTACATCTCACATCTTCACCTCTTGCTCTTCTTAACTTTCTCTCTTAAGGCCGGGGGCAGTGCCGCCGGACTGCCACGAAACGCAACCCTCTGCGGAGATCGTGCGTGTCGAGTGTGCGAAACGCAGGCGAGAGTGCGATTTGTCCCACTCGCGGGCAACCCTCTGTGGAGATCGCGCTTGTCGGACGCGCGAAACGCAGGCGAGAGTGCGATTTGTCCCGGTCGCGGGCAACCCTCTGCGGAGATCCTGCGTGTCGGACGCGCGAAATGCAGGCGAGAGTGCGATTTGTCCCGGTCCGTCGCGACCCTCTGCGGAGATCGTGCGTGTCGGATGCGCGAAATGCAGGCGAGAGTGCGATTTGTCCCGGTCCGGGCCAACCCTCTGCGCAGATCGCGCGTGTCGAGTGCGCGAAATGCAGGTGAGAGTGCGATCTGTCCCGGTCCGGCGCAACCCTCTGCGGAGATCGCGCATGTCGAGTGCGCGAAATGCAGGTGAGAGTGCGTTTTGGCCCGGTCCGGCGCAACCCTCTACGGAGATCGCGCGTGTCGACTTTGCAGTACAACTTTAGTACGCGGAGCAATCTATGGAGCTGGAAGCTGAGAACTGGCGACTTTGTAGTACAACTTGAGTACGCGGAGTATCTGGGGAGCTGGAAGATGAGAACTGGCGACTTTCTAGTACAACTTCAGTGCGCCGAGTATCTGGGGAGCTGGAAGATGAGAACTGGCGACTTTGTGGTACAACTTTAGTACGCGGAGCAACCTGTGGAGCTGGAAGCTGAGAACTGGCGACTTTGTAGTACAACTTTAGTACGCGGAGTATCTGGGGAGCTGGAAGCTGACAACTGGCGACTTTGTAGTACGACTTTAGTACGCGGAGTATCTGGGGAGCTGGAAGATGAGAACTGGCGACTTTGTAGTGCAACTTTCGTGCGCGGAGCAATCTGTGGAGCTGGAAGCTGAAAACTGGCGACTTTGTAGGACAACTTGAGTGCGCGGAGTATCTGGGGAGCTGGAAGATGAGAACTGGCGACTTTGTAGTACGACTTTAGTACGCGGAGTATCTGGGGAGCTGGAAGATGAGAACTGGCGACTTTGTAGTGCAACTTTCGTACGCGGAGCAATCTGTGGCGCTGGAAGCTGAGAACTGGCGACTTTGTAGTACAACTTTAGTACGCGGAGTATCTGGGCAGCTGGAAGATGAGAACTGGCGAAGAAGTTGTAGTACAACTTTAGTGCTTAGTACGCGGAGTATCTGGGGAGCTGGAAGATGAGAACTGGCGACATTGTAGTACAACTTTAGTACGCGGAGCAATCTGTGGAGCTGGAAGCTGAGAACTGGCGACTTTGTAGTACAACTTTAGTATGCGGAGTATCTGGGGAGCTGGAAGATGAGAACTGGCGACTTTCTAGTACAACTTTAGTACGCGGAGTATCTGAAGAGCTGGAAGATGAGAACTGGCGACTTTGTAGTACAACTGTAGTACGTGGAGCAAGCTGTGGAGCTGGAAGCTGAGAACTGGCGACTTTGTAGTACAACTTTAGTACGCAGATGAGTCATCTCTCGCGGCTGAGTCATCCCTCGCGGCTGCTCTGGCACCCCTGCAGCTGAGTCATGTCTCCCGACCACACGGCTCTCTTGAGAGGTTGACAAATTTTGGCTACTTTGCTTACTCATAAGTGGCTGCCACAAAAGAGTCATCGTGACGTTAGTATGTGTGTACTTCACCTTCATGACAAACGATGTTCGCTTGGAATACACGAGTCGCTTGTCATGATCGTGACGTCGTTTACTCTCAGGTTGCCCTGTTCGTGGAAACTTCAGTGTGAAATGTACTTCAGTTCTATTTGAACCTCTTCAGCGTTGTACTTGCGCAACTGAGGTTGACGTTGCGCTGCCGTTGCATCGATGCATCTACGTCTACACCCCCTCACCTCTCTACATTTACATCTTCGCACGCTCACATCGACAGATCTACCTCTCCACCTCCATGCATCTACAGATCTATATCGCGCCTGCGCGTCCACACTGTCACTCCTTCACATCCACCCTCTCTTTCTCTCTTTCTATACATCTGCATGTCTCGCTCTCGGGCCAACGGTCGTCTAGTTTTCGTTTTTCAGCAGGGGGACTGCCTGACTTGTAACAGTGGCAGTCCAACGAAGAGGCTGTTACCAGTCACTGATATGGATTCTGGACGCAGAATCCACCTACCTGCTGTTATACCTGAGACACTTCATTGTGGGCCCTGCTTGTAGCTAGAACAAGATGTCCAGCCTTTGCATCGGTTCTTCATCGGCAGATGTGCATTGTCGCTTTGGATGTGTCGCTTCGAAGTTGGAGGCTGTGCAGGTTTTGAGGAAGTTTGGACCACCGTACTTACCCCTGTCCTGGATTCTTAGGTTTTTCACTTAGGCTGGCGCGTGGCACTGCGTTCACATCAGTATGCATTTCTATAAGTGTGTGTGTGTGTGTGTGTCAACACCTGTTTCCAAGGAAGATGCATCGAATAATTCACCGTTGATGGTCGAAATACAGGTAAGAAGCAGGGGGACTGCCTGACTTGTAACAGTGGCAGTAGTCACTGATACGGTTTCTGGACGCAGAATCCACGTACCTGCACCCCGTTTTGAACCAATCCTCCGTCTCACCTGTGTTAAACCATACACTTCAAGCGGACTCCATCGCCTTGCTGTTCTTCAAGTCAAGGTCTACTGCGTCGGTAATGTAATCGCTAGAGTGGACTACCTTCACTGAATCAGCTCTTGCGAGCATCAATCTAAGTGTGTGTCGCCGCAGAGTCCCAATGAGGGCTGTGGTGTGATCCCCATCGAGGGGCACAGCGTTTGCGTAGACCCGCAAAGGGGGACCCTCTCTGATTCCTCGTCCTTCATTCGGGAGCTTCTTTCGGATCTTCACTGGTTTGTTCGTTCTGCTTGGATTTACTGATCGGATGCCGCAGGGCCTCCTGAGATCGACATATTGAACATCACCACATGACACATGATCATGTGCGACTTTGACAAACGAAACAAACTCCGACACGTTCAGGGACTTCAAGCGCCGTTCACGGCTTTGCCAGTGCCCCCGGGCCAGTGTGCGCCCCATGCGGGAGAATTCGCCAGCCTTTTCCCCCCCAGCCCACACCCCGCCCCCCTTGCACCTTTCTCTTCTTTTCTTGCCTTTTTCGTTTGCCTGGTTTTTTTTCTAAGCTTTGTTAGGTGGACATCCAGGCTCGTTTAGTCAACGCACCCCTACCCGCGAGACAAAAAGAGAGCGTGCCGATTTCGGCTTTCTGTGTGTGGCAACACCTGTTTCCAAGGAAGATGCATCGAATAATTCACCGTTGATGGTTAAAATACAGGTAAGAAGCAGGGGGACTGCCTGACTTGTAACAGTGGCAGTCCAACGAAGAGGCTGTTACGAGTCACTGATACGGATTCTGGACGCAGAACTCACGTACCTGCACTCCGTTTTGAACCAATCCTCCGCCTCACCTTTGTTAAACCATACAATTCAAGCGGACTCCATCGCCTTGCTGTTCTTCAAGTCAAGGTCTACCGCGTCGGTAATGTAATCGCTAGAGTGGACTACCTTCACTGAATCAGCTCTTGCGAGCATCAATCTAAGTGTGTGTGCGTGCAGCGTAACTGCAAAGGCTCCAGTTCCTAGATCAAGCCTTTGGGCTGGACTTGGATCCCCAAAAGCACATCAGAAAGTTACGCATACGCAGTGATTATGCAGTAACTTGAAATTCGATTATATGCAGTGACTGTGAGAGTGATTACATATGTTTAAATTTCCTATCTTGCGGAAGGATCTTGTTGCATTGATTGTTTGCCTGACTTTGACTTCCTTCTGTTGAGCTTTGATGTTGCATACCTTTGTTAATTTTTTTTTGGCACGCACTATATATGTACACATATGCATATGCACATGGTTTCCGGGTCAAACATGAAAAATCACTCCTTGTACTGTGAAAACATAAAGTAGGCCGTTTTGGGAGGGTACTTGTACACCATCATTCATAAATGTATTCGCATATTGGTCTGTAGTGAGGAATGCGCATCCCAATTCAGTATATAGAGACTTCTCCAAAAGCACCCATTTTACTTTGGTGACTGGTAACTGACTACTTTACCATTATTCGCTTTCACCCTGGGTGCACAGTTAAGTAGAGTTACACTTGTACGGTTTCAGCGAAATGGGACGACTGGACAATTCAATGTACCGTACGGCTGTACTTTGTGCCACTTTGCCGTGTGCCTCCACAGCGTGATACCCTCAATCCCGCCAATTCCGTCGAGCTGCCTCACTTTCTTAAAGACGCATTGCGTTGTTACTTGATGTCCAATATCGTACAAGTGATGCAAAACTCTGGGCCATCTAGCCCCAAACAGTTCAGGCGCACTTCAATCTTTCAGCGTTTAGAGGTCCACCACTTCCAGAGGGTCCTATAACCAGCAGGTGCTACCATACTTTGGAAAACATGCCCGAACATGCAATTTGTACATGCACAGTCCATGTGTTTTTGAACGCATTGTGATGTGCAGAAGATCACTCTAGTAGACCTAGGAAACTGCGAGCCATCAGGAATGAGACCCGACATGCATCTGGAGCATGATCGTGCCGATTCAGTCTGCACATTGAATCACGGCACCCGTTCATGCTCTTGTGCTATATGGACCTGCTCCGTACATAGCCACATTTTAGTAACCTGACACATTGTATTGTTAATCTCTACGACAAACACTTCATTTTTCAGACAAGAGTTAAACATGGTTGGTTGCAGTCTGCAGTGGCATGGCCGCTGACATTTGCCGTTGAGAAACGCTGCATGTCCAGCCAATGTTCGAGTTGAAGCTGTTTAGAATGTAGAATCTATATATATACAGTATATATTATATGTCTATGAATATGCAATCGGCTCTCTCTCTCTCTCTTTTTGCGCTTGATCGGCTAGTTTAACAGGAGCTATTGCGACTGCTGGAGGCGCTGGCTTCTCTTTTGAAGGATGCACGATTTAATCCAATCTTCACCCGGAGAAAACACCTGGACAGAGCAGTCGGAGTCTCTTTGCATCGCAGTAAGTCTAGCTCCCTGTCTCAGCATGTGAACGCATCATATGCCGGCATTCGAAAATCCAAGCCCTGCAGGTTAGTAGCGGACAGATCTCGAGAGTGTATCGAGAGAGGCCTGCAGCAAGCCAAATGACAGCATTCCAAGAATAATTGTTTTGCCGGCAGCAGTTTTCTCCGTTGAAGTTCTTGCGTGACAAATTTGGCCTCAGCAGATTGTGCGAAGACTGGCCAACCTCATGTTCATGGACAGTTTTACGCATTGCCTGCAACATTAAACCCAAGATTCAACTAAATGCATAAATCAGAAACAGATGGATCACATTGCCATGAAGTTCATTTGGCAGCAAAGCCTCAGAGTCAAAGACCAAAGTAGCTAACCTCAACTGAATCGGTTGTCTCTCCAAATCAACGGGTACCAGAGCAGCAAAGCAAGGCTGAATGTCTTAGCGAAAGACATGTAGCATTTGTTGGTGCCATGGAAGAAGATGCACTTGCTTCAGCTGTTTTACAACCTTTAGTGAGAGAGAGAGGAGGATCTTGAAGCTGCACCTGAGTAGTCTGAAGAGAGCTTCATCATTGAATTAAGGCATGCGGCGCAGACTCCCACTGCTTTATCTCAGGGTGGCTTGAATAGACGAGTGTCATCATGGCTTGTCAATTTGCTACGCTGTTTGCTGTTTGCTGCGCCACAACCCCTTAACCTGCCGGTAATGCTCCGACCCTTTTCGAGTTCCCTTGCACGACATGTGCGATGAACTATTCTTAATGTTGCATGCTCGGCCGATGCAAAGTTCCATCATCCCTTCCGAGGGCGTGGCCAGTTCTGACGGCATGGCTGGGCTTCACCATTGTAGGCAGGGTACGCGAAGGAACAAACAAAAGGGAGACAGAAGACGCCAGGACGCAAAGATTTTGAGTGGTCAAATAGCCTTGTTTGGCCACGTTAAAAGAGGCATGCTGTTTTTGAGTTCTCGCTCGAGGTCTTAGCACTTGCAGCAATGCCTATCGGCACCTCTTGAACTTTACTCGGCCTGACTTGCAACCTCATGTGTCTCAACCTGAGCAGACTACTAGAAGAGCATTTCCCCAAGGAGCGCAAGCAGCATTTCCCGCCGAGGCTCCGCATCATCTTGGTGGGCCCTATCTATGCCTTCAGCGCTTCGTTTTAGCCCTAAAATTAACAGAATGCTGTGGAGATTGGTTTTGACGTAAGGTAAATAATCACTCTGTCCTCCTTGCTTTCTCCCTTCAATTGCTTTCGTTTGCCCCCTTCTCAGGCTTTGCCTGTCTGTTGGCGAGAGTGAATGCTTTTTCATTAGATCTGCCACCTGCTCAGAGCACAAATTTTTGACAACAAATAGTTTCTCACCTGAACCTCTCCTGCAACCTGATAAGTTCTAATGAAGGTCCGAGATATTTGGGAAGCTGTTGTGATCTACTCCTTCCTGACGCTGGTATCCCTGACATTTTACCTCATGCCTGCACCCTGCTGTTTTTTGCCGTTTTAATAGTTCACACACATCGGAGGCATTGCTTGGTGAAAATATAGGAAAGACAACACGTTGGCAAATCCTTCAGTGCCGAAAGACACATAGGCATGCCGTGTGTGAACCCCTGAATCCTCTATGCACGCATTGTTTGGCGGCAGATTATTGAATACATGGGTGGCGAGCACCTTTGTCTTCACAGCATCTCGCAGAATGACGAGGCAGGATGCACCCCTGCATTATCTACAACTCAGTGTGAAGACTTGCAATGCGCTGCCTTGCTGTCTTTTTTTTTTTGAAATAGGCTGTGCCGCACTTGTTCCCTTTGAGCCTTTGCGCTGCACTCAGAACTTTGGGATGGCGCGCCTTGAAAAGTCTCTAGCGCTAGCTTCTTGTTACTGGTAGTAATGGCCTCCAACCTAATAGCGATGGCCTCCACCTAATAGCGTCCTTGCTACTACCTTTGCCAAACTGCCTGTAGGCCTTCCGCCCATTGCCACTGGCTCCATGATCCGCATGCCCAAGATGGGCGCGTTGCAGCAGCTTGGCTGTGGCCAGGGGTGTTCGATTTGGGAAGGACCAGAAGCGAATGCAACAGACCAAGGTTCGTTGCAGTGAAGCCAGTTGTGGCGGTGATTTCGATCATAGTGTACGCCTGTGGCCAGCTTCATGCAAAATCCTCAGCGTGTAGATTGCGACTACAATGGCCCACCAGCTCAGCCACCAAGAACTGGTACTACCAGTGGACGCTCTTTGTGATTTACAATATCTCCTACAGCGTTGCGCTCTATGCCCTGGCCTCGGATTTTTGGTCAAGTGAGTTAGTTAGGCTGTAAGGCAGCGGTTTCGTTAGGCTAAAGCAATCAGCATTGATTCGTGTGGCATTTTGCAACACTGTTCTTCAGATTTTGTGAAGGCTCTGTACTTGATCTACTGGTCATCGCATGAGCAAGAGGCTGGCATTTCATCACGAAAGGTAGCGGTTACGCTACCTGAGTTTTCCTTTTGCTTTAGCAAAAATGTATTAACCCAGAGCTGCAGCCTATCTCTCGGAGAAATGGTCCCCGACATCTTCGTTTGCTGGCCGGGGGGGGGGGTGAAAGAGTGACTAGGGCGTACACGGTAGAGGTGCAGACCGCTAGTGTCTTTTATGCGCAGAGTCTTATCCTCTTGCTCTTTGAGCCTTGAAGCAGTCAAGCATGGACACACTATATCAGCTGTTGGAGTGGAACCCTGTACAGGTAGGCTCTACTTTTCAGCAGGCACAAGATTCATGTCCACTTCTAGCTGATTGCGTATGTCGCATACTCTTTTTCTACTGCAAGGCTAAATCAGTCCAGCTAGCTCTGACAACTTAAAAGAAAACTACGGTGCCATGTACTTACCTAATCCAGTGTGTTTCACACTTCAGAGAAGGTAATCTCATAGCTACTAAATACAGTGAGGGAGCAATAGCTGACTCACCTCAAGTACAAAATCAAATCGATAATGTACCTCGGCTGGAGACTGTACTTTTCGCAGGCGGAGATACCATGTACCGGCGCTCACTAGCTCTTTATGGTCTGAGCTAAATCAAACTAAAAAGGAAAGCGGCTTTTTCTCTACAGAGACCTATAAAAGAATCAAACGACACTCGCGTAACAAAGAACTAAAAATTCAAGACCGCACAATGCAATGAATTAAGATGCCTTGCAAAATGCAAGGAGCGTACGGTCCGAGGAATAATCTTCTCGTGACGTGGTCTCGACCGCTTTCATTCACAGACAAAATAAACTGCATCAAAAGGACTCTCTTTCACATTCACATCAAAAACACAAGAAGGAGATACCGGCAAATGTATGTACAAACTTGCACTACAAATGCAGACTTATGAAATGACTTAATCATCAACCATGAATGGTTGTCCATTAGAGGTCATCTCAGAAAAAGCGGCTGTGATAGATATCATCAGTTATGCAAAACTGTCCATACCTATCTGCATGCTAAAGCGTATAAACCTGGAATGCAGGAGTATCTTCTTTGATAAAAAGTTTCTCCTCATTGCAAACCAGAATTTATTAAAACTTCAGCCTGGCAACTTAAAGTCAAGCCTGGAAGCAAAGTATCAACTGTAACCAGAAGTATCTTCACTTCCTAGCCATCATTTAAATTTCAGCCTTCGCTCAGGAATTATGCCGCTGCAAACGATGAAGTTGCTTGATCAGAAGTTGGCGGCCTTCCTTTCCTTTTATTCTGCTTTTGTCTCTCCTTCCTCCGCAAGTTCGCCTCATGAAGAGTTGGTCCCATGCGATACTGTTTTCTGTCTCCAGATGAAAAGGAAGCTGGTCTGAGTGAAATAAACATTGGACCATGACTGTCCTCGTCAGTGGGCCTTGAGCACATAACCTCCGTGTCAATCATAGCAAAGTTCTCTGAAAAATTACAGACGAACTCCTTCGTACTCACTGTGGAATTTTCATATTCCTCTTCACTCATTGAATGACCCCATTCAACAATGGTAGACAAACATGTATCGCCAAGCTTTGATCCTTGGTATTCTTCTTTTTCAACAGTAGAATATTCTTCCCAGAGTTTGTCAAAGTAATCTTCACAATTCTTGAGGACCTGTGAAGTTGAACTGTAAAATGTTCTGGGAATAGGTGCCTTGATACCCGGATCTGCTTTGACACGAGCTTCTGAAAACCTGCGGATCCAATGCTGCATGGTGCTGTAATAGTAGTTAGCCATTGGCTGCCTTTTGTACCCAGACATTCTGTAGGCCAAACTATTTGCATCGCCAGAAATGATGTCCACCTCATAGACAAAACACTCGTAAAGCATCAATGCTGTCTGTTCTCCTGTCAGTAGGTGGGCATCCACAGCACGGTGTGTATCAACATGATAATTACAGACTCTGATGGTATGCATGTTCGCTCGAGTAAGTGGAACACGCTTGTCCTCAAGACCATAGTCATCAAATTCAAAGTCTGCACCCTTGAAATCTTGACGAGGCCTTGTTTCTCCAAAACAAATCTCGTAGATAGCCCAAGTTACATCACGCTGTTCACAGTGACCAAGATCTTGGTCATGTCCAGCAATGATCTTGACATATCCACCTGGTGCCAATCTAGCCATCACTGCAAGATTCTCCCAATCATTGAAACAAACTGTCCAATTCTTTTGCTCAATAAATTCCTTGGCAGGAACAAGAAGATGAGCTTCCTGGAGAATCACGACATGTGCACGTAAAAAGAAGAGCATGTTGAAGAAAAGGTTGTTCTCAAATTGCTCATTCTGAAGTGACATGGCGCTCTGTTTGCGTGGCCTCATTGCACTATCAAGTCCGTGGAGAAACCTTGGTGTGGTGTACTTCTGACCACGAACCATGTTGCCATAGTTCCAGGATAAAAATGTCAAGGACTCTGAGCTGGCCAATAAATTAGTTCCATATGGTTCTTCTATTCTTCCCTTGAGGAACCTTCTGCACAGCTCTTCATAGAAGGTGACAAAGTCCCAACTGGGTCCCTTGGGACCATATGATTCCAGTTCCTTCTTGAGTTCCTTTTTCGTATCCTCCAATTCTTCTCGAGCATGACCTGCCCTTTCAAGGGCCTTTGGATCGACCTGATACCTGCCATCCAAATAAATGATGCGGTCATCATTGATGAAGAATCTCTTCAAATCATGCTCTGGTTCATGCTCATAACAATCAGGTGGAGGTACTGGACAGATATTGCGAATGGATCGAACAAAATCATTCTCGTTGATCCTCGACTGATAATGAGGATGGGAAATCTCACCTTTTCTGAAACAAACATGATTCAGCAATCTTGCATGAGTTTCCCTGAAGCATAGTTGATAAAAGCCAATACCTGGATCTCCTGTAAGCTCTCCAAGCAACTTTAAAGGTGAAGTGTGCAACTCATAGGTATTGTCAACTTTTGTAGTATCCTTTTCAACAACTACTTCAGATGGAAAAGATTCTTGGATTTCAGCCTCCAATTTCTTCTCTCCATCATCCTCTCTGACCTCCTTTATCTTCTCCACCGCCTCTTTCTTCTCTTCCATGGTTGCATCATCCTGAACTTCTTCATGAAAATGAGGATCAGGAATCTTATTCAGGCGGCTTTTCTTAGATTTCCGCTGACCTGAAGTATCATCAAGGTTAGCATCCATCTCACCTGATGGTAAGTGCGATGCAGTCGAGTCCTCACCTATCTCTCTTGACAGAAAGTGTGGTGTTGACTCTTCCTTGGTGTTGACTCTTCCTTGGCTTCCTCCTGGTCAACTTCCATCTTTGGTTCCTCTGAAGGAAAAACACCTGCATCTTCATCAAATATTTCTTCTTCCTTTCCAGGTTCAACTGCAGGATCTTCTTCAGGAACTTCCTCTTCCATATTCTCATCTTCTAGAAGTGTTCTACTTCCAGTATAGACTTCACCAGTGATAGTGGAGACTCTTGTATAAGGAGGAACTTCTTCACCTGCTTCAAAAGCTTGTTCTGCAACATCCTTGGTGAGCAAGTCCTCTACAAGATTTTCTCCCTCGGTTCTTGGAAGAGGTCCTGAGGTCTCATAAAAATCTGTCCTCTCTGAACTGAAAGCTTCTGTCGCCTTCTCATTGTCCTTTTGATCCCTGAACAGGTGAGTAATCTTCACAGCTTCTCCCTGTAGCACCTGATCACCTCCTCTATACTTGTTGACAATGGAGCGCCATACTGGAACATCATCATCATCAAAATCAAGCTCCATATCATCTGCCAACAGGTATGAGATGTTTTGAGCTGCCTGTTCTTCTTCTTCATCACGTTCCTTGGCAAGCTCCTCATCCTTCTGGATCTTGAAGATACCCTTCAGGATGTCTTGTAGTACCTTTAAGTTCAGCTTCGATGATGGCTCATACGTCCCTGAACTTACAGGCTCAACTACAACACGAGAGCAAGAAATCGCCTCCAAAAACTTGGAATTGTATTGGCGTTCAAACTCTTCCTTCTTGATCATCTCATACAAGGGATCAGAAACTGCAACACGCGCCTGAACATACTCACGAAGTTGATAGCATGCATGTTGCACAAATCTACTGTTGGAGTTGTGAAGAAAACTCTCTAAATGATTCCTGTCACGGTCAATCAAATACCACACAATCCTTGCAGAAAAACGGAATTTCTTGAAGTTCATAGAAAAATGTGTATGATACTTCTCTGGATTCCTTTCTGCTTGTAAGGCGGCCTCTGAAGTCTTGTAAGCTGGGAGATTTGTGTCTGGATCCAAAATCATAAACTCTTCCCACAAGATCGAGCGGTCAAGAACCCACTTGGGAAGCACCTTGATGAAAAAGTCACAAACAAGTTCTGACACAAGGTGCATGACACGACCAATCTCTTCCTCCTGCTTGAAGCGATAGTGCAGTTTGGCAAATAAAGGATTGTTGAATGCTTCCTCCACTGTATTGCCAAAATTATCCCACTGAGGTTCTGGAATACCAAAGTTCCAACCCAGCAATTTGGGATCTCTGCACATATCCAAGAAGCTTGAAAGCTCTACAGAAGCAATGCCATGGTCTGTCAGAATTTCAGCCCAGCGGCGTCCATTCTCCCAAGCACGGATGAAGAAAAACTGTTGGTATCCAGTTTGTGCCAACTCCATCCACTGAGAAATTCCGGGTTCAAAACTCGGTGCATACGTCTTGGGGTCTTCCTCTGTTCCATAAACACTTGGACGTAGCAACTTGTATCTTCTACAAAAATATTCTCTCTGGTGCCTTGTCAACCTGTCCCAATCCCTCACAAGGATCACGTCTTCTCCAGTGCTCTGGAGTACACGTGTCCCTACACGATCATGGAGTGATACCATGCCAATGTCATATACCATCCATGGGTTGAGAACCAGGTTGTTGACATTCTGAATGAACCATGTCATCTCACGCTCAGCAACATGAGCAGAGTCATCTTCTTCATCTTGTTGAGGTTCTCCAGAAGTCCTGGCTGTTGAGCTCTTCGAAGTGATGTCCGTCCAAATGTGATCAAAACGAAGCACTTCCTCATCAGCCTTCACCAGTTTTGCCTGATCCTTGCTCAAAACTAATGGGTGAACCATAAACAAGGACCTTGAGGTAACACCATCTCCATCGACAATCAACTTTGGAGTACTATAGCCTAAGATACTCCAAGGATCACGATCATCGATTTCCTTAGGTGCAATCAAAGACCATCCTTGAAGATAATGGCCTTCTGACATCGACTGACGTGACCTCAATCGTGACCGATTGTACTCACGTTCAGGATGATTCTCATATTGGACAAAACGGGCGATAGCATCTAAATCCAAATTGTCCAACCACAAAAGCATATGCCTCTTAACTTGTTTTGTCTCAGGCTCCTCGGCATGAATCCTCCTGAGAAGTTCTCTGGCATATGGCTTGTCAATAGATAATCTGGTGAACAAAGCTCGCACTCTCTCTTGTTGCACCTTCTCACTATTGATGAGCTCCATCATCTCCTCTGCGGACTTAGGATTTCTCAACTCCTTAGCTGGCTCTGGAGCATCTCGTGGTTGTGGTTCATCCACACTAATGTCCAAGTATTCGGGCTCCACATCACAATGTGCAAGCACCACTCCATTGTTGCTGAAGTACAGAGGACGTCCAGCCCGAAGCCAAAGAATCACATTAAGCTTCACATACAAAGGCTGTCCATAATCTCTTGGAACCACTGTACCTGGGCCTAAAGGAATGTAAAGCGAAGTTTGTGGATTGCTGTACATAAAATGAACATAATCTCTTCCTTCACCTCTATTCCTTCTATTCCAACTTTGAGGGTCTCTCATCAAACCATACCTCTCAATGCTGGCCCAGTTCTCCCTTCTGGTAACATGAAAAACATGTCCCAAACATCTTGCCTCAATAGTTGCCTCAATAGAAGTCAATCTATGATTCAACTTCTCTGGACTGATGTTTTGCATGAGTCCTGTATGCCCTTGGTTCACTCCCAAACGCATGGAGAAGGGCATATCGTATTGATTGCCTGTGTTGTACCAAACATTCTTGTCCAAGCGAATCGCCAAATGAAATCTTTGCTTCTCATCGCTATGCAATATAGCAAAGAAGGTATTAGGATAAATACGAAAAGGCGATGGCATTCGAGCAGTTCCCTCTGTGATCAGAGGCATAAGCTCTATCATTGCCCTACTGTCCATCAACCTATCGAGAGAACGATCATGTCGTAGCATATAGTTGAGCCCCGTGGCTATCTTCCCATAATCGTTTTGCCTCCACGCGACTCTTGTTGCCACGAACTGCCTACTTCTCTCATATTCATCCTCTTCCTCTTGGGTGACATAGCCAAGAGCGTATCTGGCAATCTCTGCGAACCACCGTACTCGAAAATTGAACTTAGTATGGTTCTCAGGTGCCAAACACATTGCAAGAATGTCGGTTAAGATCAATTCATCCTGCTCTGAGTTCCTATGGAACTCAACTGGCGTACGTGGGCGTCTCAAACGGTTTGCCCAGTTCTGAGGTTGTCCCCAAGGAACCTTTTGTGACCAGTTTCGAGCATACTCAAAGATGTTGACCATATTGGACGCTCCCTGACCGGTCATCTCTGTTGATACAAAGTACACCGGTCAGAGGCCAGTGTCCTAAGTTGTAGAAATGACAGGTAGTCAACGATGCAAGGCAATAGTCCTCGAAAGAAAAGTGCTGATCTTGCCAAGCTAATTTGAGCCGCAGGCACAAATTCATGAAAGAAATTCAAATTTCTCTCAAACAAAAACACATGCATTGAATTCTCTCCTCTCACTCTCAGTGCAAAGAATCTCCAAGATAAAACACATCATGTGAAAGGTCAACATGTGTGCATACTGTAGGAAGCCATCCACGCAAATATGCCTTGTGTTCAATAAGAGATCTAAAAGGTGGATGTGCATCAACTTCCTTTAAACAACCGCTGCGTACTGCATCTATCAAAGCTTGTGGACTAGCAGACTTCTTAGTAAGACAGTCAGCGAGACACCACTGAGTGCGTATATGTGACAAGTCAGCAATTGCACCAGAGCATGCTTCCTTCCTAAGCATTTGGATCATATGAATAGTCTCCTGTTGCTCAGGAACATGAGTAGTACTAGCTGTAGTCACAAGATTGTTAGCATCAGTGCGCATGTGAATGTCAGTAGAGTAGCCTGTAATGTCCTTGATCAAGCCTCTAAGCATTTGGCAAGTGCCATAACACTTCATGAATGCATACAACTCTGCAACAGTTGTGGACAGGGTTGTTCTCTTAATCTTGGAAGATTCAAAGAAAATAAGTGAGCCTTTAGTGTTCTTCTGTTTTGCCTTCCTTTGCTCACCCATAAAAATAACCATCGCACGTTGAGAGGATTTGTCACTGTTGTTCCTGAATGCGGCATCTGGCATAGCAATTAACCGTGGACTACCTTCCAGCGGCCAAAAACGTAACTCCATAGGGTCAGTCACGATTTGTTTGCGCAGCTTGTTCAGGGCCTTGCAATCACCTATTGTAGGTCCTGCTGATGCTGATGCTGACCTCGAGAATTGGTAGCATGCTTGGAATTGTGTTCTGGATTGTAACCAGTTTATGCTGCCAAGAAGTGATCTGAAGGCTGTGTGCATGTCTTTGTCACACTTTTCCTCATCCTTCAAACCTTTTGGAATGATAATCTCAGTCAATTCCTGAACACAAAGGGATTGTTCTACTGAGATGTACTCCTTCTTCTTGGTCTTCTCTTGCATCTTCCAAGCAACACGTTGTCCAGTAAACATCAGGTCATTAGTGTCCTCATGTCCAATCTTAAACTGTGACTTCACAATATCCTTGAACTGTTTCAAAAAGATATCATTACCTGTCACAAAAAGATCATCAACATGTAAACAACACATACCAATGGGTGACCTATTCTTAGAATTACTGCCATGCACAGGGTCCATAAAATGCTCAAGCAACTCTTCCACAACTTCAGGTGTAAGCTGAGGCGTTTGTGTCACAGTATACGTATGTTCTGCAGGAAGAAAAAGACTGACAAGCGTTTCAGCTTCTTCCTCCAACATCACTGCATTCTTCTCGTTTCTGATATCCTTGTTTGTCTCGAGAAGCCACCAAACACCCTTACGCTTAACTATTGAAGTCCGAAAACAAAAACGCGAACGCGAATACGTAGGTTCGGGAGTACGAAGAGCTTTAGCGCGATAAGCGACTTGAGCATGGCCATTTGCATATTGATGCCAACCTGCCTTGTGCTCTACAGAGTCAAGGAAGTTCTGGAGTTCCTGATCTACCACAGGAGTCCATTTTCCATCCTCTGCCTTAAGCAGGCTACGCGTCACCGTCTTCTCCGACCTATTTCCGTAACACACCGAAAACAGACGTTCTTCACAGAGAAAAGACCTACGAACTTCCTCCGCTGTGTCGTGGAATTCGTTTGGCGGCGCACCTGCTACGTAGAAGGATACCGGTTCCGGTTCGGCTGGCATCTCCTCTGATGAGTAGTTCACAGCCTTAGGAACCCTCAAACATCCGGAGTAGCAAACGTACGTGCACCGATCGGCTCGAGTCGGAACTAATCCGAGTGAGTGCAAAAACTTGTCGAGTCGATTCCACCAGCGACGAGGCGCATCACTCAATCCGTACACTGAACGGGTGCACAATCCGACAAGATACGGAGGCAATCCGATGTCGGTCGGAAGTTGAACGTGAATAACGCGTCGCTCGAGGTCGTAAAGTTCCCCCTGAAGAAAGGCAGTTTTCAAATCGATGTGTAACAGGTCCCAGAAAGAAGAGGCTGCATGCTGACATGCTACGCGAAAACCATACCTGGTCGCGGTTGGCGAGTCCGTTTGGAGGTCCCATTTCTGGGCATCTTGGAAGCCTCGACAGACCCATCTGGCCTTAAACTTCTTAAAGTTACCATCTTTGTCAATCTTGATGGTCAGGACCCATCGACCAGTAACATAGTTATCGATCTTATGCTTTCTTCGGTCTCGATACTTCATCGCAGTAAAGTCTAAAAAGCTGCGAAACTCCTCTAGTTTAGCTTGCTTGATCTCCTTCGCATACTTCCGTAGCACTTCCGGAGTGATCACACTCTCTGCCTTTGGCGTCTTCTTAGCCATTGTCTTCGCAAGATACTGGCAGAACTGTGAAAAACCTTTCGGATCATACGAGTTAAAACTCGGAGGAGCTTGGTTCGGACCTAGGACACAAAAATCCATATCGTCAAAACTAACAAAAAGATTTTTCTCATCGTCCAGATCCTTGTCTGGATCCTTCTCAAAACCTTTCACATCTTCTTCATCAAAAATAGGTTCGGAATCTGTTTCATTCGTATCAATCGTCTCATTGTCATCGTCTTCGACTGTGCTCGTAGGCACGGGAATGTCGGCTGCTTGTGGCTGATTCGAACTTGATGCTGTCGGATTCTCCGAATGTCCAGGAAAGAAACTTCTTGGCACTGACTTCGGAGGTGCCGGAATAGGTTCGTCATGTCCCGGTAACTGAACCTTAGAACGTTTTATCTGAAACTTCACCTTCGCCTTTGGCAAAGCATCAGTTGAGTCCACAGAAAGCTTCCTCATGTGCTTACTGTGACGTTCACGATTCTCCGGAACATATGGTTCTGGCTCCGGAGGATTCGAATCAGGCGACGGTACGAACGGATGAACGGGATCCGTATCACTCGGAAACCCTATTGGTGGTTGACCCGGATCATCTGGCGGACGGGATTCACTTGTAATCTCCGGCATTGCCTCTTCCGGATCGCTTGATGGATATCCGAGTTGCTCCAAAGGAACATCGGGATTTCCGAACTGATTCGGACCAGCTACGGAACCTGTCGGAGGTGGTCCCGGAGGTTGTCCACCATGGTGATCATCAGGGTTGCCACCCGGTCCATCACCAGGCGGATACATATCTTCATCATCTGGATCAAAATACTGCTGTTCCCCCGAGACGGGAATCGGCTCATAAGCCATATCATCATCCATCGGTGGTCCGTAGTCTGGAGGTTGATCCTTTGGATCCTCTAGAGCTACTTCATCAGGAGTCACAATGCGCTTCACGGCGCCTGTCGTCTCTGCTTCGTAAACTATCATACTCCAATGATCTACCAAAAACTGTTCATGATGAGGAGACAGTTGTGACACAAACATAAAGAAAACCTGATGGTATTTTCCTGGCTTCCACATAATCAACACTGCATCATCCTCAGAGTTGAAGAGAGGATGCACTCTACCAAAAGTACCACGATAGACCTTACATCTCTCAAAATACATCTGTGGCAAGGTTCTTCGTCTAATCTCCTTCAGGCCTGGAATCAATGACACAATTCGAGAATCAGAGGATGTTGTCACATCAAACTCTGATCTCTGAGGTAGTGCATCTACCTGCCTCAAGGTTCTGATCAGTTCAGTAGTAGTGAACCTTTGTGGTAGTATGTGTCGAAGTGGAACCGGAATTTCCGTCGTCTCTTCCGTTCTTACGGAATTCAGCAAAATTGACTGATGAGCTTCTCTCTCTAACAAAAGAGCTGTTCCACACAAACTTCCAGAGTCAAAGTTCTCCAGAAGATCTTCAATAAGGAAACTCTGACGCTTGTCGGAAGTCTCACTATAAGGAAGGAAACGATTCATCTCAACCAAAAATGAGAACGGAAACTTCTTCCAGTCAGGATCCTTAAAGTACTGGTTGCTCCTCGTGGCTTGCACTGTTTTAGCTTGAAATGAACAGTCACCAATACCTTTCCATCCTTGGCAGGATGCATAGGAATGGAAGACTGTCACGTAACTCATTCCCTTCGGACAATAACAAAAACAATTCATATTCACATCAAAGGTAAAGACCGGATTCTTCAACGAAGAAATGAACTTCTGCAAAAACAAACAAAACTTGTTTCCTTTGGGAGCAGTCACAAACACATGTTTCTTTCTTCTCAACTGCCACTCAATCACATTACAACATAGCAACCAAATAGAAGCTCTGTTCTGTTTGGGAGAAGGGTTGTTGATCACTATACAGTGGGGCTGCAATCTCTCCAGTTGCTGCCAAATACCATCTTGACCCTTCATAGTGGAAAAGTTGTATCCTGCCTTGAAATCCATAGGAGATGCAACTTTAACACCATTCTTTGAAAGGAACCAAGATAATCCACTGTTTCCATGAAGTAACTCAACAACATCAGGATGATCATCATTACAGAAGAAAAAGGACTGTTCTCCGAATTCGGCATCAACATACAGTTCGTGATCTTCACGCAAGTTCTCCGGATTCTCATCGTCTAATGCCGGAATGGAAACATCATGCCACTCATCGTGATCACGTCTAACCTTTGACTGATTCACACGTATCACTGCCTTACCAGTATTGGCTTGGACCATAGCTCCTTCTTGTCCAAGTACTGTGGCACGAACCCAACGTCCTTTATCCTTGAACTTTGATGAATCCTGAGTCCAAACAAAAACCTTCTCTCCTTGGAAATAAGGACCGTCACTTGGCATAGTCCTTCTCGCAAGATCTGCTCGAAGGTCCTGAGCTTGTCGTGCTTCTTGATGAGCTCTCAAAGCCACACGTTGTAGTTCCAAATTTGTACGATCTTGTGCGGCGGCATTAGCTGACAATTGCTCAGGGCTTGCGGTCTCAAGGTCAAAAAGATCTGGTGGACGTCTTCCAGTTGCTATCTCTATTGGTGAATATCCACTGATAGTCAACTGACAATTTCTTGCCCAAACTACCTTCTTGACCACTTCTCTGACCGTAACACCACGAAAACGTGGGTCATCCAGATCTACCTTCATAACATGCCACATACGTTTGAACAAACGTACAGCTGTCTCTGCTCGGTTCGGCCAAGGAGTTCTTGGCCCACAAGGACATTGTTGTATACCATGGAACCTGTAGTATTCAACAAAAGCATCGGTGAAAAAGGCTTCGTCTCCTACGATGGCCTTTGGAACACAGTTGTTCTCATCAGACCATTGCCTCAATGCTTGGATGGTGGTTTGATCTATGAGGTCTTTCTGTGCCGTAGCCCAGAGAAGATTTGTGGCACCATCAAGAACAAGTAGAATGATATACTTGTTCTTGTGAAGTTCAACCTCACAATGATCAGCAAAAACAACATCACCAAAACATGAAGCTCTAATACCGGAGACTCTGGCTCGTGGCGGAGGTGCCACTGAAGTGTTACAAACACGGCAGTTCCTGACAACTGATTCATACTTCTCTAAAACAGAGTCAGGAAGCTTCAACATAGAAACACGTCTACGAAACTGAGTAGGACTCATATGGTAGTGCTTCACATGAAGCTTATAAAGCTCTACCTTGTCCTCCAGTCTCTGTAACATCTTCCTATATGCCGGTGTCATTGCAACAACTTCACTACCAGGTAATGGGATTGAAATCCGCCTAGGCTCAAGAGCGCCATCACCTGGTTCAAGTGGTTCATGTTTATCACTTGATGGTCCTTTTGATGCTTTAGGAATTTCTACAAGTTCACCTTCTGGCCTCTCAGGTGGTTCTGAAGGAGCATACTCCTCAAGATCATCACCCTTTAAATCATTCTGAGGCTCAGATGGTTTCGACTTGTGTCCTTTCCAAAATGGATCAAAACCCTTGGAAGTATACCGGAATTTTGGCGGCGCGGGCTTTTCCGCGGCACTGGCTGGTGCACCTTCCTTCTCTGACGAGAAGCCTGGTTCCCTGTCCTTTGCAATGGGAACCTTCTCTGAGGAGGAGCGCACCACTGCATCGGGATCACCAATGCCACGGTGCTCAATGCCAGCCTTCCTGATCTTTAGATCTGGAATTTTGGCATCTGGCTTAAATTTAAAAATTGTTCTACCACGCCATTCATAGCCAAGTTGTAGGTCCTTCCATTTTGCCTTGCGCCAATCATCTGTCTTCTTGATTTCTTCTCCTCCTTTCTTCTTCTTGATGATTGTCAGTCGCAAGTCTTCCAGTAAGTCAGTGTCTACAGGACAGGACTTAGTTGCTGGGAAAAGAATCTTTCTATAATCCTTGTGGTGACGTATCAGTTCTCTCTTGTGAACATCTACTTCCCAGTAGTCAACCACAGGATATGCATGTTCAGCTACATCTTCATCACTATTGAGGTCAACAGAAATATGACCATACTCATAGTGAGTGAAGTGAGAGTAAAAACTCTTCTCGCGCCGAGTCTGCAAATTTACGTCAGACAGATACCATGCAATATCTTGGAAGTCCAAGACAAGATGAGTACTGGCTGCAACCTTCAACTCCAAATATTTGATACCAAGAGGCACCGATGTCAGATAAGCATGTTGAGGTGTCAGCCTGAGTTCAAAGCCTAAGTTCCTCATCTGTGGCAAGCTCATAAGCAAAGGGACTTCTCCTTCTTCCACGATGTCGAACTCTGTATGGTGGATCGTCCATGCACGATCATACATGTAAATCACCAGTTTCTGAGAGCAAGTAGCCTTCTGGGAATTGGCAAAGTAAAACTTGCTCTTGGTAGCCTCAAAGGAGTACCATAATCCACAATCTGGGTGATTGTCGACATAGTTGCAAAAATGGTCGACTGCTCGCCTTGATCCCATAGCTCTAGTGCATCCAATGTCCAGGATTGCAATAGTCGGCGGGAAGCGATTCTCAGTCAAAAATGAAATGGCCTGCATCTCCTTCACTTCTTCCTCAGCGCTCATAAGCACAAAGCCATCAGGAGCCTTTGTGAGCATCTCCTTTGACAAAGAGTACCTCACAGGGGCACTCATGCCATTGAAGATCGTCTCACCATTGTTGACCGCGCAGTCAGCTTCATCTTGACATGAGGTCATCATGCCTGACAGCAAGTCCACCTCACTGTCATGGACTTCAGCTGCTGCTGTCACACAATGTGCAAAGAAACCTTGTTGACCTCCTGATGCTTGTGAAGTTCTTGAAGGTGCAGGTAAAGAACGTGGCTGTTGTTGATTTGCATAGTTTGCATCTTGTTTGCCATCTCCTTTATCTTTTCCTTTTCCTTTCTTGCCTTTTCTCTTGCCTTTTCCTTTTCCTTTGTGGGAAAACCATGCTTCTTCAAGCTGTTGCCAAAAGTCATTGGCATCATCATATTCTCCTTGAAGATAGTCATTCATATCTTCGGCAAGAATGGCATCATATGCTACTTGGTTTGACTCCCAAGTATCCTCATAAGGATTCTCTTCAAAGTACTCTTCTGGATATGTTGTCTGTTGCTCATCAGCAAAATGGCCTTTACCTCGTCTCTTTCCTTTTCCTTTTCCACGAGGTCTGAAGAATCTGCGGCCTGATCTTCCTTTTCCTTTTCCTTTTCTTCTTCCTTTTCCTTTGCCTTTTCTGGCTCTTCTTCCTTGGAATCTCCTTTGGAACCACGAGAAGTTTTGATCATCATATACCCAAAAGACATCGTCCAGGGCATCTAAAAATCCTTCAGTTCCATCTTCTTCATCTTCGGCCCAATAGCCAAATGTACCATCGAGTTCTCCTTCGTCTAGTACGAGAAATGATCTTCTACCTCCAGCACCTGTCGGCTGCATCAAAGGATTGTCTACTGAAGTCCTTGTTGTGCAGAACATCTCGATGAACACTGTCCTCAACTCTGTTGTAGTATACTGCTGCAGGACCCTGCCACGATGAGTCATCAATGAAGTCAAAGTGTTTCGCTGGTCCTGAGACAAATCTGCAAGTGACAGCATGAGTAAGGCAATGAGATTTTCTCCTAGAGGAAATTCGTTCTGATGAAAGGTCCTCATGTTGCCATTGATGGTCTGCATGATTTCCTGAATCCTTTCTGCCGTTGGTGCTGTTCCAGTCAATGCTGCATCTGCCTGCATCTGAGCTAGGACTTGTGGATGTGCTTGAGTGACTGGTTCTAACATGTCCATCCAACTGCTCATAAGCCTTTGGAGTAAAATCTGGAATCTTGTCATCCATTTCATCATGTCAGCTGATCCTCGATTGAAGCGCACGAATTGCATGAACCTATACAGGAATACATTGGTTGATCCTTTCACGAAATATGGTCGTAGTACTCGTTTGAAATATTCTACGCCGGCTCCTGGTGGATCATTTGCCTTCAATGCATCTCTGTCTAAAACACGCTTGTATACAGCTGCTTCTCCTTCTAATCTGTTTCTCAATGCTGGTCCTCTCTTCTCATCTTCCAGCTCGGTGATATCACACCAATCGTCTATGGCATCCTCATAGGAAAACCATGAAGTCTTTCCATCATAAGATGGGGGCACCTTTGTAGTGACCTGTGTTGTCATAGCTATCGCTGCTGGTTCTCTTCTCACATGCCTATTCACATAGGCTGCTGGCTCATAAGCCACATCCGCATCAGGCTCTTCCCAGTCGTCAATCCAATCCATGGCCGTTTGCCCACAAGCAATTCTATGCCTAGGAAAGGAGCTCACCTGGGTCTTCCAGGATCACAGCTCCGCTACCACTGAAAGAGTGACTAGGGCGTACACGGTAGAGGTGCAGACCGCTAGTGTCTTTTATGCGCAGAGTCTTATCCTCTTGCTCTTTGAGCCTTGAAGCAGTCAAGCATGGACACACTATATCAGCTGTTGGAGTGGAACCCTGTACAGGTAGGCTCTACTTTTCAGGGGGGCCCCCCCCCCCCTTTCAACTCCACCCTAGCGCGCCTCGGGGTCAACCGTTCAAAAACACTGTAAATATCAGTGTTTTCAGCTCTTCCAGTCCTCAGCAGTGACCAAAAATCATGGAATTTACAGCGTTTTTTGTGGCTGTCCGGCAAAAAACACCGCAAAAACCGATGGTTTTTGATGCGCCTCGGCTAGAAAAATGACCAAAAAAAGACCAAAAACCAGGAAAGATTTTGTCAGAAAGGGTTTTTGAGGCTTTTGGAGGCTTCAAAATTGCACAAAAACTATGGTATTTACAGGGTTTTGTGCACCTTCCCGGCAGAAAACGCCGGTATTTACACGGTTTTCTGCGCTTTTCCAGCGCTCAACCGTGGTGCGCCTTTGGATCGACGGCTACAAAATACTGTAAATACCAGTGTTTTCAGCTCCTCCTGTCTTCAAGCGTGGCCTTAGACCTTGCCGCGGCTGTGGATCGACGGCAACGAAACCTCGTAAATACCAGTGTTTTTGAGCACGTCCTGTTTGCAAGCATGGCCTGCGGCCACGCAATTTAAAGGGTCGCCGCACGTCACTATGTAAATCCGAAGTTGCATTTGAGAAATATGTGACTCCTTTTGAAGGCACGTCAACCTGTATTGAAACCGCTAGACCGCTACAGCTTCTGGAGGTTTTGTCAAGCGTTTGTGCATTAGTTGTTCTTTCATCACGCTCACTCACTTCTCTTCAAACAAGTGGGGGGCCTCTCACCTCCTCCCGGATTACGCCTGATTCCCTGCTACCTTTCGTTCACCCCCCTCCTCTCTCAAGTTTCCCAATATGGCAGGATCACATTTTCTCAAGCTTGCAGGCTTTGCAATCGAAGCGACCTTTGTTGAAGTTTGCAAGTGTGGGCCACAGTCATCGAGCCTCTCTGGAATGGAAGTGCTTTGTGAGCAGCACTTAACCTGTTGTTTGTAGCTCGATCTGACCATTTCAGGTGTCAAGATGATTGTGTTCTTAACCTTTTGGCAAGCGCTGTTGCTGTTCCGCCCTTGGAAGCTGGAGCTAGCACATCTCTCAACTTCTTAACCCTTGCAAGTCTCCAAGTGAAACTTCTCTCAGTTTCATTTCTAAAGTTTTGGAACCAAATGAATAGCTGCCGCCCTAGATGGAGGGAGCTTCCTTGAAGAAGCGCGAACTATCCTGCGTCCAGTAGGTAGTAGCGGCAGGCGCCTACTTAACTAAGCAAGGGTGAGGGCAACGCGGGCAAGAAAAATCAAAGCAAGAAAGAGGAACAGAGGAGGACACATGGGTTTGGAGCTTGTATTGGTGCAGTTTTGAGGCCGCTGGCGCCACTACCTGGCAGCAAATCAAAATGGGAGGAGCAAAGGGTCTTGAATCTCATGAGCAAAGGGTTCACACACACAAGCACAACCGGTTTGATTGGTAAACAAAACTTGTCGTTGGACTGACCTGCTTTGGAAGCAATCCATTTCTATGAATTTGCCAGTAGACTCAATAGACATGATTCACATGATTTATCATTTGATTCGCATGCTTGCACCGGTCCGGCAGCTCACTCAAAGGCTGTTCCCCGGCAGAAACAAGCAACTCCAGACCTCACGGTGTCTCCTGAGACCGGAATGAAATAAGGACGGTAAGCAAGGTAAATTACTAATGGATTACTTGCAGGACAGTGCGGAAGCGAACTTTGCTGCAAAGACTCTGGGGTTGCCCAAACGACTGTTTTGTCAAGCTGAAAGTGGCTCCCATGCCTCCACCTACTATATAGCGATGGCCTCCGACCTAATAGCAACGGCCTCCAACCTATTACAGATGGCCCCCGTCCTAATAGCGATGGCCTCCAACCAAATAGTAGTGGCGTCCAACCTATTAGCGAT
>CAXAMN010004803.1:127491-200614 GCA_963970005.1 Durusdinium trenchii
CCTCCAACCTAAGAGCAATGGCCTTCAACCTAATAGCAACGGCCTCCAACCTAATAGCGATGGCCTCAAGCTTATCGATGGCCCCGGTCCTAATAGCGATGGCCTCCACTTTTCCGCTTTTCCGAAAGACTCCGGCGCCGCAGCTTTCGCGGGGGACGCCATGTCCCAGGAAAATCACTACAGAGTGATGTCACAAAGGTCAGCTCCACAAGTGAGTGTCGCCTTGAACTTGTTGATGTAGTCCTCTTCTTTCCGAAATCTCTCGTCATCCATTCCGCACGTCAGGCAATGCGCCCAAAACACAGTGGTCCGTGAAGTTGGACGAACGTGATGCGTGGACAAAGGTTGTCCTTCGAGTTTGTGAATCCTGATGAGGAAAAGCCTGAACCACTTGATCCGATCTTGCAACTCAAACGCAGTGGCCTCTTCCCGTAAGAGCCATTGCCACGAGCAAAAGTTGCGACTAGGTCGGATCCCGCCGCTCCCTGAACACAAAACAACATCAATCAACATGTAAAGCCAAGGAATATGAACAAGCGGGGCTGTGTGGGACTGCAAGCTTCGGGACCATGCGGATATGGTATCCCACCCTTGGCCGACAAGTTTGCGCGTTGTCGTGTGTGGTCTCTGCGGGAGCATGGTGATGGTCGGCTCGAGCAAGGGTAGCGGGAAAGCTGTCTGGGGAGGATCATTGGCAGCAACAGCCGGGACGTCCTTGGTGACAGCGTCCTCGCTAACCTTGAGCATTGTGGCATGGATTTGATCTCTTAGGGCACGGGCGGCCTCGAGATCTGTTACCGCTTTCGTCCAAGCTCGATGCACCTCGCTGAGGTAAATTGTGCTCCACTGGGCGCCATGGTCGGCGCAGTCGTTCCTGGTGAACGCCCAAAGATCGACCCAGTGGACATTAGCTCTGTTTTGGTGACTGGCTATCTTAATGACTTGGACTAACGAGGAAGGTACGGCCCTAGCTACAGCTATCAGTTCACGCCACAAATCCTGGTCCTTGCGGTGGACTCGGCAAGTTGCGGGATCTTGGAGGGCTGCTGTTAGTGTGGCTACTACCTGAGCATTATCGCACCAAACTCGCATGGGCCGATCTTGGGTGATCGTGTAGCGCACTGCACTGATAGCCGCAAGAATTTTGGACCGCCCACTGGTCTGCCGTCGGCCTGGAACAAGGCCCTGTGCAACTGGCCACCACTGGTCTACGTCAGACGGGTCGGCTGCAATGAGACTCCAACCTGCAACTCTGGTAAATTTGCGCGTGGGGATAACACAGGAACCATCTATGAAAAGATCGACGGCGCGAAAAGGGACCGAATCAAACCAGCTAGTGAGTGCCGGCTGCTGGAGTAGCAGTCGTTGAAGTTCTCGAACGGATTGTGGCAAGCCCATCCACCCATGATAAGTGAGGCATTTGGGGAGTCCCCCTCAAGAATCTTGGCGGTGAGCCATGGATACGGTCGAGATCTATCGAAATGGCAGCATTCCCAAAATCAGTGGAACTGGGAGTCCGGATGCCCGCAGTACTTGCAGTTGATAGTGTGGGCCTTCTTATTACGCGTTTGTGCGTCGGCTGTGAAGAATGTGCCATTGAGTACCTTACGAAGGAGGCCCAATTTGCTTGGTGCCATATTGGATGTTTTTTCCAAGGTAAATGAGGATCCATTCCATGCCCTGGAATGTTTTGCGTTTACTTACACAGCCTTTTACACAGCCTTGGACAAAGCTTTGCCACCCTTGGAGAAGTCGTTGATGGACCTCAGTGTGGCTGCCATGGATGAGGTCAAGGGGTTGAGCTTCATGGTCAAGAACCCAGCCATTGCGCAGCCAACTCCATCCTATGGCATGCAGCCTTTCTAGAAGGACATGGCTTGGGCCAGGTCTGGCCGGGAGCTCATTCCAATCACATAGCAGCTGCTCAATCAAGCTGCTTACTTGGTCAGAGTTTGCGCGACGGCGAAAAACCTGCACTGTTTGCACCAAAAGGTAACAACCTGGATCGGTCAAAGGATGTTCCCAGGGAAAGGTGGATCATGGGGCTGACGCCTGGTGCATGCCCTCGGCATGCTCCAGTGCGCAAGCAACGAATGTGGGTGTCCCCCAGACTGGCGGAGGTGCCCATTGTCAAAGCTTGTGGCCAACCCTTGACACGCAGCGCATGGACTTTCTGGCAGTACGGTGCCAGAGATCTGGCAAGTGCGTCCCAAACTCTCGGCATCGCCTGCAGGCGTCCTCGCAACACATGGTTGGTGTTGCGGCGCCCATATTCCATGTGTGCTCCAAGGTCACGAGCTGATGGTTGGAGCGGCTGATCTTGAAGCCTAGCACACTTACGTTCTCCTGCATCATTAGACCAAAAATAGGTCTTGACTTGGTCGAGTTGTAAATTCAACAATTCGCAAAATTGTGTCATATAACCCAGGCCCATTCGCGTGTGTCCTCAGCGGAAGCAGCAGTGAGCGGACATGTGGGTACCTGATTCGGATCCATCGCGAAAGAGCGATGTTGCGCAAAAGCATGGCGCTGCAGCTGAGTCCACATCCCTCCGCAAAACCAGTAGAGGACTTTAAGGGGGGGCCTATGGTACCTCAAATGCTGAATGCGCGGACCATCTGCTTGAGGGCGTTGGCCCAGGCGCGAACGATTGGCTTAGGCAGACCAAGATGTACACCTATGGCTAATAATGGCAGTCTAGGAGGAGGTTATATGCTTTAACAAGATCGGCAGCGACTCCTGTGACTGGTACCTGTTCAGCGGCAGCCTCTTCAAGGAGCAACTGGATGTTAAGCCAAAGGTCGGTGCGCGACTTGTCTGGGATGTTTCCCGTCACTTGCTCAGGGACGAATTGGCCTAAGTAGGCAAGAGTTTCACGGGCCCTGATTGAAGACCAGGTTCGGTATACAATCGAGAAAACCGTCAACGGTCGGCGCTGGCTGGCCTTCCAAGCTTCTGGGAGCTTCTCGAGGGCATGGATATGTCCAGTGACAACCTGTTGTGGCCAGTGTACGGCCCTGCTCAATGTCATCCAGAAGGCGCAAAACTGGCTCAACATGATTCCAAGGAAGTGCCAGAAGGTCGTCCTCAGATACTCCGTCCGTTTTCCTGCCTACAGCATTTTGCCATGTGGCATACGAGATCGAATTGTATTGCGTTCGTGGTGGATTAGGGATGGCAATCCTAACAAAGTCTATGATTGGCTCCCACCGGCTGTCAACGGCATTGGCGTGGCGATCCCACCGCGCCATCCATTCGGTTTGGAAAGCTTCATAAATTTGGTCAAGATCGGTCAGCGGGTGTGTTTGGGTCAGGGTGTCTCCTTCATGCACCGGAGGCATGTGCTCCAGCCATAGCTTATCGGTGTCATTATGAAGAATGGGGAGTGGTTTACCTTTATATTCAATGGACTGCTCGGGTTGAAAAGCGTTAGCTGAATCAAGCACAAGCGCGCACTCCTCATGGTCTACTGCTTCAATGGTGGCTACCGTATGCGCAAGGAGCATCTGTACAGGTTCTCATCAAGTCGACTTTGTTTGGCAGTGTTGATACGGGCTGATGAAAGCATTTTCTCAAGCTCTCGAACATCCTTTTGGAAGTCTGTTGTTAACAGCCGAGCAAGCTCGCCATCGGGCGGCTGAGTCGGCAAGCACTGCGGCAGACCAAGGACATGTTTGGCCTTGTTGGCCCACCATTGCTCAAAGGACGGCGCGGCCTTCTTGATGGCTCTCCATTGACCTAACTTGCGTTCAAGCCATTGTGCATTGGGAACATGCTGTGGATGACGCATCTGAGCCAGAGTTTGGAGACGTCTGAACTGTCCAATCCAATACGTGTGCAATGCGCTCTGACCATGAAATGTTGGGGTGAAACTTCCTGGTCGAGACGGTCGGAGCGGCGCATAATTTTCGGTGATCATGACCGTTCACGAGTCGCCCCTCGACCCGTTTGAGAACCATGGATATTGAAGCCTTGCTGTCGAGCACCTGCGACCTGTTGGAACTCAAAGGAATGCCAAATTGCTTGGTACCTATCTTCTACAGTGCCCGCGTCAGTCTTACAAGCGGCAATTGGGGGAGGGTCCAAGAGGTGCTGCTCCTCAATGGGATGTGGGCAGCATGCCTGCCAGTCAACCTTCCGTGGCTCCTTCCAAATCGGGGCCCGAATGGACTGAACATCGGGGCGCAAAACAACATAAACAATTGAGTGATTTGCAACCCAATCTGGTTCCACGTGGACCTCAGTGACCAAGGGGACCAATTCAGGGCTGAGAAGAAGTAAGTCCTTGGTGTGTTTCTGTTGGATCGTGGGTTGGATCTCTTGTCGGAACTTGCGCTTAGCAAGGCATTGTGCCTCTTCCCAACCCTGTTGCAACAAGGTTTGCACCGCAGGCAACTCATCCAAGAATTGGTTGAAATCACCTCCAATGAACCGTGGACCAAAAGCACAATTTGCAATGCGATCAACAAGATGGGAAAAAAGGTTGTTATTGGAGTCTCTGGTGGGCACTCCGCTGCTTTGGAAGGCTTTACCATAGAAAGCTCCACCCTGAATCCATCTTTGACCTACCTGGATCCCTGCAACATGGCATCGCTGCTGGTTATATACCTCCTGGGGCCAATCTTGCGTCAAACTTCGGCCAGGAGTACTGGTGAGAAATCCCACTCCCCGCTCTTTGCCTCTCACTGCCAAATAGGATTGGTGTGAAGATTTGGGTGGGACAAAATCACCATGCGCATGGACTACGAGTACAATGTAATGATCTCCGGAACTGAGCGCACCCGCCTTTGGTGAGATGAGTTTCAGAAACGGTCTTGGAACGAAGGTCTCTATGTCGGACCACGGGGCGGATTTGCACACCGCACCCTTCGCTCGAGGATGAATTGGTCAGTGTCCATTGTTCATGCCCTTGCGTCGAAAAGCGTGGGGGCACTAGAAAGCTGGCAAAACCCCTTGCGCGCGAAGCGACTAGTCACTCGTGCCTCATCTTCTTGGACAAAAGCGCTTCGATGCGTTGCGTCTGGTCATCAAGTCGGGCGTCAATTCTCCCCTCAAGTCCCTGGAGCTGTCTAGCAATTTGACGATTGACTTTGACCTGCTGACTCTGGAAGCTGGAGAAATTGTGTGTCAGTGATTGTACCTGGTGCTCCAATGCTTTCATCCTTGCAGATTGGTCGACTTGCATCTGATCATCTTTGGCTTCGGTGGCCGAGGCCTGGATCTTCTGTTCCAATCTTTGCTCAAGGGCAGTGAGCTGTCCTTGTGAGACGGCGGGCATGGGTGCAGCTGGCGTGGATTTGCGAGCATTCGACCCTGATTGCCATGGATCTTGCTTGAGCCATGGGTCTGGCAGCGAGTCTTGAAGACCTCGGGCTAATGACGAAATGGTTTTCTTGGACGCAATGATGTTATTGGCACCGATCAAAATGTCACCGTGCTTCATCTGGTAAATCCAGTGAGTGGGCTCCTGAGGAGCCATGACATGCCAGAAGATCCCTTCCGTGACTTGCAACTGCGAGATCGGCTGGACAGGACGTGCGTTCCAACCCAGGTGCTTAAAACCCTTGGAATCCAAGAACATCAGATCTGGTCTGTGCTGCAGGCTGCAGGTGTACCTGCTCAGCATGGTCCTTGTCGGCTCGAAGTCCAAATCGAGGTCCCATTCGCCCGATGGTGGTGCGTGGTTCAGTCTGGCTGCGTGCCAATCGTACTTGCGCAAGATTCTTCTTGGGCATCCAGATGACTCGAAACTGTGGGTCCGGCTTGCGTCCATCCATGGTCCGGCATTCGAAGTAAATGCCATCAACCCCTGAGCTAGGCATCAGGTGTGCTGCAAATCGGTCGGTGACCCTGATGAGAACGGCAAAGATCTCTGCGTGAACGGCTGGGGCACGTGCCATTTTGGCGTCCAACATCTGACGATCCCATACGCCCACGATATGATCGGTCTGTGGATACGAAGGATCTTGCATGAGGTTGTGGTCAAAAATGGCCTTGACAGGGTGTTGAAGGAATGACCCCTACACCTCAACCCATTCATCTTGGTACACCAGGACCTTGAGTACTTTGGTCTGAATCTCCTCTAGGGCGAAACTTTGAGATGGGACATGCCGCACGACTTGCTTGGCTCCGAGCTGAAGCATGGCTGCAGAGACTAACATCGGCTCACTGGTGCTAGCTGACATGGCCGGAATGCGAATCTGTTCAACAGTGGGCGGCAGGCGAGCATCAGCGTGATCCAAAATGAGCAAGGCGATACCCTCAGCACTGATCGGTGTTGTGAGCCCGAGGAAATGCAAAACCTCGTGAATGTTGCGCAATGCAACTCCCTGAGCATGAGCTTCGACTTTGTGCACTGGGATGGCATGGAGCTTCTGTCCGTCTTGTTGCACGAAAATCGAGTCAGGCAATGGCAATTGAATCTGATCTGCTGTCGGGATGACTGGTGGCTTAGGGCCTTTGGCCGCCTTGGTCTTGTTGGCCTTGGACCCCATTGGCTTGAATTTCTGGCGGGGGAGCCTGAGGCTGTGGTCTTCAAGTTTTTTGAAGGCTGTGAGCTACCTAAGGCTTTGGCGATGGCATCATGACCTAGCTTGCTAATGACAGCTTGGGCAGGTGTGACTGCCTTCGGGGACTCATTGCCATTGGCTCTAGCGAAGAACCAGTTGACTGTCTGGAACCCACAGTCAGCGGCAAACTGAGTGGGAAGCGCAAAAGTAGAGAAGCTGAGTTCGCGTGGCCCACAAGCATCAATGACTAGTTGTTGGACAGTGCTGGCTACTTCTAACGGCAGCGACAATGTTGCTTTCTCGTCTGTCAATCGGTGCACGCAAGGACTGCAGGGCCCAAGTTGCCTGGTCAATGTCTGTGAAGTCTTGGAGTTCGATTGGATCAGGCACCTGGTGGCCTTGGCTTCGAACGAGCTGTACATAGAACTGCGTTTCATCCACCGCAACCAAGGGGCCTTGAACAAGCAAACCTTGAAACCGGCTCTGACCTTGGAGTGTCAAGACAGTGGATTGACATGCGTGGACTTCAGGACATTTTGGAATCGAATGTGTGGCTCCATTGGCAATGACGTACCATGTGGACGGCGTGAGCTGGCTATTCAAAGGGAATGGAAACCCTGTGAGTGTGGTGACGGCTATTGGCTGGGCAAAGCTCGAAAACCCTTCTTCGGCCTGTGACAACTGTCCAACAGTGGTGCCGGAGCGGACTTGGACTGTGGTCGGCTTGCATCCCTTGCTACAGACCGAAACGGAGAAGTTATCGATCGGCAAAAGTATTACCTCCTGCGACTTTGTTGGGGGGCGAGTGTGCATCCCCGTCATCCGGTGGTGTGTGACTGTGTGAGATCCACGCAATACGTCAGCATCGAACTGTTCAGTGCTAGATGCTCCAGTCACTCCTTTGCCTTTTCTTCGTCCAGCAAGGCCTTGTACACTGTGTGGATGGCTGTTTCGGCGAGTGCTATCATCTGACACACCCTGCAGGGCGGGACTGTTGGCTTTCGAATGCATGTGGCACTCCACGGAACATGTCTGGGCACCTAGTCCATCTTGATCAACGGAAGCGTCATGGTGGTCTAAACTGGTGGAAGTGGTGCATAATGAAATCAGTGGTTGACCATCAGGGAAAACTTCCTCACAATCGTCCCACCCTTGCCCTTTCCTCGAAAAACGGACATGGCTCGGCGTGCATGGTCATCGGAGTGGTCCTGGGCCGGCCAGCGATCGACGGACCATGGGGTACTCTTAATTGGACATCTGGTTAGACAAGGACCTGTTGGCGAAAAACTCCAACCCCCCTATAGGGAAATGGCTTGGGACAATGCATGGTGGCTGTCGTCCGTGTCATCAATCTTCCTTTTCAAGGGTCCCCGGTGGCCGTGAGGCTGGGCATGTCCAACCGCTGTCTCCGCTGTTGCTTGCAGTGGTGTCTGGGCTTCATAGGCTACCCCGAACTTAGCGTAAATGGCTGCCTGAAACAACGCGGACTCTTTGGAATGAGTGAATGGATGGAGCATCACATCACGTGCAGCAAATGTTTCAACCGCGAGCCGCAACAAGCCCTGTTCGGCTAGCGCATGATGTGTCGGAGCTCCAAACGCATTGCCAAAGGCCTGGATGACTTGCGCTACATGCCATAGTGCCTGGGCTGGTGAGGCCATTTGGCCAAGTGCAGTGAGATCAAGGCACAGGTTGCGGCCATCAGCTTGGTGGAGATGCTGTGTCGGTACCAGGTGCAAAACGGCCACCTCGTCAGGGTGTATGTGCCGCATATTGGCCGTCTCTTGGCCTTGGACATTGGTCGATCCAGAGGTTGGGATCAAGGCCCCATACAACCCTTTCTCCTCGAGTCTTCTGGGCGTGAAGCCCCCTGCCCTGCACCCACATGCGCAAGCGGTCAATTGGGGCCCCCATGCGTGCAATGCTGTCTGCAACGGTTTGGTTGGATTCACTGCATTGCATCCTAAGCCTCCGGGGCTGTTCCGCAAAGACTTCAAGCTCAAGTGGGGACAGTTGCAACTCTTTGACCTGGTCCTCAGGCCAATTGGCGATCTTCGGCAATCCAGGCTTGGGAAGCTCTTCAACTTGGGCATATTCACATAAGGATGCACAATGATCGCCCACCACCTTAATTGTCCGTTTAGCTTGCCAAAATTCATGAAGGTGACAGACCTGCTGTTGGAAGGAGTACCCGGTCAGCTGACAAAAATTGCGCAGCGTGCTTTGAACCCAGGCTGAGGTCATGGCTTCCTTTGCGCGCTCCAAAATCATGGCAGCAGGTTGGAAGAGGTAGCAAGCGGTGACCATACCCTCAAAACTCCTGGCACGTGGATCCAACTGTTGTCGTTGATCACCCAACTGTGAAAAAGGCTGGCGTGCAAAGCCACCTGTCAGGATGCAAGGCCTCTCCGTGTATGGGATCAACTGCACTTGGACAGCGGTGCTATCAATGTCACCCTCGATCACCGGTGTCTTTCTGGCTCGAAGCCAAGTGGCATAGCGGGGGTTGATCTCAACGTGGCAGCGAACCTTGCAGTTGAGGAGGTGGTACCCCGCAGTCATGACTGCGTAGCCAGAACAAACATCAATGATGTCATTGACATCTTCACTGTGTAGCAACTCATGAATTTGCACCGATGCAATGCTGGCATCCAGGTAGGTCATAATATATTGTGTGGATTTGCAGGCATTGATGAGAGCGTGAACCGATCACCCTTCAGTCGAATACCTTGCAGTAAAAACTTTTGTCCATGCAGCGCTGAGGTACAGTGGTATGCATCCCGTTGTTGATCATAGAACCATGCTCGGCCAGCTATCGTCGCAGCAGAACCATCGCCGCATGTATCTATCCATGGCTCAGGATCGAAACTAAACGGACTGCCCCCCCGAGTCATTGGCATGACCAGGTGAACCAGCTTAAGGAGGTACTCGGGCCGACGCCTAGCGATGGCCTCCAACCAAATAGTAGTGGGGTCCAACCTAATAAGCGATGGCCCCAAACCTAATAGCGATGGCCTCCACTTTTCCGCTTTTCCGCAAGAGTTTGGCACCGCAGCGTGTGGCGGGGGTAACCAAGCTAACTACAGAGACTTAGAGAGCTATGAGCTCCAAGTCTCGGCCCTGTGTGAACGCCGCCTTGAACTGGAGCATGTAATCTTCAACAAGTTTCAGTCGATGGACGTCCGTCCATCCGGCAGCTGACGCAATGAGCCCAGAACGTGGTGGCTCGGGTGGAGGGTCTCACATATTGCGAGGACAGCTGTATGCCTTCAAGTTTGTAAACCTGCAGCAAGAGCAATCGGAACCATGTGGTGCGGAGGAACAAATCAAGGTCGGCCGCTTCCGCTCGTGACATCCATGCCAATGCTTGTAGCGGTTGGCCGGCCTAGCACCTCCGCTGTCGATGTGCAACACGAACTCTATGTACAGGTAAAACCAAGGCGCGAACGCAACGGGTGCCGAGTCGTGCGCCAGGCTGGTGGACCACTCAGTTCCAACTGTCGCCTACGAGTTTGTGGGTGCTCGCACTAACCTGGAGCATATAGTCTGGTGGATCTGATCGCGGAGGACTCTTGCTGCCTCGATGTCGGCAGTGGCTTGCTTCCAAAGACGAGCGAAGTCGGCTGGGCAATGTGTGCTCCAGCCGGCGCAGGTCCTGTGGAGAGGAACCCCAGATTTGCACAGATTTGGCCCGTTCCGTGTCAATCTTTGCTCAACGAAGCCCAAACCCGTGGCCAGCCTTCAAAATCGAGCTCAAACCTCAAAACCTCGAACCCCCAAGCCTCAAAACCTTACTATTTGGACCCGGCATTGAAGGGAGGAACCCCAGATTTGCACAGATTTGGTCCGTTCCGTATCAAACCTTGCTCAACGAAGCCCAAACCCGTGGCCAGCCTTCAAAGCCGAGCTCAAACCTCAAAACCTCGAAAACTTACTATTTGGACCCGGCACTGAAGAGAGGAACCCCAGATTTGCACAGATTTGGTCCGTTCCGTATCAAACTTTGCTCAGCGAAGCCCAAACCCGTGGCCAACCTTCAAAACCGAGCTCAAACCTCAAAACCTCGCCACTGAAGGGAGGAACCCCAGATTTGCGCAGTCATTGCCTCGAAAAGCACATTGTTCCACCAAATCGGCTCCAGCACTATTTTGGTGGCTTGCAACTTTGTGGACGGTCACGAGGGATCGGTTCGTGGTCCGTGCCAGTGCAACCTCGGTGCTCCACAGGTCTTGGTCCTTACGGCTATATTTGCACTTATCCGGGTCTTGGAGGGCTTGGGTTAGAGTAGAGACGACTTGTGCATTATCTATCCATACTCTAACGGGAGTGCCCGTCCTTAAGACGTAGCGGAGAGCACTGATGGCTGCCGTGATTTCGGCTCGCGCACTCGTTTGGCGGTAGCCTGGGACTATGCCCTGGACTAATGGCCACCACTGAGACATGTCGGCAGGGTCGGCTGCCACTACCCTGCAACCTTGGTGTATAGGCACAAGTGGGGTTGACGCATGACCCATCCGTAAACAAGTCGGTCGGTTGGAAAGGTGCGAACTCGAACCTATCTGTCAGGTCGGGCTGCAGCAACAAGGCATGATGCAATGCTCAGACGGAGGCCGGTATGCCCATCCGCCCGTGGAAGGTGAGGCATTTAGGGAGGCCTCCTTCCAAGACTTTGGTCACTAACCAGGGGAAGGGTCTATTTACGATAAAATGCTTGTGCTGCCAAAATGAAATTGGGAGTCGTCTTCTCCACAGAACTTACACAAGAGTGTATGTGCCTTACGCTGTGTATCGGCTGTGAAAATGGTGCCATTGAGCACTTTCCGCAGAAGGCCCTGTCGTTCTGGGGCCAGCAGGTGAAATTTTTCTTGAGTGAAGGAGGCATGAGCCCATTCCATCCCTTGAAAGGTCTTGCGTTTGCTGCCAACCGGCTAACGACCTGTGTTGCACTTCTGTATGTGAACCATGCATCAAGTCGAGTGGCATACCTCCATGATCAGCTACCCACCCAAATCCTAGCCACTGCCAGCCTATGCTGTGCAACAGCACATGGCGCGGGCCTGGTTGCCTTGAGGAGTCTAGCCACCGAATCAGAAGATTATCCAGGAGGTGGCTGGCTCGATCAAGGTCTGCGTGACGACGAAAAGCGTGGACGGTGTGGACCAACAAGTGGCAACCTGGGTCGGTGAGCGGATGCTCGATCAAGGAAAGGTGCACCATCGGGCTGATGCCGGGTGCATGGATTCGTAGGCCACGGCGTGCCCCTGTCCGCAAAGGTGCATAGGTGTGTGTGGCCAGTCCTGCTGACAATCCCGCACTAAGAGCCTGTGGCCAACCCTTGGCTCGCAATGCATGTATTTTCTGGCGATATGTCCAAACTCTGGGCATGGAGGTCAGGCGGTTTCGGAGCACATGGTTGGTTGGCCTGCGACGATATTCCATGTGGGCTTGCAGGTCTCTGGCAGACGACTGCAAAGGCAACCTGGACTGACGAGCTGCCGCTCTGTCAGCGGCGTCATTGGACCAAAAATAGGTCTTGGCGGCATCCAGTTGAAGGTCCATGAGATGGCAAAACTGTGTCATCAACTCCAATCCTTGCTCCGCATCTGCTATGGTATTAGCAGTGAGTTCCAGGTTATCTACATAAGACCATAGTTTGACGGAGGGGAATCTGAAATAGAGCCATCTGGCTAAAGTGATGTTGCACAAAAGCATGGCACTACAGCTAAGGCCGCATCCTTCTGATTCTGCAAAACCTGTGGACGATCGCAACGGGGGCCGGTAGCGCCCCGAACGCTAAAGGCTCTAGACAACTGGGCCAGGGCATTGGCCCACGCACGGACTATGGGCTAAGGGAGGCCTAGACGCAGTCCTATGGCCAACAGAGGCATACGTGGGAGCAGGTTATATGCTTTAACAAGATCAGCCACGGCACCACCCATCGGTAGCTGGTCGTTGATGGCCTCTTCAAGCTGCAACTGTATACCTAGCCACAAGTCTGTGCAAGATTTGCCCGGAATGTTGCCTGTCACTTGGTCGGACACGAACCGGCTCAGATAGGCCAGGGTCTCTCTTGCTCTGATGGACGACCATGTACGATAGACCGTCGAAAAGACGGTCAGTGGCCTGTATTGGCTTGCCTGCCATGCGTTCGGGGTTTTCTCGAGGGCATGGACGTGTCCTGTAACCGCCTGACTGGGCCACAGGGATTTACCTTGCTCTGCGTCCGTGAGCATGGACAGTATATCTGCTCTACGTGGCTGGGGGGCAGGGCTAACAAGTCTGATCGAGAGACCCCGTCAGGGCCGACTGCTGCTTTGTACTTCTTTTTACGAACTGCGGCTTGCCAGACTTGATATGTGATCGGCCGATACTCCATGCTTGGAGGAGCAGGAAAGGCTATCTGCACGAAATCAACGATGGGCTCCCAGTTCCAGTCTGGAGTCGTCGCATGTCGGTCCCATCGGGCCATCCATTCTTCTTGGAAAGCATGGTATATATCATCAAGCTCAAGAATGGGTGTGGTCTGTGTCAGGGTGTCCCCTTCCTGCAATGGAGGCACGCTTGCTAACCAAATTTTATCGGGGTCTAGGTGGACTATTGGGAGGGGAATTCCGTTGTATTCAATGGACCGAGAGGTCTCGAAAGCATTAGCTGAATCAAGGACCACTGCGCAATCCTCCACGTCTACCGTTTCGATTGTGGCCGCTGCATGGGCCAAGAGCATCTGTACCGGCTCTGAGCGGGGCTTCTGCAAATCGGCAAAAATGGCCTTGGCAGTCCTGGCTTGAGTCAGCATCTGTTCGAAGTGCTGTACATCTTGCTGAAAGTCCAGGGCGAGTAAACGTGCCACGTCTCCTTCCGGAGGGCATAAATTCAGCAACTCAGGCAAGCCATGCAGGTGTTTGGCTTTTCCATTCCACCATTGCGCAAATGAAGGTCGGAATCCCGAAGCTTTGTGAACTGCTCTCCATTGACCTAGTTTACGCTCTATCCAGTGGGACCGGCGAAGCTGTTTGATCCAGTGTGTATGGATTGTGCTCTGACCATGGAATGATGGGGTGAAACTACCTGGCCGAGACGGTCAGAGCGGCAGGAAATCTTCATGTATCCATGTTCGCTCAACTGTGGCCCCCCGCCCGGTTTGAGATCCGTGGATATTCCAGCCTAACTGTTTGGCTTGGTGCGCCTGTTGGCTTTCGAAGGACTGCCAGACATGGCGATAGCGTTGTTCCGCTGTCTTGGAACTGTCACAACTTGGGAGGTCCAGTGATGCAAGTTGCTGGGAACATCCAGAATGGGGACAGTCTGATTTGGCCATGGCTGTTTCCAAATGGGCGCCCTTAACCTTGGTGTTTCCAGGTCAAGGACGACGTGCGCTATGGAACATGGACTGTCCGAATGAGGGGTATGAGTTCTGGACTTCAAAACAACAAGTCTTTGGTATGCTTCTGCTGGATGGTGGGTGCAATTTCTTGTCCAAACTGACGTGGGGCCACATGTTGGACCTCTTCCCAACCAGGTTGGAGAAGTGTTTGAATGGGCGGGAGATCATCTATGAAATGGTTGAAATCACCCCCCACAAATCTCGGCCCTCGAGCTCCAGCACAGAGCCGGTCCACAAGGTGTGCAAAGAGCTGGTTGTTTTGGTCTCGTGTGACTAAACCAGTGCTTTGGAAAGCATTGCCATAGAAAGCTCCCCCTTGCAACCAATGTTTACCCATGTGGACCCCTGCAACGTGACAGCGTTGCTGTTGTGTAACTTCAGGTGGCCATGCGTGCGCAAGGCTTCTACTAGGCGTGGAGGTAAGAAATCCGACCCCCCTCTCTTTCCCTCTCAAGGCAAGCTTGGATTGCGTGCGTGTTTTTGGGAGGAACATGGTCTCCGTGAACTAGCTTGTACGGGCTCCGAGAAAGCTGCAGGGATCGTTTAAACTGAGCGCAACCGCTCTGTGTCAAATGTGTCTCAGACACGATCCAGGTGGTGCCATGCGTCCCTTGAGGAAGCTGGTTGACTGATGCGGCTTTATTGAGCAGCCCTGTAGGGTTGACCAGCCCCAAAACAAAACCGTGACATGGTGGCCCTGGATGCCGGGCTTCCCCATACCTGACAACCTAGAGCAGAATGCAAACGAAAGAAAACAACGTATTTTTGCCACGGCCCTGCAACGGTAGCTGGCGAGTCTTCTGGCGCCTTTGGAAGGCGTGTGGTGGATCTCTATGGATCTCAGGGCGGATCTGCGCACTGCTCCTGTGGATTTCCCCTGAATTAGGCAGTGGCGAGCTACGGCGTTGATGCTTCGATGAACACCTGGGCACTGCAAAACTATGGAGCGCCCGCAAATGAGTGATCCCTAGTCACTCGCGACGCATCATTTTCGAGAGTAGCGAGTCAATTCGCTGCATCTGATCTTCAAGCTTCGAATCAATCCGGCCCTCAAATCCCTGCAACTGGCTGGCGATTTGATTATTGATCTTGGCTTGAAACTGTGGGTCAGCGAGCTCACTTGTTGTTCTATGCCACAATGCGGGAGGTCTGGTCGACCTGCGATGGCTCTTCTTTTGCCTCACTGTTGGAAGCGGCGATCTTCTGCTCTAAACGCTGTTCCAAAGCAGCCAACTGGCTGGGCGTGACTGTGCGGGCGGGCGGTGTCAATGTGGTCTGGCATGGATCACCCTTGAGCCATGGGTCTACTTGCGTCTCTTGGTGGCTATGCGCAAGCTTGGAGATGGTCTGTTTGGAGGCAATGATATTGTTCATTGTCGGCAGGGTTGATTCTTTCTGATCCTCGATCTTTGCGATCAGAATATCACCATGCTTCATTTGGTAGATCCAGTGGGTCGGCTTCTGAGAAGCCGTGACCTGCCAGAAAATGCTCTCTTGAACTTGCGTTTGCGAAATCGGCTGAACTGGCCTGGCATTCCAACCGAGATGCTTGAACTTGAGCCCTTTAGAGATCGAGGCCTTGGTGGATCCATATGGGAACGGGCCCACTTTGTAGGGGCGGAGTTCATTGCCATCCAGAAGAGATCTGGCCTGTGTTGCAGGTGCGCTTGCTCTGCTTGACTGCTGTCAACCCTGAGTCCGAATCGGTTGCCCATGCGCAACTATTGTGGTTTTGGCATCAGTTCGACTTCTGGCTAGGCGCACTTGTGCCAAGGTCTGCTTGGGCATCCATATGACCCTGAAGTTCAGGTCCGGCTTTCGGCCATCGAGAGTCCGCGGCTCCAGGTAAATCCCATCTACCGCAGCTCCTGGATTGACCTGGTCAGCGAAGCGGTCGGTGACCCTGATCAGGAAGGCAAAAATGGCGGCCTGACTGGCCTGTGCGCGCGCCATCTTGGAGTCTAAGGTCTGCCGGCCCCAGACATCATGTGTTCCGTCTGTGGGAAGTCAGGATGTCTCATCAGCCCGTGTTCAAACATGGCCTTGACCGGCTCCTGCATGAAGTTGGCCCAAGACCCATTCCATTGATCCTGATAGACCAACACCTTGAGTACTCGAGTCTGGATCTCTTCTAGTGCAAAGCTCTCAGTTGGGACGCGTCGAATGACTTGCTTGGCTCCCAACTGGAGCAGGGCAGCCGACACCAACATAGGTTCCCCGCTTGTCGCTGACATGGCCGGGACACGGATGTGCTCGACCTGAGCGACTCCTTTTGTGAGACTCAAGAAATGGGTCACTTCATTGATGTTGCATTGCGTGTGCTTCGACCCTGTGCAGCAGGATGGAAGGCAGCTTTTGACCATCTTGCTGAGCAAAGATGGCGTCTGGTAGCCTGATTTGGTCGGCTATAGGAATGACCTGCGGTTTGGGGTTTGTGGTGGCCTGTTTCTTGTTTGCTTTGGTTACGACTGGCTTGCCGATGGCTAGCCTGGCTTTGACAGCTGCATCGATCTCGGAGGCCAAGACTATCCTCATAGGCGGTGATGCCTGGGTGGCCAATGTCTTGAGGTCCTCCCATGGCTGTGAACTCCCCAGGGCTTTTGGTATGGCTTCGGCGCCTTCCTGCTGAATGAGACTTGATGCACAAGTTGCAAGTCGATCTTGATGGGCTTCGTGTTGTTTCAGGACTGCTTGCAGTAGCAGTTGGTCAGGTTGCATCGTGCCCCCTAGCCTGAGGTCTTCCGTCATGGCATGTTGGTGGCGCGAGATGTGCAAGGCAAACGGGATCCGCCACTGATCAGCCTGAACTGGTGTGATGGCCCTTGGATGTACTGTGCCTATAGCATGAGCAAAAAACCAACTCACCGTTTGGAATCCACAGTCAGCAGCGAAGTCTGATGCCATCAAAAAGGAACCGAAATCGATCTCCCCAGTGCCTATGACCTCGGTGACGAGCGGCTGGATGTGCTTTTCAAGGTCCTGCGAAATCAGCAGAGTCTTGCTGGCAGCTGAGGCATGCAATGCAAGCGGGCACCAATGGCTCAAGAACAAGAGCGGCGCTATAAACACTTGGCTGGTTGGGTCCATGTCAAATGCACGCAAGCATTGGAGAGCCCAGGTGGCGACAGCTTGATCACTGTCAGTGGGGCTGTCCAGTACGATTGGATCCGAAATCTGGCGACCTTGGTTCCTAATCAGCTGTACATAGAAGCTCATCTCATCAACTGCAACCAGGGGACCTTGTTGGAGAAGACCCTGGAAGCGGCTCTGACCTGGTGTGCACGCACTTGTGAACACTTTGGCATCGAATGGCTTGCTCCATTATCGATGGCATACACCATGCTGCGGGCGTCAGGTAGCTGTTCAAGGGCAATGGGATGCCTGTGAGTGTTTTAATGACCAACGGCTGAGTGAGGCCTGCAACCTTGGATTCGTCCTGTGACAGTTAACCCACAGTTGCCCCTGGACTGACCGTGACCTGGACAGATTTGCTATCTTTACGACAGACTGTGACTTGGAAACACTCGGAAGGGAGCAATCGAAGGCACGCCTGCCCTCAGGATCCGGGGCATGTGCAGGAAGCTCAGGGTCCGGCCGAATGTGATCGGACAGGCACGCGTGGGATTCTGCGTGATTGACTTGACTCAGCATTTCAGCTGCATGGGTAAAGCTCAATCTGGCACGCCGCACTGCGTGCCAGATGCCTTTGGGGCCCAGGCTCGTGCCTTGGTGTCCCGCGCATTGCCCGTTTTCGGCTTGTTGGCAAAGAATTCTAGACCACCAGTGGGCGAAATGCCCTGCTTGAGGATGGCGTCCTGTGGGGTGGGATCATCAGCTTCTTTAGAGACTCCCTGCTTGGTATGTGAGGCTCACTAGCAACGGAGGCAACAACGTGTGCGCCTAGGATCGGGGGGCGCTGAGAGGTCACCCCAAAACTTCGCAAGCGCGGCTGTTTGAAACAGTGCTGATTCCTTGGTATGGGAAAATGGCTGCAGCATCTCATCTCGAGCCTCGAAGGTAGCGATTGCAAGCTGGAGTATGTTCGGCCAATGATTGCGAGCAATTCGACCCGAAAGCATTCCCTAAGGCTTGGATAACTTGCGCAACATGTCATAATGCTTGTGCCGGGGAGGCCATCTGGCCAAGTGCGGTGAGATCCAGTCTAAGTCGACGTGGGCCCGCATGCTGGAGATGGTCAGTGGGGACCATATGGAGGATTGCAACTTCTTCAGGGTGGATGTGGCGCATGTTGGGAAGGTCATGACCCCTAACTTGTGTAACTAGACTGTAGCCAGCTGTCATGATCGCAGATCCTGAACAGATGTCTATCACCTCCGTGGCGGTGTCGCTATTGGCCAGGGTGTGGATCTTGATGGCCGAATGGCCGGCCTCCAAAACGTATGCTCCGTCCTTGGTGGACTTCTTCGCAGCTATAACCGAGAACCTGTCTCCTTGCAGGCTGGCCCCAGAGAGCATGAATTGCTGGCTTCTCAACATGGATGTACAGCAGTAGGCAGATCGTGCGTGATCATATGCCCGACAGTGTGGCCGTTGCGCCATCGGGAAACCGAGATATCCATGGCCTCGGGTTCAAAAATCGCCCCCCCCGTGCCTTTGGCCAGCGCAGGTGTACCTGCTTGGCGATGGCGTCCGACCAAATATAGCGATGATGGCCTCCAACCTGACAGCAATGGCGCCCAACCCAACAGCGATGGCCTCCACAACCATGGCCTGCGACCTCATAGTGTTGGCCGCCCACCTATTGGCGATGGCCTCCAACCTATTGAAGATGGCCTCCGACCTAATAACGCTATCAGGTCGGAGGCCATCGCTGTTTGGTGGCCATCGCTGTTAGGTCGGAGGCCATCGCTCATAGGTTGGAGGCCATCTCTATTAGGTTGCAGGCCATCATTATTAAAGGATTTTTCTTCCTAACCGGGATTGCAAAACACAACCAGGGTTGCGAAAAGTTGGCATGTCTGGACTGTCAATTTTATTACTATGACGCCAACTGTCTCAATGGGATGGGATGGGGGCAGCAGTAGTAGCTTAACACAATGAACCACATTGCCAAAAGTTGGCATGTCTGGGCTGTCAAATTTACTATGATGCCACTGTCTCATGGGATGGGATGGGGGCAGCAGGAGTAGCTTAACACGAACCACATTGCCAAAAGTTGGCATGTCTGGGCTGTCAAATTTACTATGATGCCACTGTCTCATGGGATGGGATGGGGGCAGCTGCCAAGTTATTGGCAGGCTTAGAATAATACAAAAAATATTATGCAGTTGGGGAGTGTTTGCCCAGCGCTGTTAAAAGTGCTTTCGTGGCCACCCGTCGTTACAACCCCTAGCTGATTTGTAGTTTGTTCTCCGAAAGTGTTGCAGAGCGTGTCCCATACATTGCCAGGCGTTTCATACAGGTTTCTTGGCAAGCTGCCAGTGCAAAACCATGAACGACATGATTTTTTGGGGGCGCTGCGCTTCTTGCTTTGCAGCGCAGGTTTTGACCCTGACCTTTACTAGTCTTTTTTTTCCTACCGCGATATGCTTGCCATATAGAGTCTTAAGGTTAAGGGCTCATACTTGCATTTTTTGCTACAGCGCTAGCAGCCATGCAGACGATGCAGCTCTCAATATAGTGATCCTCGTGCCTGCTGACAGGGTCTGTTGCCAGCCAGTTTCACAAAGCAACCTCAGCTTGGAGAGATCAGCCTGTCAGTTCACTGCTGATCCAGGATTTTTCCAATGGTTCATGTAATAGTAGGCGAGGTGAACCAGAGTGGTTGCTGCCATTAGCCCATGGGCGCAAGCGCATCCCAGCAACAGGCCGGCGATCAGTGAGTTGTGAAATTTGGAATCACTGATTAAATTATTTAGTGAGTTGTGAAACTGGACACACTCTGCCAGTTCACTGGTTGTTCAACTCAAGGCCCTAAATTCCGCCATGAAAATGAAGCCGAAGTCTGTGAGCTTCTTGAGTGATGAGTAGTTGCCTTACCAATTTGCGTGACTGAATTCAAGTTAATTTGTAAATTTTGGAGTCACCCATTTGGAGTCATGCGTGTAGCGTGAGCTGAGTTCTGACCACGTGGCAACTCGTGGAGTACAAGTTGGAGGACACGGGTCCAACCTCAGCATCAAGCCATTTCCTTAATGTTTTTGAGTGTATTATATAGCAACTGATTTGCTACTTCATGATGTTAAAATAGCACTGCCTGTTGCGGATGAAATCTGACTTTTTGACAGTCGCTGAGGCCGGGCAGCGATGGAATTGGGCATTCTCAAAACTTGAAGGGCGAGGCAGGGAATTCGTTGTTTATCCTTTGTTTTGCTTTCAGATTGGACTTGTGGGAATATTCTTTGCGTGGTGGAGTTGTCGTTGTGTAGTAACAGTAGCACTGAGACTCATTTATACACATGTTTTCAGTTCGTTCACTCACACCCTTTGTTTTAGATCAGAACAGTTCTTCATGAAGTTCAATGCAATTCCATGACAGGCACAGACGTACACTGCGCAAATGCGTTGGCCGAAATTTGGCTGGCGGTCGCCGTGGTGCTTGAAATCTCAGTGTGTGACCTTGCAGCCCATATGGAAAAACGATGAACCACTCGCAGATCCAGTGAACATGAAATTGGCTGCCTAGTAGCAAGCAGTTAGAGTCAGAAGCAATAATTGTTGAACGTGAAATGCGAAAGCAACATCTGGCAGGCTTCTGAGTCTGTCTCAGTCTGAGCCATTTGTCTCAGGTGCCTCCACAGAAAAGGCATCTGCAGAAACTGCGGCAGTCGGGTGTGCTAAAGACAGAGCGGTTACATGAGAAACCAGTTGTGAAGAACACCTTTGGCAGCGTGCGTGGTGGTCTCAGCTAACTGTTCAGCTGGTTCATTCACAGCAGACGCAGTCTGAAGTCGTGTGGACGTGTCACGTGTTTGGTTTCTGTGCCTGATGCTAGCCTTGAATTGTATATCAGATGGCAGTTGCATTGTCCTTTATTTCACTGTATGAGTCATTTGTTGTCTGCGGCCTCAGGTTGCTTCACAAGCACAACCAGAGCAAATCAGCGATATCTGTCAGTACGGGGTAGCCAGGCAAGGATCCATTTTTTTTAGTGCTCGTGTGTGAGAACTTTGATTCGGACCTTTTGTTGGCAGGACCTGGCGACCCAGGTTTACCATTGGGATTTCTATTCTGTCTCTTGTCGGAGGGCAGGCGTGCGAAAAGCCAAATTTCTTTCCCCACAGCTGGCTGAATGGTTCAGCGGTTTCTTGATTGCAGGCTGTTTGAGTTTCACTCTCGCTCCTTCACGCCCAATAGCTGTGTTTCTGTGATTTTGCAAGTTCGTATTAAATTGTTGTCATGGGTTGGGCAGTCTGTAGTACAAGGACTACCGACATCTTGGACAGACCCCACTGTGGGGGCTGTCAGTCCTTCCAACTTCATGGCACTATTTGGGGAGCAGATCGAGCGCGCCGTGTGCTGAGTTTGAGTTGTGTTTTCAGAACGTCACACTGACAGGCAAGCAAGCGCAGTAGTTTTTTTAGGCCAAGGGAACTGCACGCATGAAAATCCTGAGCCTCTTCTCCGGCGTGGGCGGGCTAGACCTTGGCCTGTATGGGCGAGCGCCCCAGTGGTCGTGCGTGAGTTGCGCATTGCGCTCGTGAAGCTGCTATCTTTTTGAGGTATTGCGAGCCTGTGGCCTATGTTTCAACCCCAGTCATGTTGTTTCCTCAGCCTGCTTCTAAAATTGTTCAGTGAGGTTGAGAATTCTACGTGGTGCCAAAGCATTTTGGAAGCCCGCATGGCAGAAGGGCATCTTCACAAGGGACAAATTCTTGGCGACATCACCGATTTCACACCAACAGGAAGCCTTCAAGATGGCATAGATGGCATTGTTGGCGGATTCCCTTGTCAAGTGGTTTGGAACAATGAGATTGAAGTGTTTTCTTTGAGATTGTTGGGGTTTAAGTATAAACTGTGACGTCCTGTGATCGCAGCTAAGGGGGTGTCAATGGCAGGGGCGTGCCTCGGACTTAGTGATCCTCGCACAGGACTAGTACAGCGCGTCTACAGGATCATGGACGCAGTGTCACCGTCACTTGCCTTGCCAGACGAAGTCACAAACAGTTGGCAATTGGTATCAATCCAAGTCAGCTTGACATTGAGTTTCGCAAACAGACATGGCGGAATCTTTTTGCATCTTTTTGTCAAATCTTCTTCATGCAGGTCATGGGTCTTGTTGGAGAATGTCGGGAACCTCTTGGCGCCAGACCTTCGCGAATTATTGGATTTTGTGTTTGAGGCGTTGTTGCGTCTTAAGCGTGTTGTTTCGGAAATCTTCAGTTTCTTTGGGCAGGAGTTCAGAAAGCGGGGTTTTCATGTCGCTTGGTGCACAATGAGTGGCAAAAACGTTGGCTGTCAGGCGCTCTTGGCATTCACTTGAGACTTGAGAACAGCGTTGACTAGCAAAGATGCAATTCGCTCACTTCCATATACCTCCACAACCTACAAACAAAATTCTGGCATCCAACCTACTAGTAATGATTGGCCTCCAACCTACAAGCTAATGGCCTCCAACCTAATAGATGGCATCCACTCTACTACAAGCAATGGGCTCTAACCTAGAAGTGATGATTCTCACTACTTGATTACCTCCAACCTACAAGCAACAATTCAATGGCCTCCAACCTATTACTATTCATTGCAATGATGGCAGGTCAGCCGGCAGCGTGTCTTTATTTACGCATTCAAGATGGGGTCGACCCATCTACTCTCTGTCATGATCCAAGTTAGTTCTTAAGCTGGCAATTTTTGCCAACTTCAACTCAAAGCAGACGCTGTTCCTGAGGAGCTTCAGCCAATGGCCCTAAACAAGATTGACGAGGCTGCCCACCGTCCTTGGAACCCAAAGGGTTCACTTCCTGTGCACCAATGGTTGGTGCAGTCACAGTCAAACATGGATGTCCTACGTCTCAAAGCATGCGGCAACATAGTAATTCCGCAATGCGCCGCTTTGGCCTTGAGCGTGTTGGCAGCTCAATTGAATTTCAAAGATTGAGATTTTGAGGAAGCATTGCTTTAGCTTTTGTAGCAAGTTTCATGGTTGCAAATGATTTTGTGCCTAACTTGCTTTGTGGTTAGACTTTGCAGTGCTCATGAATGAATGCTGTGCAATCAATTCATTGTCACGCAATTCGGAAGTAGTTAATTGGGCGATCGACCTCAAGCCCCTGACGTTCATCTCTGGTGCTACTGGCCTGTTTTTCAATTGTCATCTATTGAACATGGGGTTGGTTTCAGTCATCAATGAACTGTCTTAGGTTGTAGCGTTTTTGAACTCGAAGCTGAACCCCTGCCTCGAATCCCTGCTGTGTGCGTGAACCAATGGCACTTGGCGATTCCGCAGCAGCCTCTAGCGGTAACCAATTCAGATCGAAGCGTGCCAAAACCATTGTCCCACACCAAAGCTGGTGGGGCAGCGCCTATTGTGAATTTGATCTTGGGTGTGGCCACAGTGGCTTCAAGTGGGAGATCGACAGCTCTGATGAAGATGATGTGATTGACACTCAGGCTACTAAAGTCTAAATCGTGTTGGGTGAATTGATGTTAGACTTATTCGCCTTCTTTGTGCTGGTCACAGCATTTTTGAAAACCGGCAGGCCCAACACGATTCGAATTTCGAAGACGATACTAGTGCCCAGGCCCTGTGTTGATTAGCGTATTTGTTGGCGCTCTGAAATTAATTGCAGCGTAGCAGTTACCGTTGATGGTATGTTTATTTGCGCCAGGCATCAACTCTGCCAGAGGCTGAACCTGCGACTGCCGCTGAAGAGGCCAGCTGCTCATTGGCATGGCATAGGAGTTGAACGGTGGCAACATTTTTTGAACCCACATCATCAGTTTCAACGTGAGGCCGTACCAAATGGCAAGATCGCAGAACGAGGAGCGTGTTATCAATTAGTCTCAGTCAGACCACACCTTTCATCTTTCAATGGACTGTCTTGTCTTCACACCATCATTGTGTCTCCACAGGGCATTTGAAGCGTGCCTTCGAGGTTGTAGGCTTGGACCTATGTCATTATCATAGTAGCCACTACAATAAAGCATTTTGCATTTCATGTTGTTTGTTTCATCTTTCCATTTTTGCGCTGGGAGGTGGGACTGATGATCGCCAACCTTTGAGTTGCTCTTCCGTGTCAACAGGCGCCAGGCTCTGTAGATTGCGCAGTTCGTGGCATTTGGAAGAGTGATTCAGAGTTCAATTGACAGATTCATTGGACACTGCTTCTCGCGTCTGACAGTCAGAAGCGTTCAATTCGGTGCTTGTGCAATAGCGCAGTGCAATCTGAGCAGCAATTCAGCAAGATAAAATATAGTTAAATTTTGTTTCGCGACAGACATCAGTTGCTTGCTGCGCGCACGACTTGTGAATTGATTATGTCCCTTCGTCCCTTCGCCTTCAAATCACAGCCAGCAAACAGTCAGTGCCAGCCTGTCAGACTGTCAGACTACGTGCATGAAGTCCTACTGTAATTACTATTGAAAGTACTTATATAATTTTATAGTAATTATTATTGTATTTCATAGTAGTAATTATATAAGTTCTTCTAAAGGTTCACGCGTTTTCCTTTGCGGTATTTGGTGGCGCTGGCCTAGTTTCATGGCGTTCTGGTTGGTGTGGCAGGCTATTGTCGCTGCCCTTGTTATGGCTAATCCAGGACGCTTGCCTAGCGAGTGGCAGGCAGTCAGCGTTTTGTCAGACGAGGAACAAAACCCATCGCCAGATGTTGAAGGCGCTCCGGCCAGTGGAAGAAAACGGCGTCTCAGTGGGCGAACTTTGGTGCCTCACGAACTCCGTTCCAAGCTGAAAAAAATGACTTTCAAGCTTTGCCCATGCGCCAAGAACAAACGTGGCAACCGTAGAAGCTGCTTTCATCAGTTCCAATCCCAAGTTGACAGACTTTACCAGCTACGCTCCCAACTGGATGTGCTTGACAAGCAGGACTTTGATGACAGGGCCGCTCAATTTCACTGGTCCATATTTAATTTAGTGTATTTGTGGGTCCACAGGTTTTAGGTATTGAATTGGATTGAGAGACCCTGTAGCTGTAGTGAATGAGGCAGAGTCCCAACCAAGCCTTATCAATTATGATTGGTGTCAATTGACCCCTCAGGTTTTAGAGATTCTCAAGAAAGAGAAGCTTTGCAAGCGGCGGGGGCAAGTTCTTTTGCAACGTCCAGTATGCCAACAAGCGTTCCGAGCCCTTTTGGGTATCGGATCAGGCAGGTTTTTCAGGCTAAAGCATGCAGCTGCAGTGGATGCCTCCCGTGCGCCTGTGGATGGGCGACAGGTCCAACAAGCTAAGAGCTTTGATACTAGAAACAGGATCCACATGTTCAGGAGGGCTGCCGTCACCTGTTACCTTCAGGAACTTTATGATACAGTATCAGAGCCCATGCCAGAAGCAAACCAGTCACTCAAAGAGTTCAAGGCATTGACTGAACCTGGTGATCTCAAGCTCGGAGGTCCCAAAAAGTTTAGAAGACATGGAGGTCGCAGGCCGAAACATGCTGCCAAACAGTGCCGGGACAGTGGGAACAATGACAGAACCAAGATGCGGTTCTTACCGCCTGGCTCATTTACACACTACCTCCTCATGTTCAGAGAGCAGAACAAGGAATTTGAGGACGTAAGCTTGAAGCTTTTCACGAAGGTTTCGTGGCTACCACAGAGTCTGGGGTTTAATGCGCGTCGGTGTGCATATGCACGTTTAAAATTGACATGCAATGCGCACGTGCTGACAAGCATGTTACGCAAACTCTACAACCAGCGCAATGATGTTGGTACACACATTACAGTATGCCTGCACTTAGTGCACGTAGCGCAATGATGTTGGCACACACACTACAGTATGCCTGTCTGTACTTAGTGCCTGTTGAGCATCCATAATGATACCGTCCAGCTGGTGACAGGTCGGCAGGATTGCCTTGTTTTTTTTTTGCGTGCGCCCTTGGTCACAGTGTGAGGTATGGTCAGAGAGCTTTGGGAACCTGTTGGCCCTACGCGAGGAATCACAACATAAGCAATGTGGAGTTTGCACGAGGCATCGGTTGCTGATCCGTCGCCTTGCAGGAGACCGGCTCCTACGAAGAGCGCAGTCAGCAGAATTTTCAAAGCACTTAGCTCGACAATACAACGATAGAGTCGTGTATTGGCAATGCAGAGCTCGAAGTAGACTTCCACTTTTACCCAGTGGCCTTCCAACTCTTTGCGTCATCGTAGACGGAATGGACCACTCCAAATATAGAGTGCCAAGAGCACAAGTCTTCGATTCCAAGGAATTTGGAAATCACATCAGACCAACTCTTGACCTGACGACCGCTATTGCCCATGGAAAGGGAATAGTGTGTGCGCTTGGAGATGTGAGAACGCGGAAAGACTCGTCATGGTCTGCAGAGGTCGTGCTTCACACCCTGCATCAATTTGCAGCGCACCAGGACCTGAGAAACTTCGAGGTGGTCATCGAAGCAGACAATACCCCTCGGGAGTGTAAAAACAACACTCTGACTAGACTGATGGCCTTCCTTTGCGGATCCCATCGATGCAGACGAGCTCAGTTGCAGTTCCTTCAATCAGGCCACAGCCACGAAGATATCGATCAGTTCTTCAGTGTGTTATCGAATCTTGTGGAGCGGACCAAAATTTTGGAGACGGCTGAATGTTTCCGGACACTGATCGAGAAGTTCCTCAAGGATCCTGAACAACGGCCAGAGGAACAGATGTTCAGAGAAGTTCGGCGGGTGAGCCATGTTCGGGCCTGGCCAGACACTCAGTCCGTGGACTGCACACGCTGTAGTGTTGCAGAATATGAAAAAACAAGCAGCGAGTAGAACTTGACGTGTGAGGCGCACATTCCTACACGCTCACAGCCATGGCAACAATTTGAAGGGAATATCAGGGCCCGGGGCTCCACATGTCTTTGCAGTCGACCGGTTCGAAAACTTGACAGGCAGGTCGTCTGGCACTGCGTGATTGCTTCGAACTTGATTGAAGTGTCAGTGGTAAATGTTGAATCTGGCACCGTCACATCAACCATTTAGGAATAGACCCATGGTTTGGAGGTGCCAAACCACCAACAAGATGATGCGCAGGCCACGCGCGTAAAAGGCAAGTCCAGCATGGTACCGCTGAGTCAGTCCAGCAGGTCCAGGTTTCAACCGCCGTGAGATGAGACCACCAGAGCTGGGTTTTGTTTCAGGCCTGACCAAGGGTGCTGCTGCGACACCTCTTTGGCTGTAAGCGCTCGAGCAGGTACGTGCAGCTGACCAGGCTGCATAAATATCCTGAGGTCACCATAGAGAGTCGAGCTTCGTTGGGCACAGCTGCATGGGCCTCCTGTGTCCCCTGCTCACCAAACAATCCAAAAGGATCCTGGGGTGCACGCACGCACTCACACTCATTCACTCTCTCACTCACACTCACATTCGCATTCACACTCACACTCACACTCCACTCTTTCACTCATATTCACACTGACATCTTTCACTCTCACTCTCACCCTCTCACTCTCTTCCTCTCTCACTCTCTTCCTCCGGACTGCTGGGACTGTTGCAGCGTGCTGCTGGTGCTGCGATTACATCCGGCCAACTGTTGATTTGACAGCTGCGGCTGCGATTGCCCTGGGAAAGGGAATATTTTGCGCGTTTGGAGATGTGAGAACGTCCAGGTTTCAAATTTCCCTATTAGGTTTCTGGCTGAAAGCCTAGCAGGCTTTACAGATTCAATTTCCTGCTAGGTTTTATTTTCCTCGCAGGTTTAGTAGTAGGTTTTTGCTTGTCACCCACACCTATAATCGTGAATCCTCCCTGGTAACTGTAACCCCTGGGTGCATGTCAGCAGTTTTCAAATTTCTGTCAAAAAGAAACTCTTTTTCTGGCTACTATGCATGCAGGATTCGGTATCTTCCTCATTTTACAAGTTAGCCTTTAATCATGATGTGCCGTTGTCACAGCGTACTACTACTTTTCAAACCTTTGCTTTTAATCTTTCTCAGGCGCTGAGAGAGATTCCATTGACAGCAGCTTCTGGTCACGCCGGGGTTTTCGACCACATCGGAGTGATGTGATTTTGAGGAGCCCTAGGCCCTAGTCCTACAGTAAAAACAATAGCGGCGCACAGAGACTGAAGATCATAATGAATCAATGTTTGCGTGTTTGGTGGCTCTTACACAAAATGAGCGATATCGCCAGGACAAAACAATATCTGAGCAGCGACGAGTTTCAGCAATCTTTTCTCTACATGCCCTATCAGTTGTGTGTGGCAATGCAAGAGTCTGGTGGGATGCCACGAGGTGCCACTGTATAAAATTCAAGTGTTAATGCGTCGTGCAACAGTCACCAAATGACACACAGTGACACTGAGAAACTATATTGTCCCATTGTGTGCTCAGTTTTGAACGGATCTCGAGAAGTTGACGCAAAGCTTCTGGACGGATGGCACAAGATCGCAGATGCCATAGGTGGCTTCAAACGTTGATGTTTGATGGTTTGTTTGTTATTTGCTGTGTGTTTCTGAGATGGAATTATTTCAATTGCATGTGGAGCAATGACATCGTTTTTGCAAATCAGGCAAAGAACCGTTTTGCCTACACGCAGCAGCAGAAGACCTCAGAAAGCTGGCGGATGACACGCAGGATCCGCTGGACCTCTTGGAAATTGACAGGCCAGCAAAATTGCAGTGTATCACTGTTTAATTGTGAGGTTGTCAAGGCATAGTACGGTCATCCTGGCTCCTGGAGTACAGTGAGTGTTACTGGCCAATTTGTGACAGTGAGGTCCGTTCCGGCGCCTGGGCCGGCAGTTGGTCTTTCCGTGGCTGGTGGTGCTCCTGTTGTGGGCGTGCAGTATGATGCAGTGCCCAGTTTGCAGATTGAATTCATGTGCAGCAGAAACAAGAATCCAACAGAAACAAACGAAAAGCAGAACCAGCACTGAATGACTCACACTGTGTTTTCTTTAAGGACCCGAATCCCCTCAGGATTGAGCGGGAACCTTTGGTCAAGTCGACCATGGATCGGTACAAAGCCCGGAACCGGGCCTTTTACGCCAATGAAGCGTGCGCCCGTTTGTGGGCGCAGGGAGTCGAGTGGAGCAAAGCTCAGCAAATAGTAAGCGAAGCCTTTGATCAGGTTTGTGTTTGATAAACCTGAAGTTCGTAGAGAATGACCAGAGCTGGACTTTTGAACGCTAAGATCTGCATGAGTCATGAGGGTTTTCAAAGTTGACAGATCTAAGTTTTGAGCAAACAGTACTTTCCAAACATAACTTATTTTTTGCAAATCATATTTTGATCAAGCCTGAACCTGTTCACATTGTTTATGGTACCATAATCGTGACAGGGTTAGACGACACGAAACGGGAGTGTTCAATCATGGGGAAAGAAGTGTGGCCAGCCATTGGGCGCCAACAGGAAATTCATTTCTGCAGAGTCGCACTGTCAGCGAATGGGAAAGGGAGTGAATGAAAGAAAGTGTGGAAAGTCCAACATACTCTGGAAAGTGTTGACGACCATTGGCTCCAGACAGAAAATCTGTACTGGGCCACGTCCAAAATCTTGTGTTTTACGAGGCCAGCGTGCACTCTTCAGGCAAAAAAGTCAAAAAATTTGGGCGCGGCATGGACATTTAGGGGGTAAATTTTCGTGTTTGAAGCAGTTCTGGTAGGAATGCACATTTTTGTTTTGTGTTGGCCGGCGCTGCCCGTCAACACAAAATCCAGTGCCTTTGGGATTTGTGTTGGACCCCACCAGCAGCCGACACAAAATCGTCAACGTCGGAGCCACTTCTTTTGTGTCACCTGCACCTCTCAATTTTTGTGTCGCCTATCTTCATTGAATCTTCCCAGAAGGAACGCCTTAAGCTTTTGTGCATTTCAGCTGTGAATCGTGCGTCAGCCTCGATTGCCAGGTGCTTCGCCTTTGCCAGGAGCTTGTTACTAAAGGTGAACTTTCACCTCAACGTCCGAAGCTTCTTTGTGCAAAAGGTGTCAATTCCTGTGTGCAGCTGAAATAACACACGATTTGTCAGGAGCAATAATTGCCAGATATGAAGCTTTTGTTTTGTTTGCTTTGGGGTGAAGTCAGGGCTCAAGTGGCTTTGAGCTGTCGGCCATGCCGCCTGCAAAGCGGCAGTCTGAAGGTTCCAACCCTAGCAAGAAAAGGGTCAAGAAAGAACCTGGCACTGTGCCAGTGCGTGACTCTGAACTGCGCAGCGCACTTTCAACATCCGCGAAGACTAGCAAACTATTTGGGATTTGGTTGACTTTCGGACTGAATTGGTCGAGGACAGCTTTCAGCTTCAACTTTGACTGTTAGTTGTTGACCATGATATTGGAAGCCCACTGTGACAAAGACATCCATCCCCAAGGGAAGAGAAGTTGGACTCCCACAAGGATATTTTTGCGTACTTCGACCATTGCTTGGGCACCCAGGAGCGCGCTTACCAGATACACTCCTGCTGCAGCGGTGTTTTACAAGCTAAGTTTGTTGTTGTAGAAGTTTTTTGAGGCTGTGTTAACTTTCGTTGGGGGTAGGCCCCCATCTCACTGGGCAATATGGTTTTCAACGTTACTTTGTGGACACCTAAACCACAGAAGAAAGCGTACGTGAAACCTCATGGGTTCAGGTGGCCGACTACTACTGACTACTTTAACTATTATTATTATGACGACTACTACTGTAGCTCCTACTCCTCCTACTACTTCCACTATTACTACTTACTACTCCCACTATTGCTACCCACTACCTTGCCAAAATTTCTGTTTCTCTGGGGTTCCAAACGGACCCCACCAAGTTCAAGTCTTGAAAAAGGATTATAAACACTCGGTGTCCCTTTTCGAGACTTGGTGGGGTCTGTTTGGACCCCCAGAGAAACAGGAAATTTGCCACACTACCTACTACCTACTACCACTACCTACTACCTCCACGAAGTTTTTTGAGGCTGCGCGGGTTGACTTTGTGGGGGTAGGCCCCCATCTGTGCATTTTCCTAAGAGAAAAAGTGCCCCATGAAACCATGGGTTCAGGTGGCAGGTACGACGACTACAACTACAACAACTACTACTTCTTCGACTGCTACCACTACTACTTTTACTACTTTACTGAAACTCCTATTACTCCTACTCCTACTACTTCCACTATTACTACCCACTACCTACCTACTGCCCACTACCTACTACCACCACTAAGATTATTTACCCACTACTCACTGCTACGGATTTGGGGGGGCTACCGGAGGAGGATCCATGAGGTGAGGATGAGGACGGCTTTGTGTAATGTAAGACGGATCTGTAAATAACTCTAACTACTGCACGCCCTGTTGTTGATTGAGCTGCAGGTCCTGCTGCGTGTGTCATGGGTAGATTGAATCTAGGATGAGGACGAGGAGCGTGGTAGCTCTAATTCGCATGTGGTCTGGCAGCGTGACTCCTGCATGCCGTGTGTTCCACTACTACATCTCCTATTTACTACCTGGACTGTGTGAACACCAGGGGTACTTTCTCCTACCCCTACTAGAAGTCTTGTACTGGGTGGAGAGCATCTTCGCAAGAAATCATTGTAGTTTTTGTTGCATTAGTGAGACAGGTTGTGCAGGTTGAAACTTAAGTTTTGAGCAGGATCAACGGCAACGATTCTTTAATTGGATCGAGGAGGAATTGCCTGTCAATGAGTGTGTGCCAGCGCCTCATTCCGTTTGTTTAAGTCCTGGCTGATGCAATTATTCCTGTCCGGAGGCCCTACGCCACCACACTGAAGGACATGCACGCAGGCATCTTTTTGCGGCCATGGCACTTGTGCTGGGATCGTGATTGTGGACTAAGAGGTCTAATCGAACCAGCAACTTTGCAGTTGTTGTTTTGCACTGCCTGTGAGTTACAAATGGATTCATAACGCAGGGCCATCAAGCTTGCCCTTTATCGAAGATTCCAAGGACATGCACCGACAACTTTGCGAACTCATCGTTATGGAGGGGTTTCTTTCGAATCCAAATGATGTGGCTGTGGAGAAAGTTCAAGTGGCAGCGTTACAGCCACAATATGGTTGCAAGCCTCAGTTCAGTTTTGACCCAATGGCAAGTTGTCCAAACTTGCTTCCACCGCATTCATGTTTCCTCGTCAAGGGATGGGCAAGGACTGTGTGCCTGACGACTGTGCTGTTGTGTGGGTATGAACATGAAGACTTTTGGAAGGCCTGGTACAATGACCAACTTGTGATGCAACTTTGAAGTGCATAGTCTAGTACTCTAATGGTCATCACTACAAGTCTTTCAATCCCCCACCCAATAACTATTTCAATTTGCCAGGAATATCCTGACGACAACAAAAGGACAGGAGCTCAAGCCTTGTTTGAAAGCTGCCTCTGCGATGTTTCTGTGTGTTCTTTGCGCAGGAGGTGTGGAACCATCCACGCAGCAGTCCAACTCGTCCAAAACGATACTGAACCCTCAGCACTGGTGATGCTGAATCGAGGATTGTAATGAACTTCGTCATTGTTTCTTGACAGCTTTAATACAGCTTCTTGTCAAGAAGCAACAACTGTCTTCAAAGCCTGTCATCACACTTGCCAGGAGGAACACTCCAGTCTTCGATCAGAAGACGGCCAAACGCGTTTAATCTAGTTCATCAGATGAAGCTTTTGGTGCGAATGGGCGACCTTCACTCGTTCTCGGAGGCCTATCACATTAAGAAATGGACTGTTATTGTCAACACCAAACACAGAATGAAACAACCCTCAGTTGCTTTTAGCGCATGAAATTCATGAAGGCCTGGGAATCTGCGAGTCAGATCTCAGAGACCTACCAGGCTCAGGGTTTCCGAGAACTTCTGTACGTAGAACCTGACTGTTTGCATTCTAAATGTTATTATGAGTGTTTGTTTTGGTCCAACATCACGAGTCATTTGTATCGTTTTAATGTGACAGGTGGGACGCGCTGAGTCCTCTGCAGCGCTGAATCTCCTGAAGAACATTGACGAACCTGTGGCTGAGGGTTTGGCCACTCTCGTGCGGAACCTTGCCAGTCATTCTTCTCATGGCAAAAAACAATTGGATGTCGGGTAGACTAATAGTGGATACAACTGTCAACTTTATTTGGTGACTGCCCCAAGGATTTTTCCATGGGGAAGATTTTGACTCACGAGAGCATCGCAGCTGGCGCGTGGAATGCCAACTCGTGTTCAGCCATGACCTCCCAGAGTGCCTGGCAGACTGAGTTGACAAACACACAGGCTACACTTCTTTTGACCTTGGAGCGCATGAAACGAGATTGGGCCAGCTGCAACGCGAAGATGAGAAAACCATATGGTTTGAAAGAAGTGGATCCTTAGGCCAATTATGATGCGCAACTGTCATTGTCAAACACCCAAGTTCTGTTTTTGACAGGCTTCATGTCCACCCTTACCTTACGTATATACGCGGGCACGATCAGGAAATGCTGCAGCGAGCTTGCGGAACATTTTTGGCCTGCTGGCGAACCTTTGCTGAAAAAATTCCAAGCGAGTTTGTGGCTGGCGAAGAGGATTCAATCCACAAGTCGTCCTTCAGCCCAATGGATTCACCAGTCTTGAGTTTAGGTCTGAGAGCGTTTCATTTAACTTTGTTGTTTTGGTTGAACACGTTGTATGTCAAGAAGCTTTTGATTTGAGGTTCATGTTCAAGCACATGGACTTGGAATTGGTTTCGCTTGTGGAAACCACTGTCCCGCCTGCCGATTTGGGAAAGATCTCAGTGTTCCGGGCCGCTGCCAATAAGTACCACAAACGTGTTGGGTGCTCAAAACAATTCAATGAAGTGTGCGCTGTGTCCATTTCCATCATTACAATTTGTACAACGTGAGGTCGAGGATGCGAACATGTTACATCGAGAAGAGCTTCTACTTTGCAAACAGCGGCTATATAATAATAGTCGTAAAGAGTTGCTTCCACCGAATTGAAGAATTGTAGCCAAGTTGGTCCTATGGTTTCTGTAGGTTGCAGGGCGTTGTAGAGAATGCCAACTTGCAGCACGCTGAGACCACAGTCAAATCTGATTTGCTGGTTCTTGAGCGCTGGCTGGTTGGAGCGCAGGAACATGCGAATCGACAGGCTCCGCTTTAAAGTGTTTCTTTTGTTTCAGCCCTTATGTTTGGAAAGAGGCTAGAGGCCATCATCATGTCAAATGTCTTTGGCTTCTCAGGGCGCTATGGATTTGCAATACCTTTCATCACGTTACCAGAAGGGAAAAGATACAGTGCGAGAGTGGATGGACAACAACCACCGCTATGCTGTGGTGCAGAATCTGAGTGATTGCCATGCAGACCTTTTGAAGTGGCAAACTGAATTGAATTGCCAGGGTGCGTTCCTTGCTTTACATCAGCTCAGACTTTTTGGTGTTGAATTCAGCTTTGTTGCTGTTTGTTCGACTGACCGGCAGCTAAAACCACAATCAATTAGTGTGTGGCACAATGCAAGGCTGACCCTCCTCATCATGGATGTCACAGTGTGGCCAGGACGCAGCTTGGACAACTCAATTGTTCTTGACGGATTTTGTGATTTGAAATAAGAAATTCAGAGCTCAGACATTTTCCATGCCACCGTTACTTGATGACTTGTTGTTGCGTCGGCCCAACCTATAGAGCACATGGAATCAAGGCGGGCTCATGGTCGACGAAGTGGTTGAAGTGGCCAAGTCCGTGCTCAACACGAACCCGAATTCCATGCTGTTCATTTTTCAGGTTCAGTCGCATCAGGCGATCGAGAAGGCTTCCATGATCAACCACAGACGGCTACTAGAAGACAAACTGCTTGGGTGTTTCGGCTGGGTGAACGCCAATTGAACTTTACTGTTTGGCATTTTTGCAGCAACCTACTTCTTGCTGTTGAACGTTGTTGAAACCTTTGAGTGTCTCTTTTCTCAGGCATTTGGACATCAATGAAGTGCACCTGTCATTCTGTGACAGCGGGCATGCTGGTGATAAGAGACGCAGAAGCCAACAGTGCAATTTGGCGAGGAAAATAAAAGCTCACTGAAATCTGAAATTGTTTTTGAATCATTTTTGGAAGCCGATGACAAGTGACATGTTGTTTGTCAAAGGCATTGCAGCTGTCGGCTTGATCCACAAAGAGTACGGCTTCAAATCCTCGAAGAGTTTGATGGGCACCATTGGGCCTGTCGCGCGGGCTCGTGTTTGTGAGCTCTGGTCTGACGACAGTGATCGCCCTTGCAGTCCAGCGCACAGAGCACCTCACCCCATTCTTTAGAAAATGTGTCTGCGCATCATGTTTCAGGAGTATGTTTTTTTCATCAGTGCCTTGAAGATTAGTGTGATACTGGTCCGAGGTCCAACAAAGGGGAGTGGCAGGAACAATGCAAGTGCTGGAAGCACTCCTCGATGGGGTGCAGCTGGACCAAAGTTCGACTGTCTTTGTTGTCGACCTCACTCTGAACAGGCTCATGTTTGTTATTGAATTGTTGTTGCCAGATCCATCGCGGATTTGCTTTCAAGCTTTGTTCTGCATTCATTCTCAATGCAGTTCACATTAGGATGGCTTAATCATTGCATTGTGGGAGGTGAAGCTGGTCCCGAACCTGACCCGCAACTCTGCAGCGACCTTGCCCAAGATCCAGTGGAAATATGTTGCTTATGTGTCAGCGGTTGACGAAGAGAACGCTTCATGCGTTGACTCAGCGAAGAGCTATGTTGCTGGAAAAGCATTCACTGCCGAGTACTTAGGGGTTAGAGGTTGAATGTTGGGTAACTGGTGTCATGCACTGTGTGTGTGTTTGTGTTCAAAAAAACTCCTTTTTGAGGATTGGTGGGATGGCAGCCCAGAAGCTGGTGATAAAACGCGACCCAGGACAGAGTATGATGAACCCAAGCCACAGCTACAGATGGTCGTGATTGACCGTGAGAAAGCCACGTCATTTTGTTGCAAAGTTAAAGTTTTGGGTGTTGCTGTGAAACTGACCATAGATTTGATTTTGATGATTCGCTCTAAGGTTGCCAGCAGCAGTCCTTGAATCATTGGGACCTAAGGGACCGAATCTGAACTTGGTTGTGGAAGAGTGGAACAACACGACTCAAGGGAAATTGGCTGCTGTGGGTAGTGCAGCTTTGAACTCTTTGAGCTTGGTGGTTGGACACGCGACTGGCCAAACCACTTTCACACCTCCACGCCGCACGCTGTGTCGACCAGTCTACACGGAGGGAGATGCGCCGATTGACACTTCCAGCAAATTTACTCCAGACCCATCCTTGCTCATGCCGCAAACGGAGTTTGAATCGGAGATAGTGTCTGACGCCTCATACTTGCGCATGATTTCTTTTTTGCTTGGTACGAAGCATTGCTTGGAAGACCATGTGTTATCAAAAGAACCTGCCAAGTCAAGGCCGCGTGCCAAGACGGTCCTTCAAGGGCACGGCGGTTGTTTGGCAGTCATTGCGGATCAATATGATGGCTTGTGGATGTTGAACTCCTCAACTGAAGTTATGTCCTTGACAGCCATGGAACTGTTCGGATTCAACGTCGGGGGGTTTGTGCAGAAACCAGCTGGTTAGCTTCTCAGTGTTTGTCATTGTGTTCTGTCTTGCGTAGTAGGTGCCCATTGTTCATTTGTTATAGCTTGTTGCTTGACTGATCAGGTACAGCCAGAGGGGAAAAAACGATTGCGTGCCGTGGATCCTCGAGAAAGACACCGATTTGCTGTGCAAGGTTGCAGATTCTAGTAAGACCCTTCACTGCTTGTCCGACATCGCTTGCAATGTGACCCAGCAGCTGGGCCTCACAGAACTATCGGTGGTCGACCATACGCTCACACAGCAGATGAAGGACTATATTTGACAAGTATGTCAGTCTAAATGGGGTGCTGTTTGCTCATGACGCACGCTTGTATTGTTGTGTGTTGCGTTGCCAAATCATTCACGCAGGACGACGTGGCGCAACCCTTCAGGTACAAGGTCACCGCTGCGCCACGTGTATATTGCTACGAACCCAAGAAACTTCCGGAGAACGCAAGTTTGACTGAACTGCGCGCAAGCGTGTTCGGAGCATACTTCTTGGGAAAGTTTGGCAAGCTTCCCAAGTCCAAAATGGCAGGACTTCTTTGGGAGGCTCAATGAGTCAACAAAATTGGTACCATTAGTCTGAGTCAGTCAGCTGCTTCATTTGTCATTCTTTGAATGTTCTTCTGACTTTCACGGAGGTAGCCCTGGACCACAATGTGATCAAGGCGACGAAGCCAAAGTACTGGCTGACCTGCCGCATTGACATCCCGGCTCAAACTGCAGTGAAATTGGAATAGTTCCACAAGCTTCGCTTCCCAAACTGCTGCTGTTCGCAATTTTGTAAGATTTTGTAAGTAAAGCAGAGAGTGTGTTGCTTCCCAGCTACTCCACCGCTGCAGCAGTTGCCTATTAGCTTGGATTTGATTCCAATGACTTTTGAAGGCCACGTCGCGTGGCATTGGCTGCTACAGCGTAGTGATGTTGAGGTGTTGCCGTTTAAACAGTAAAGGTTTATAACCAGCTCACAAACCTGGAATTATGATGCCACTGATGTTGCTGTGAATGTGTCATACTTGCCAAGCTTTTCAGGCTTACATGTCGTTCAAAGGTCGCGCATTGCATCAGGCTAGCAGTCAATGACCCATCAAACCTCAGATCCTCGTGAACTGCTGATTCAAAAAGTGGCTGATTTTGATAATTGTTTTGCGCGACTTCATCAGCCAAAGTCATTGCTGAATGTGCGAGATTATTCTGTCACTCCTTTACCTTGTTGCTGGGAACATGCAGCTTCAATGATTTAGATCAATAGTACCGCTCAATGGAGTGGCCGGCTGTGCAGAGTTTGTCAGACGAGGAGGCTCAGGCTCAGTCAGGTACAAGCGTGGCAGTGCCAGCAGCTGAGGCTCCAGCTGCCTGCGCTGCAGCTCCTGCTGCTGAGGTGCTGGCTGCTGCCAAAGCGGAACAAGAGAAGACCCGCAAACCAGCGCTCAAGAAAAGACCAGCAGCAGCAGCAGCAGCGCCAGCAGAAAAGAAACTGAAGACCGATGAAGCAGTTGGAACGCCAGTTGGTGAAGAGGCAATCGTTGAACAGGACCAGGAGGAGGACGAAGATGCTCCTGTCTTGAGAAAGCCTGCTGCTGCTCCCAAAAGCGCTGCTGCGCCCAAAGCAAAGGCTTCTTGCAAACGACCAGCAGCTTCTGGAAACACAATCATCAAGGCGGTGAAGTATTGGTACTACAAGGACCGCAAGATTGGGATCAAAGTGAATGGCCGCGAGCAAATGACTGTTTGCACCTTAGAAAGATGGTTGCAAGAGTTTTTACATTCGCACGCCCGGTTTCATCCGCCTGAGGTCAAACAGCGTGAAGGGATTACTGACGAAGCTCTAACAAACATCGCGGAGAAGCCCTCAGTGAGTATCAGTGAGTATTTTGTTAGTTGTAAATAGTTGTAAACGTTCTTTTTTCAGTTAGACTGCACTGTTGGGTCAAAGGAAATTTGCCGCGGTGAGTTCGTGAAGGGTGAGGAGAAGGAGGTGGTCAAGCAATTGGCTGCTACTTGTTCAGAGAGTTCTCACAGGCACAAACGGTGTTCTTTATTATGTGAAACCTGAAGCCTCAGTCTCCGATCATCCCAGGAATCTCTTTTGACTGCCGAAGTTGACAGAATCGCTGAGTGTGAGAGGCTGAAGTCGGTAGCAAAACCAGCTGCAGCAAAATCAGCTGCAGCTGCTGCAGGAAAATCTGCTGCAGGATCAAAGGGCGCTGGGCCCCTTTCTTTGGATCCTGAAGGCGAGGAAGAAGAACGCTTGGAGGTTGATCCTGTCATCCAGGATGTCACTTAGGCCAGGGCCACTACTCTCTTGGCATTTTCCATCATGGCTGAAGGCCACGACTTGTTTGGTCATGATGCGCAGTGCTGGGAGGTCTTAAATAAAGTTTTGAGCGAGTTTCAACTCTTCATGTTGCATTATGTCAGTGTTGGCTCTGACTGACAGTTCAACCTCAGTCACTTCAAACATCATTGAGTTCACCAGTCAGTCAAGGACAATGACTGAGTTTTTCACCACTGCGTGCTTGGTGGGTTGTGGCTTTCAGCGCTTTTTCATGGCTTTTGAAACTGAAGAGTAACAGATTCAATGAATCTTGAGGCTCTTGAACCTGACAGCGTGTGAGCAGACTTCCATTTGTCGGAAAAAAAGTCTGCAGACTGATAGCGAGACTGGGTCATGACTGAATGAAAACGCAACATCATCGCAGGACAAGGTGATTAATGTTTTGGGGTGTAGCTGGCCTAGCAGCAACAACAGCAAGAAGGACGACGACAACAACAACAACCAACAACAATAACAACAAGGACAGCAACCCCACCACAAACAACAACACCACCGCCAGCAGCACCAACAACAAACTGCTAACGCCAACGCCAACAGCATTGTGCTGGGGGACCTTGCCACAGAAACGTGCGCACCGATTTGCGCGTCGGATGTTTGTCGATTGTGTGTTTTTCACACCCTGTAGGTTTTTGTGGCACCCTTTGAAGATAATAAGCCACCATGTTTTTGATAAACGTGAATAGTCACCCCTCACTGCGTAGCGAAAGGCGCAAGAGGCAAGCCCACTATTGAAAGTTACCTGCTGAATTTATCTGCAGTACCAAGATGAAGCTGCATGGGTAATGAACTCTTGTGCTGAGTGTAGTAACTGCATCTTCACAGCACTGCAGTTGTGCCACTTGGAAAGTAAACGTGGTAGCGGAGCCACACATTGGTTGGATAGCCGAGCTAATAGTTTACTGCTGCCTCCATCCCATCCCTTTGAGGCAGTTGGCGTCATAGTAATAAAATTGACAGTCCAGACATGCCAACTTTTCGCAACCCTGGTTGTGTTTTGCAATCCCGGTTAGGAAGAAAAATCCTTATTAGGTTAGAGGCCATTGCTATTAGGTTGTGTTAGCGAGATGGCCTCTAACCTCGCAGTGATCATGGCCTCCAACCTAACAGCGATGGCCTGCAACCTATTAGCGATGGCCTCCAACCTATTAGCGATGGGCTCCAACCCAACAGCGATTGCTCCAACCTCTTGGTCTCCGACCCAATAGCGATGGCCTCCAACCTAACAGCGATGGCCTCGAACCTAACAGCGATGGCCTCCGACCTAATAGCGGTGGCCTCGGACCTATTAATAGCGATGGCCACCAACCCATTATAGAGATGGTGTCCGACCTAATAGCGATGGCCTCCGACCTAATAGCGATGGCCTCCAACCTAACAGCAAAGGCCTCCAGCCTATTAGCGATGGCCTCCAACCTATTGGCGATGGCCTCCGACCTAAGGCGATGGTTTCCAAGCTTTTGGCGATGGCCTCTGACCTATGGCGTCGCCTCCAACCTATACTATAGCCATGGCCTCCGACCTAATAGCGATGGTCTCCAACCTAACAGCAATGGCCTCCAACCTATTACCGACGGCCTCCGAGGTAATAGGGATGGCCTCCGACCTAATAGTGATGGCGATGGCCTCCAACCTAATAGCTAGTGATGGCCTCCAAACCATTATGAGACGCCCTCCTACCTAATAGCAATGGCCTCCAACTTAACAGCGATGGCCTCCAACCTTTTTGCGATTGCCTTCGACCTAATAGCTTTGGCTTCCAACCTATTGGTAGCGAGTGCCTCCAACGTATTGTAGTCATGGCCTCCAACCTATAGATGGACGTCAGCCTAATGGTGATGGCCTCCGACCTAATAGCGATGACCTCCAAGCTATTGGTCATGGCCTCCAATCTAATATGGCTTCCGACCTAACAGTGATGGCCTCCAACCTAACAGCGACGGCCTTCAATGTAATAGCGATGGCCTCCGACCTATAATATAGCCATGGCCTCCAATGTATTAGCGATGGCCTCCGAGCTAATATAGGGATGGCCTCCAAACAGCGATGGCCTCCAACCTAATAGCAATGGCTTCCATTCTATTATAGCGATGGCCTCCAACCTAGAAGCAATGACCTCCAACCTATTGTTGATGGCCTCCGGCCTAATGGCAATGGCCTCCGACCTAAGAGCGGTAGCCTTCAATCTAACAGCGAATGGCCTCCTCCAACCTATTGGCGATGCCCTCCGCTCTAAGAGCGATGCCCTCCGACCAAAGAGCGATGGCCTCCAACCTAGTAGCAATGGCCGCCAACCTAGTAGCGATGGCCTCCTCCCTAATAGCAATGGCCTCCAACCTGATGGCCTCCAACGCAATAGCGACGACGTCAAACCTAATAGCCATGGCTTTCAACCTAATAGCTTGGCTGGATTTTTTTGTTATCGCTCAAAGGCACCCAGGGTCTAACGTTTGACAATTCCGAATGCTGTGATTATTTCTTTTCAATTGAGCATGATTGTCTGTAGGATTTTATCCTGTCAATCGAGATGATTGTGTTTGGGGTTCTCATGAATCTTGCCTTTTCATGGCTCGCGCCTCAGATGTCAAGGATATTTTGTTTGATCAGAAGAGGTGAGACGTTTACTAACAAAGTGATTTTCATTTCCTAAATGGAGGCTACTCATAGTAGCATGGTGTGTATTGGAGAAGATTGTTTTGTTTGGCATGGTTTGCTTCCTTTGTTTCTGGCCAAGCATCCTTGAACCAGGAGGGAATTCAGTATTGCTGCTTCACGAGCTCCAGCAGGGCGAGGCGCGGTTTCTTGGACCTGCCATAGGTTGTTTGGTTTTTTGGAGATTGGTCAAAAAACAGCAAAAAACGCAAAGGGATCAACAAAACAATAATATACGGCTAGTTGTACGCAGTACACGGCTTGTCACGGAACGGTCGGTAAGTGGCGGCTCGAACCGCCTCCTTTCAGGACAGATGTAGGGGGTCGAGCTTCGCCGCCATGGATGCCAATGACGACATGGCATTGGCATGCAGCTTGGCTGGACTGTCCACCTAGAGTCACGGAGAAGGCAGGGTGGACAGTTACCAGGCTAGCTGCGCTGCAGAGTCGTACGAGCAGAACGTCGAGGTGAACGTCCTGCGATGCCAGAAGGTGCTGGCCACGTTTGTCAAAGAGAACGTGGAAAACTCGGACCCGTTCGACGAGACGACAGTCGTGCAACTCGTCAAACAGCGCGTGCAGGGAATGGGCTGCGCGCAAGAGCAGTGCGACGAGCAAATGATGCGCCTTGTGACGTTCATGCCAGGGCATGACGCTACCAACAACAACTGCTCCAGCAGCAACAGGCGGCTCAACAGCAACAAGCCACCCAAACAGCCTATGTCCCGTCATCCACGACATACGGACCAATCACCCAGGCTTTGCGTACATCAGCATCCGCCCAACCCTACCACCACTCAACCCCGGAATTTCCTCCACCACCGCCCCCTCCCCGATCCTCCGCAGCTACCCCCACGTCGCTGACCACGGGCCTTGTGATTTTTCCCTGCTATTTCTCTGTCCACCCACCACCACATTTGCAGGACCCCCCCTGTTCCATCCGCCTGCAAGCGAACCGAGGAACACTGGGATGCAAACACATCGGGCGGTCAGCAATTCTTCAAGCGCATTCAGCCTACAGCCTGGAGCCGAAACCGCCAACTTGCGGGACTCCCTACATTCCAGGTCTTTCCCTGGCAGCAATGGGCGCTTTTCACGGACCCTCGGACTATACAGCTCGTTCCCTTGCCAACAGCCCAGCCTGGTACCCACCAGATCCATTGCCGAGTCTGTGTTCCTGACACATCTTGTCCAGCAGATCCGGGAACAACGCATCGATTTGGATGCTACCGCGGATGCACTTCACCGCTCCGAAGGGGCAGGACTCCACCATCCAAAACAACTGACGCACGAGCCTTCATGCAGCTACTGATGGACGTCATCCTGGCCACCATCCGTCACCACGCTCCTGCCCTGGCTGAGGGCAGTGCCGTTCGGCAGCTCCAAAGGAAGCCGAACTTCAACGAGCAAAAGAAAAACTACAAGCCCATGGACTACACTTGTCCCCGCAGAAAACTACACCACGGCGTCCAGGCACTCACTCAGCCGAAGCAGAACCATCACCCTTAAGTTCTCCAGCCGGACCACCCATCCTTGAAGGATGACGTCCCTAGCGGTCAGTGCAGTATATCAACACCTGGGCCAAACAGTTTGATGAGGTCATCCAGGACTCGGCTATCGAAATTCTCAAGCTCCTTCAGTCATCGGGAGCCACTCAAAGTCAGCTTCAAGAAGCAGTTGTGCGCTATGGTATTCCACTTGGCAAGGTCACCCGCTTGGGCATCCGCAGTCTGCAGCAACTGGTGGCCATCGGGGCTGCCATGGCCTGTTGACTCGCTCACACAGCTTGCCGCACTACAACAGATCCGCACACTCCACAAAGCACTCCCACACACTCTTGCCTCTTCACCGTGCCACTTATGTCGACCGTGCTGAGGCTATCTACGCCCTCGGACTACTCCACATCACAGCCCTCTTCACATTCCCGGATCCCACACCTTCCGCTCCAAACAATGGCGCTCCCGCCTGAACAAACTCAACGTCCGCCCCGGCACCTATACGTTCTCCCGTTTCCTCTCACCCATTTCTGTCTACATCAAACTTTACTTCAGCTCCCACGACACACAACGCCTATACCACCAACATGGCCATTGCTACGTCGGCTCCACGTCCATGGGCGTCCCAGGCAGAGAACACACCCGTCTCCGCAGAACTATCCCTGCGGTACTGGCATTCCACCAATACAATCACCCAGTACTCAACCATACACATTGCCACATACCCAGACTATACGATCAAGCGTGGATCCACGAACACCTCTTCATTTCCCAATGGCAGCCTACGCTGAACTAGCCTTCCAATTCCCAACATTTGAAGCTCATTTTGACGGCTGGCAATTCAGTAGACATCGAGCCCACTTCTTCCCACGTCTTGCCAGCCACTTTCGACTCTTTCGCCGGCTGCGTCGCAGACTTCACACCACTAACCAACCCATTCTTTACACTTCACATAAGCTCCATGCACTCACAGTCCTTCGAGACGTTACCAAGAACTCCAGGGCCTCTTTTGCGACGCGGCTCGCCACCTTCGCTCCGGCAGATACACAGACCTGGAAGTTTACGCCGTCCGCCGGATGGCTACCAGTCTCGAAGAACCAGGCCGTAGCCGAGCAGTGCACATCATCAATCAAGCACTGAAATACCGCAACCTTATGCCACCTAAAAGCAACACCCCTTTGACCATCCCTAGGCCAACACACAAAGGTGGCTCGCCACCCTTCTCCAAGAGCACAAGCGCTATGCCATCCCACTTCATCTACCTACATGCCGCTTACGAGAAGCAGCGCATGCCAATTTGCGCAGCCGCCAGCCGCCTGCACAACCACCGACGATGGGAAGATACTCTACAGACACCACCCCACCCTGACCAGCTACCTTGCGGCTGCTCCCACCTCCGACAGCTTCTACACTCGGATCATCCCGAAGAACACCTCATCGTGACTCTGGAAGACTTGCAACTACCTCCACATCTCCACCGCTTTCTCAACGCCAACATGAACAGCGCCTTCTTTCCTACCAAGCGCCAATATTTTGACACTTTTCGCAGTGCTACCATCAGATGGCTCAAACACCACGGCCTACCCACCACTTTAGCCATCCATGCGGACAACTTCCTCACCACACAGTGGCAGCACCATCTTCAACGCCTGCATCAAGAAGACAGATTCACCGCCCGCTCCGTCAAGCAGTTGCGACAATTTCTTGGTGACAAAGTGGTTCTACACCACGCCGATCATGAACTACAGCGTCTTCGCATCTTCTGTCCCCAGATCTACTTCCGGGGATGCTTGGCAACCCACCTGAACTATTTCGACCACTGCCAGATGACACCGAAGAGACCATCCGACACACCTTTCCAGCGCACCTTCGCAGGCAATACCGATGGGGTTCCAGGCCAACTTCAATATGCCCTATGGAGTGGTGCGCTTGAAGGCCAAAAAACATTGGACCAAAGGCGGTGCGATCATTTCCTACTTCAAGTCTCACTACGGCCCTTTACTTCGAGTCACATCAAACGTCCTCAATACTATGAGCTTTCGTCTACTTCGCCAAGCCCCGGGCTGGTCAACTCTCCATCCCCCAATACCATTTCCATGAATACTTCCACCACACTCCCGACCACATTGACCTCCATGCGGTCAATGATGACTGGTAGGCTTTTTCAACTCCGTATCGATTGATTGATGCAGTTCAAAGCCTGGCTACCAAATGGCAACTCACATTCGACACTCCCACCATTACCGCGGACATCCACACCACAGGGGACCACAGACGACCCCCCCGCCCAACGCACCCTCAACACCAACGACGTCACTACTATAGTGGCCCTAGCTCTAGACTCATGACGGGGGGCAGGGATTGGATCCCAACTCTCACCCGCGCTCTGCAATGTCGCCATCCCCCTCATTGAGCACTCGTGGCATCAACTACATCATTCTCTGAACCACACTCAGATCCACTTCGTTTACTACCGGTACGTGGACAACCGCTTCATCGCCTTCAACCAGACCTTCCTTCCCCACGTGCCCGGATTTCTTTGGCGACCCAGTGGAGTTGGAACCTGTGGACGACATGCATCTACTAGGCTTCGAAGTGGGCCCCATTCAGCGAGCCATCATCTACATCCCACCCAATGCGCCGTGGAAGATCAGAGACCACGCCTCAGCCGGTTTTCAAAGACTACGATTGTCTGGACTCCTCTCCAGAGCGCACCTCATCCACAAGTACACCTACACGCCCTCGGCCATTGAGCGAGCGCTTGCTCAACTAGCTGAACTGTACGTCCAAAAAGGACATGACCTTCACCTTTGTCAGCGAGCACTACGAAAAATGTCGACGTGGCCATACCCACTTCTGGTTTTGTCCCCTACCCTTCCTCCCCTTTCCTTCCTTTCCTTCCTTCCTTCCTTCCAGGGAGCGCCGAATACGGCTGGGTGTGTGTGTCTGTCAACACCTGTGTCCAAGGTCTTTCACTGTTTTACCTTTCTTTCTTTCGTCCGACATTCAGCAGGGGGACCATCCATGTGCTGTGAGCGATGGTCCAACGAAGCGGCCACAGCACATGCGGATATCTGGCCTGATCAGCCAGACGTACCTGCATCACATGTTTGAACGTTTTTCAAGCTGTCCACTGCGGTGTTTTGCAGTAACCGACTAATGAGCTGGGAGAAAACTTGTTCAAACACCTTCAAATAAGCGGACTTCCTCGCCTTGCGGTTCTGCATTTTTCCGTTCTACCAAGTCAAGTGGAACTTCACTGCCGATTGAGCTCTTGCGAGCAACTCTCTAAGTGTGTGGCATTTTGTTGGGCAGGTAGTCGCAGGTCGCACTTTGGCAAGAACCACAAAGCCTCCCCTGCTATGACAACATGCTCCCCACCATGGCGTGAAAACAATTGAATGACATGTCATGGTGGGGATCACTCGAAGTAAAGCAATTTTGCATCCGCTTTGTTTTGCCATTCATTCCTCAAAGAGTTTCTGTCTGTCGTACCTGCCCACTCCTGACTAAGATTCCGGGTGTTGATGCTTTTTTGGCATTCTTGACCTTCAATCAAAACCGTTACTGTAATTGTCTCGATTCCCTCGTTGATTCACTCTCAAGTTCCTTTCGTTTCGTTCTTTACTTTCTTCCATCTTTGCCGCAATGGAATAAGTAAGATTGTATCACAAGAGTCGAAAACTCTTTTGCTGGGCATTTGTTGATCATGTTGACTCTTCAGGTGGTGCCCCAGACCTCATTGACCTTGACGGGAAGAAGGAGTCAGGCCACACCTTGGCCAGAAATGATTTAGTGATAATTCATTGACGCATTGTGTACATTCAACATGTTTTTCCTGTCCGATTAATGACTCGATTGTGTCGAAAGCAGAGGTAAAGCTCCATCAGCGACCTCGGCCACTTCCCCAGAACGCAAGGACCCGTGTCTGATGTCGGATCCTGCGAAAACAGAATTGTCCGCGCCAATGCAACACACTACGCCGTCATTGTGTGATCATGGACACCTAAAAAATACGGGGCACCCTTCACACAAAGGCCTTCGCTGCCGTGCATGTTCACATAGGTTGAACTGGGTGATTTAACTGATGAAAGGATCACTTTAGGCACTTGGAAGCTTTGTCTGAAGTCATCTCAAAAGAGCCGCCCACAGGACGTCTCCGCGGACGTTAGCCCTAGCTCAGAGCAAGGTGCGCTTAAACCTTTGTGCTCAATGGATAGTTTTTGTAAATGGATCGCTGCATTTTTCAACACTTTGCATAGGGCGAACTAGCGTGGTGCAGAATGCCAAGACAGCTTTCTGTCCGATGCCTGGCTGTATATTCAGACACATATGTTCTTCGACAGAGACAGAGACTCGGGAAAATCTCTTGCGCCAAGAAGTTGCTGGCCCCAAGGTCCTCGAGACATCATGATGGATGCCTCCAACAATTTTTCCAAGAGATACAAACAGCATGTTCTCATAGAGACCGTTCAGCGCTCAGATCAAGGTCCTTGTTGCAAGAGTTCTTGTATGCCAGAGTCCTTTTTCCCAAACAGTTTACTGTTGGGGTTCTATCTTAGAAAAAAAGAGCTGGCCACACTCACTGGCCGCGCCCTCTTTGTCCAGGCCTTGTCCTCCTCTTGTCCTCTGTGGCTCTGTGGCGGCTGGGCTTTGTCTTCAGGCCTTGTCCTCTTGTCCTTGTCTTGGCCGCGCCCCTGAAGTCTGTGGCTGGTCTCTGTGGCCCGGTTTACTGGAGAGGAGTGTGGCCGAACAAATAGCGATGTCAATGCCGACAAAAATTCATTGATGAAGCAGTTTGCTCTTGCGGTGAAGGTAGGGCGTGCCAAGAAATCGACTTTTGACTGATATTGGTCTAAGCGAATCGTCTTGAAGCTGTTTGGGGTCTATGCTTGTATAGTTTCTTTTGCAATGTGAGCTGTGTATTGGTCTATCAATCAACTGAGTACAAACTCTATCCATTCACACAGAAAGCAGTTGGCAAATCAACCAATTTTTTAAAACACTGTTTCCTTTGCCACCTTCTGTTTGTTTGTGTGTGCATTTGCACCGTTAAACCTAAGCCGAATGGCCATCAGTAGTGGCATGCAAGGGCGCAGCAATTTCTTGTTCTCTTGCTTTCAGCTGCCTCTGGATTTTTCACGCGGATAGGCCAACTAATAGGCCAACTGAGGGCCGTGTTTCGGTTTTGTTACGTATGCTGAGTGCTGTCTGTTGTTTATCTTGCATTCTTTCGTCACAGTCTTCTGCAGAAGAGCATCTTTTTTGAAACTAGCAACCAATTGTCCGAGCTGTTGGCCTCATCGCTCTCACGTTCCTCAGCCTCGGATGGAATTTGTACCTTGTTGCTCTCAAAAAACGTGAGGCCCAGGACTACGAACTGGAGGCCCCTCAGGGTAGAGGCCTTGGAACGAATTACTGTAAGTGTCAATGCCATTTCAAAAATGGTTCATTGAGGCCCCACATCTTCCACCAATGGAATCCATGTGGATCTTCTGGATACAGCGATGACAACGAAAGGCTCACTAAGTCCGGATGCCTCAGTGTCTCAAGCAAGCAGCTGCAGCTTCACAATAGGCAAGAATGAACAATGGTGTTTCAAGGTGCACTTAAACACCTCCGACCGGCGGCGTTAAAGCTGGGTGTGGTGCCCAAGCCATCTTTGTGTCCTGTCATTTGTGTGCGTTCGTCCTGGCTGCAATACGCTAGAAAAATCAGCTCTTTCAGGTCGGACACGCCGCGCAGATGAGGAGATAGGCTGACATGAACCATATTGTGAAGCAGGATTCATCACAACCGAGGGAGACATTTCTGGAACCTCCTCTGTGGCACGGCCCACGCTTATTTGCACCGCTCTGCCCGACAAGTACTTGTACTTTGCAGGCTTAGCAAGTTTAGATAAGTTAACGTAGTATTTACGTTCATATGTATGTATGTGTGTGTATCACCACGCGCGCCAGGATCAAACTCGAGAGACGAGCCCGGTGATGTACTAGGCTCACAGACCTATGTACAAACGAAAATCCCCATGGAGAGAGAAAACTCTCGACATGCAAGTGAGAAGCGACCTAAAGCAGCGAAACGTCCCAGGATGCCAGCGTGCGGCCGGCTCCACATTCGGAAACTTGAGCGAGGTGCATGAGAGCATCATTGCCAGCGTACACAGATGCGCCAACTATCGAGCCTTGTGGCGTCGTACGACCTGCAGCTTTGGCCAAAGACTCAGAGGCAGACATAGTTCCCGGCACAACTTGAGCTGCGTCTGAACGACAAAGCAAGACAATGGCGCGACGAATCTTCTTGTGGTAGTCCAAGTATGTCAGATCATGGCCTTGAGTATCAAATTTGTGGCCCAAGTGGTGGAAAAGCCCAGTCAGTTCGCAGAGTGAAGTGACCTCATCGTCGCTGACCCGCCATCGTAAATTGCGGAGGAAGGTGCAGGTCGTCTCCCAATCTTCTAAGGAGCCATCCCACGTTCTAGGCTTCGGAAAGGAAAGTGGAATCTTGGGCTTCCGAGGGAAAGTATGGATGTCAGCATCCCACGCCCATTGTGGGAATATCACCTGGTAGTGCTCGAAATCAAGCTCAGGTTCTGGCTCCGGTAAGCTCAAATCCTGCAGTGGCGACGACGTTGGAAGCAGTTCATGGAGCTTAGCGAGCCATTGCTGATGTTGTAACGCGCCACGGTCAGCATCATGCTGAAGTTGCGGGTGGACTGAAGAAAGAGCAGAGGCAAACGCTTTCGCAGTGAGCTCCGCAATTCTATTACGCTCAATGTCTCGAACAGTCGTTCGCCTGCTTGCAGCCATAGCAGGCGTGATTTTTGCTATGGGCAAGTGTTCAAAACAGTGAGCTGGGATCCACTGAACTTGAAAAAGGTGAGGATGTTGTTGTTTCCGCACCCGGGTCAGAGCACTTAGGCAGCTCCACCACTCCTGGCACATCCATGATGATTCAACATCACCGGTTTGAAAAAGATGTTGAGCGTGCTCAACAACAGCCTTGTTGTCGCAGAAGATGCGGACCCGAAAGGGAGTCAGCAGGCACGCTTGCAGGAGACCCCATAGCTCAGCAACGTATGAAGACAGCGAGGGGTAATTCACAACACCCTTCTTACAGACCTGCAAATTGATGTCAACAACCGCAAAGGTGGCAACCGTAAGCCAAAAACGGTTGGCCCAAAGCACCGAGGCATCAGTCCAGAATTCGATACAATAGTCTGGCTGGAAATGAAAATTTACAGCCGGCGGAATCGAACAAAGTAGTCTTCTTCGGGCAAGGAACCATGCATGGTTGCTCCAAAATACCCAAAAGGGCAAAGTTGCTTCCAAGTTCATGCAGGGTAGGCTTTCCAATCATAGCATGGACACAGCGCTCATAGACAAGGTGGGACATGCACTCCTTAGCCGAAAGGCAGAATCGACACTGGGAGGAATCTGTCCATCCTGCGGCTGACAACCTGTCATTGGCCAAAACACACCCTGCGACAACCGAATGGAAGCGACGTGCTGGAGAGATGGCAGATTGCTTGCAGTGTCACTCATGAGGAATCGTGTCGTGGCTCGAAAGTCAAGCAGTCCTTGAGGCTGAACAAAATCCTTTCGGGTTCGGTGATCAACACTTTGGTAGGCAGCCTGTCGAGCCAATTGTACTAGCAAAGGTTTGAGTTCCCGTGGTTGAAGTTTGTCCAAGGCAAACGGCTGAGAAGCAATTGTAACATCGAGCACCGAACAAGCATGTTGTAACCTCGCCCACAATGAGTGTGGCTGCGAAGGGGCGTTGTTCCGTCCGGTGTGGTTGACCGTGAATGGCCTGAACCAACCATTTTGCTCTCCATTTGGGTTTCCCATTCCACAAAGCACGAATGATGGCATTTTGGATCTGTCCAAGTTCACCTTTTGGCAAGGTGATACGAGCAATGACTTTAGCGCAGGGATACGGAGGGCCCCAATGTTCGCAATGTCTGCCAAAATTTGCCGACGGACACCCAAGTCATAATGGAAGGCTTTGCGGGAACATGTATACATTTTTGTGCCGAGTACTTCAAATTCCAATTCAACCGGGAATTCAGGAAACAAGGCGCGAAGGTGTTTGCGTCCCTTAGAGTGGGATGACCACATCGAGGACTTATCCGGGTTGAAAAGCTGGCCAACAAGCTGATCCCAGAAGTGCGTGATCTGGATGGCGGTCCGCAAGTCATGGATCCGATTCAGCTAACACCATAAATACGAATCATCAACGAAGGCACGAGCCCAAATACCTGGCGCCTTGCCAATGTTTCAAGAGGTGGTACCACACTTTATTATACATGTTCAAGGCAAGGAGGGACAAATTGCAGCCCTGAGCGACCCCGTTCGCAGCGGTGGTTGCGATCGGTCGCATCCAACTACGACATGCCAGGTGGCGGTGAAGAGACTGGTAGAGCTTGAGAAAGACGTTCGCCAGCTGTTTTGGCAAACCGAAGGCTACAATGGGGCTGTCCTTGATCTTTTCAATCTCTGCTTTGGTGCAAAGCCGAGAATCAACCTCGAGTACGAGCTCGCGCATAGCTGGTGTGGTGATCTTGCACTTGGGCTCTGGCAGCTTGTAAGTGCACTTGCCATGGAGGACGATCAGCTGTGTGAGCCTCTTGTAGGATAATTTGGCAGCCTCATCATACATAGCAACCTCGTACGAGCCTTCAACTTTGGCTGCAAGGTGAGGGAGGTGCATGTTGTCAGTGACGGGCAACAATACAGCCAGATCCTGCTTGCTGACCTGCTTAATTCGAAACCTCTGAGAGGAAGGATTTGGTGAGAAGCACAATTCCGCCACGATTGGGTCCAAGCTGAAGACGGTGAGTTTGCTGGAGTGCTGATCCGTCAGACCCGATGAACGGGACGTCAGGCTGAATGTCTTCCCATTTGCATTGAGCTGGTCGCGGAGGTTTTCTGCTCCATCAATCGTTGACACACGGTGGTCGACTCCCTTGGCTTGGGTGCTTGGCCCAGCTGCATGGCTGGGAGCTGACGCAGTGGCTACGGGCTGTTGCACCGAGCCATCAACTTGCACGTCTTGGACAGTACCAGCAGCATAGTATGTACCAGGAAATCTATTGGATTTGACCCTGAGCAGAAACCGATCACGAATGTTGGCTGCGAAGATGACAAAGTCCGGCAGGCCTTCAGCTCGCATCCATGTGTTCCTGGCTTCTTTGCGCACTCGGGCAATGAGTTGGGCATGTTGTCCTTGGCTAAGCATATGGTCATGCGCCTCAAGGGGAGGTGGTGTTTGAAGCCTAAGTCGGTAGAAGAGGTTGGCAAGCAGGTAGTAACCACAAAGATCCCGTGGCATCGTCTGGTCAACGAAATCGATGGCAATGCTCTGGCGGTCAAGACCAATCTGGCGCAGCAGCAATTGAATCAGAGGAACATAAATGCCTCGTTGATGTACTGGTACTGCTGCAATGAACATAGAATCTTAGAATCAAAACCACGTCGATAGCGCTCGAATTGGAGCCAATGGTTGCATGTTGTGAATAACCAGCCAGATGATATGATTGTATGTGCCGTGCTCAGGGAACAGCCCATTGGGGAATTCCAAGCCACGTGTGGTCAAATTCCAAACCGCTGGTGCACAGAAAAGGGTTGCAGGCTGAATGATCCGAGCAACGTCAAGGGAGAAATCCATTTCATCCGAGGCCATCCGTCCACTGTAAGTCAACATGTGCTCGAGTCGGTTGGAAATTCGCTGGGTGGCTACTTCTTCAGCCGTTGGCGGAAGGGTAGGCAAGGCAGACGACAGTGGCTGTAGCCACACTGGGAAAGCGGCAGCCAATTCTTTCTGAGGCAGAGGGTTCTGTTGAGATTCCCTGCGTGCGAGGTAGATCAGAACTTCTTCCGCGGCTATGCAGCAAGGTGGACCAATGGTGGCGGAGCCTGGCGGAGCATTGTATGTTCTCCAGTCCTCAAGAGCGCATTCCAGAGTCATAGTGATGATGTCGTGGAAGCGATCTGCCACACCAGCAAAGGTTTCCGGCTGGAAGTCATCTGCAAGGTCAAACTGCTGTACCCAGCGTTGCACTAACCGCCATCCACACAGGTGGGGCAGATGTTCTTCATGTTCACTTGATGTAGTCAACCGGTGTGGTGCAATATCAAGGAGTCGGGCAACCGCAAAGGTAGCTGCAGCCTGAAGATGCCGTGTTGGGCCGCATCAGCGTTGCGATGAATTTCAATGGCCGCCCAGTGGTCGTCAATCAAAATGCAGATCACATTGGTGGTGTTGTTGTACAAATAGAGCTCTCCAAATGGTGACAGAGTAAAGTCGGAGTCCGCCTGATTCCAATACACTGGGGCAGTGAATTTGAAAGTATCCTGCGTGAACATGAGATTCTGTGTGACGCTCCAAAGCTCGTCAGCAGCAATCCACCCATGTGTATTGCGCATGTATTCAGCCCTGGCTTGGAAATCAGATCCAGCACGCAAGGTTGGAGTGGCGCCTGTAGAGAGATGATGCCATCCTGCTCGAATGTCATTGCATCTCTTGAGGCATAGGAAGGAGCCGGATTGCAGCAAACCTGATAGAGAGCATGCTGATACGAAAAAGTTGGAAGCGCATTCAAAGCCGGGCCAACAATCGTATGGAGCACTTGCTTGTCAGGAGGAATGAGCACAGTGACAGCAACATCATCTCCAGCTTCAGGTTCAGCGTAGACATGGAGGATCCGGAAAGGCACACTGACCTCTGTTTCTGAGTCAAAGGCATCGATGTGCATATGGAATAGTTGCATCCGCTACATCTCCCAACAAAGCGATCTTCCCTGCAGGATTCCAAGGGTCACGGACCTTGAGGGGACATCTGAGTTTGTCCATGTTGTGTTGGGCACGGCATAGCTGGAGAATGGTTTCATCGTGATCGACAAAGACCTGGCGGCCAATGGTGAATCCGAAACCAGCATTGGGCAGCCATTCCGCTGCCTGACTCCAGCCACAGAATGCTCCACAAAACAAATGAGTACACTCCCATCCAAATGTGCAGTCTAGCTCCGGCCTGAAATGAATCGAGGCCAACATTGCAAAGTTGTACACATGCAGTTTGGTTGAGGAGACCAAAGGTCCAGAACAAACCACCTGTACTCCCGGACGAATGGGAATCGATCGCATAGCAAGCTCAGGCACCGTGATGTTCACCAGCTGTGGAACCATGTCCGAGCTGTGGAAACCTTTGCCAGGTGGCCTCGCCAACAATGAAGGCTCGTCCACGCACCTGCAGCGGGAATGGTGCAGTCCATATGTCCTGGAGCAGCGAGCGGAACTCAGTCCTCGTGGATCCAGCAAGAATTGTCTGCCAGACCCAGCACGAAGGAGGCACGGGCCTCCCCTTATTGACACTGGTTGGTGTCCGCACACCCAACCGGTCCTGGGCCCCCGAAAGCCCGAGCCTGAGGGCCTTTGAACCCCGCGGCTATGTATGTGTGTGTATATATATACACACGATATATTACTATATACACTATTATACACAAATTATGCGGATTTGGTCAAATTGGCTGGCCAGGTGAAGTGAAAGAGGCTGGGCTGTTGCGGCTTTGAGAATAAGAGGGCACAAGAAGGGTTTGTCGGAATGTCCCGTTATTACGAAAGCCAGCTGGTAGGGAGCTGAAGTTCAAGTGTCGGTGACAAGGGGTATAGAGCAATCTTATGAGAGTTGGTGATGCAGAAAATGCTGTCGGCATTATCAGCATCCGGGATAGACATTAACTAGCTGAAGAAATTTTAGACGATGAACAAGTCACTTCTTCAATCCCTTCTCAGGTTGGACGCGTGTATTTCATGGTGCATTCTGGAAATTTATATGAGAATTCTACACTGAGATGAGATGTGTTTGCAAATGTGCACGATGTATTTGCGGTCTATTTCCTGTCCCCCATATATAGACCCATCTTGCACTTTTGGGTAGAGATAGCCTATATCCAAATGACTCTGACATCACTGTTGCCCTCAATTGGAGGTTACAGCATCTGCTGGTGGGGCAGAGCACAGGCCACTTGCTTTGAAAACAGATGACCACCATGCATCAATTCGATTAAAAGCAGCTTCAGTGGAGTGCTGCATGAGCAGATTCACATCACAGATGCTTTAATGAGGCTTGATGGCGAGGGCACTGGCCCAGTCACCAAGGAGGCCGGGCAGCAATTGAGGTGCATTGTGTGAACCTGCACCTGTATCCCTTGTATCCCCCAAGGAAATTGAGGCTGCCAAGAAGGTGCGATAATCTGGGAAGTGTTGTCTCTGAAATATCGTGTGCTTTTTCAAGGGAAAGATGCGTCGTGGATTCAGTCTCAAGAATGATCCGCACACATTTGCTGGCCAGGTTGAGAACGTTTAGCCATTCTAGGCTTCACAGCATGGTCTTTTGGACAGCAATGTCTGTTGGCTGTTGCAAACAGGCTTGGACTCTTGAAAATCCAAGACAGGAAGGTGCTTAGCCAAGTCTTGGAACTTGTAGTTAATATACTTGATCAATCCAAGTTACAAGTTAGAAGACTGACACCTGGACAGAACATGCTTTTGCAAAAGCCTTCCAAAAGGGCAGTTTCACAGCCAATTTGTAGCAATGATTGCTTGTTGGTGCACACCATATACACAGTGCGCGGGTTGGAAGACTTGTGCAGTCCTACTGTTCTACAGTTGCACACTTGCTTCTTCACATAGCTTCAAGCCAAGCTAACCTTTTCATTTTGCCTTGTAGATGAAGCTTCCAGCCTGTACTTTTCATAGCAGTGCAGTGGTTGGATCAGACCATTGCCTGACCCAGTAGCAGGGTGGTTTGCGGCATACAAAACGAGGAGGAGCTTTGCCGTCACAAATGATGAACATGTCTTTCCCGCCAGAATCCATGTCCATCGTACTGCACACACAGTGCAGCAGAATCATTGGGCTAAGAATGTTTCCTTTCCGGTCTTTGCTTCTGCTTTTCACTGCTGGCATCAGGCCATCTGGAAGCACTTCTCCAAGCTTCTGTTATTGCAGTTCTCAACATGCAAAGCATTTTGGGCATATTCAATGCTGTTATGATTGACTGAACATGAGGGCCTGGCTCTCCAGCCTGAGGTCAAAGTGATAATAGCTTCTGGCAAGCAAGGCTCCAAGCAGTCTGAACGAGAGTTGCAAATCTCGGACAAGAGTTGAGTGCAAAGCCCATGCACCTGCTGACAGAGCCAAAGGATGAAAACTCTCGTGTTCTCATTGCACTCGCTCACTTCTTTTATCCTCAACTAAAACGGGCTTTGTTCTTGCTGAGGCCCGGCTTGATGACCCTAATGTGTCACCAAACTTCCTTTACAGCGGCTTCAGGGTTGGGTGCCCTCCGAAACGCTTGGAGAGAGCGAGCAAAGGCCAAAACAGATGGGGTAGGCGCAGGGTGGATCGACATTTTCAGGAGCTTGAGAAGCGGACTGATTTCAACTTGTCGAATGCCTGTAAGACTCGCAGCTAGTTCTTAATTCAGCGCGCAGCATGTGGGCTGCATGTTCTTGTAGAATGATTATGCTTCTGAGGTTGAGGCAGATCCCATGCAGGACGGCATGGAGGTGCTTCGAGTGCGGGCCAAATCAAGATTCAGTGATGGCCTCCAACCTAATTGCTAGCGCTGGCCTCCTACTAGCGGGCAAGAAAAACCAGCGGAACCATTCATACCATGCAGCTATTATTGCAAGTCTGAGGTAGGAGCACAGCAACTGGTGGAGGCCGTGCGGGAATGCATCGTCTAGTCAGACAGAGGTTTGTCGAAGTTGTGTGCCTTGGACCTTGCCAGGTGTTCCACACGGATCCCAACTCCATCATTGGCAGCTTTGGCCACCCGTAGCGAGCTTGATTTATCCACGCAAGATGGCATTCCAATACATGTCAAAACAGGTGCAGCATGCCTGTGGCAAGAACGACTTCCGCAACCAACCTTTTCATTAAACAAGACCTCAAGATGCCTCTGAAGGTTGTTGCTGCCAATCCGTGCTGGACAGCAGGGCAAAGAGATCCTGGCTGCCTTGCAGGAGAACAGATAGAAACTGCCTCTAGCTACCAACCTAAAGCCCCTCGATCAGAGTGAAGTTGAGCCAAACGATTGAAGGAAAGGGCGAAAGAACAAGGGAAGAGAAAGGAAGCGAGAGTAGGCGTCAGTCAACACGGAAAACATGGTAGACCCCGATCGAATCTAGTCATTAAAGGTTTCAATGCATCTCTCTATATTCCCAACAGCAGTTTGTCCACAGGTCTGAAACCTCGGGTGCTGTGGTTCGCAGTTTCCTGGAACCCTGGGTGCTGTCTGGAACCTTGGGCGCTGCCTGAGCTGGGAGTGGCGCGCAGTTTGTCTGCAGCTGTCTGGAACTTTGGAGGGGTGCGCAGTGTTTACAGGGCTTGAACGCCGGATTGTGTGCCGCATTGGGGGGGCAGACCACAAGAAAAGCATTAAAAAAAAAACAAGAGGATCAACAAAAGAATAAAGGATCAAACACAACATATTCCTTGATAGGCCTCTTCTGCTGCTCTCCTGGCCCTGTGGTCTGTGGGTCCTCTGGTCCTTTCCTGCTCCCTTGCTCCTTTGGTCCCTTGGTCCTCTGGTCCACAGGCCCTTTGGCCCCCTGGTCCTTTGGTCCTGGTCCGGTCCCGTGGTCTCGTTTTCTCCTTGTTCTTTCACTGATGCTTTTTGATGCCTTTGGTCCTTTCTCTTGTAGCTTATTGGCCGCAGTTTTCCTGCAAACGTACAATGCTTTTGGCTTCGGTTGCCTTAGGTCCTTTTGTGCACTTTTAGATGCCCTTCACTGAAAGGGCGATAGGGTATATAGTTTCTAGTGATTTCTTTTGTGGTGCTGTTTTTAACTTTTGGTTCGCTTTGGGGGGGGAGGCGCTGTGCCCTCCCCCCCTCCAGCACCACAAAATCTGCACTCTGCACTGCGCCCGCCATGAAAACTAACTATGTAAAGGGTCGCCCATCGCATTTGCAGATTGTCCTCCTCTTGCCCTTGTCTTGGCCGCGCCCCTGTCTGTGGGGCTAGAATATTTTTTGATTCCCTTTTTATGTGTTTTTTGATCCCCGTTGAATACTTTTTGATTTCCTTTTTATGTTTTTTTTGATCTCTTACCCCCATGTGGAGCAGCCAAAAAACTGTACATAGTTTATTATCTGTTTGATGCATAAGTAAATAGATAAATCAACATAAACAATTAACACAAATCTATATCTATATTATCTACATATACCTGTGTGTGTCTGTGATTTAGAAACTATACACATGCATGGTGGGTGAAAAGGAAAGGGAACGGGCGGCGGCTAGAGGCAATCTCTGGGGCTGGGAGTGCAGTTTGTCCACAGTGGCATCCTGGTGTCTGGGCTGGATGCAGCGGAGACACGTAGCACACTGCGAGCCAATAAGCTGTTGCGCTTGCAGAAACGTCCTGCTAAGTACACGTAACTGCCTGCGGCACGCGGCGCGTCTAACTTTAGCATTGGCGCGCAGAAGGGAAGTTCTGCAACGGAGGCCACAAGCGCAAAGGCTGTTGCCGGCGCAGAAACCATCCCTGGAGGTGCGCGCAACTACCTGTGGCCTTGCTGCGCGTACAACATGTTCGGCTTTAGTCGAGACAAAAAGCATATGAAAGCATACTACAAGTGCAGAAGCTGTTGCGGTTGCAGAAAACTGACGAGGTTTGAAGGCACCATTCTGAACGCTGCCCCTAACAGCAGCACCAAGGTGACAGCGCCCAAGGCCTGACAGTTAGGCCGGGCCAGATTTCGGACGCCGGCAGGTCCAGAGATTGAAACCCAACTGTGCCCATATTCAATGACAATGCAGGTTGAATCAGCCTCAAATCCGGACAAACTGCAAAATCTAAAGCGCAAGCGATCCCCCAGGTTCCAAGGTCGGATTCTAAGCGTCGCCGCAAAAATCACGGTCTGCCTTGCCAACCGAGCGCAGCACACGAGGATAGAATAGAGTGCACCACCCCCAGCCCAAACAGCACGCAAGGCTCGAGAGGTTCCACTCATGATGAATTCCAGTTTTCAAGCCCTGTCGATGTCGATTCCAAGACCACGACGGAATTGCGGTGGTGTCCAGACAGTCAGGAGTCAGGAAGCACCCAAGGTTCCAGACAACACGTAGGGTTCCGGGATTTTTGCTGGTTTTCAAGCCCTGAGGGCCGTAAACAGATTGCGCGCCACTACCAGCCCAAACAGCGCCCAAGGTCCCGGACCCGGCTTTGGAGCGGCGTGGACAAAGCGCGGCGCTCCAAGCCCAGACAGCGCCCCACACTTGCAGGATGAATTCCGGCTTTCAAGCTGCGCACCACTCCCAAGCAGAGCAAACATGTTGTTGGCGCAGGAAGCAGGCTGTTGCTTGTACCTAGCAGCGCGCTTTTTTGGCTGGCGACAGCTATTGCACTGGCGGTGAGCAGCAGTTGCGTGTACCTAGCAGCGCGATTCTTCACCGGCAGCAGCTTTTGTACTTGTAGCGTTATAGGCGCATCTTTGCCGCAGGCAGAGGCCTGTACTTGGCCGGACGCCTGGTCTACGCCGCAGTTTCTTCGGTTGCGCCGCTACAAAGCAATCTCTCATCATCGCAGCGCCAAAACGTGTTGTATGCACAGCAAGGCCCGGGGTAGTAGCGCGTACCTCGCAGAAAGGTTTCTGCGCCGGCAGCAGCCTTTGCGCTTGTAGCGTTTCCGCAACCGAAGCAGCTTGTTCGCTCGTAGTGTGCCATGTGTCGGCCGTTTTGAAGCAGTCTCTTTTTGTGGTGTGCCTCCTGCCTCCGTTGCGGAGCATTCATTCTACACACCATAGCGGCTTGCGTGTGCCTAGCAGGACGTTTTTGTGCCGGCGACAGCTGCCTCGAAAAAAACGTTTTATGCGCAGCAAGACAACAGGCAGTTGCACGGCAGGATGTTTGCGCGCTGTTGCTGTTGTGGTGTGCTTCTGTTCCTGTTACGGTTCATTCTTTCTTCGCAGCAACCTTCGGGGCCCCATAGCGCGGCAGGTGTTTGTACGTACTTAGCAGCATGCCTTTGTGCTGGAAACGACGTTTTTGTTCTGATGCGCTTTCCTCCTTCCTGCTCCGAACCTCAATTCCTGCTCCCGTTTTTGCTCCCGCTCCCAAGTTCTCTTTACATCTCAACAATCGGTTGGGGCTGCATGGGAACTGTGGCAACGCATATTGGAGTGTTTGAAAAACTCCAAGCACGTGAGTTGCTATCTGCTGTTGCGTTGCAAAGCTGGGTCAATATTTTTCAACAGCAGAATGCAGTTGAAAGGTTTCAACCTTTTGAGCGGGAATGGTCAACAGTTTGCTTCCGGCAGCCGAAACCAGAATTCCACCTTGCAACCTTGGAACCCTGGTTGCTGTTATATAGTAGGTGCTGTGATCAGACTTTCACCTTGGAGCCATGGGTGTCATCGGACTTCCACCTTGGAGCTCTGGGTGCTGTAGGTGCTGGGACGGACTTCTTCTCTGGAACCCTGCTCCTGGGTGCCGTGATCGGGCTTCCAGCTTGAACTGTGGGTGCTGTCAGGTGGTGTGATTGGGTTTCCACTTGGAGCCCCGGGTAGTTCCGCCTTGTGGTGTTCGAGGGGGGGGCGGAGGGGGCATGAATACATGGCTGTGGCTGCTATTGCCCATTCAGGCACCAGTCAGTCTGGGCACTTCAGAGTGGCTCTCCGCAAGCATGGGCCGCACCAACTGAGCTGGTACATATGTGAAGAAACAACTTCACTCCTACGTGTTTTCGACTGTGGCGTGGGCTGTTCCGTCAAAGACGTTGCCCCCTTCGCGGAATGAATGCTGTTGACTGAGTGCTACTTGAGCACTTGAACACCATGAGAGTGGGGAAGTTTTGACACGTGAAACTTCTTCTTGTTCTTTTTGATCGGATTTGATTTGAGGGCACTTTACGCGAGTATAGCCCAAGGTACTGGAAGCCATGACTCACTCATCAAGCTACAGTATGCGCAAGGCAGGTTACTACCTGGCATGAAAATCCGCAAGATTCTAGATTGTGGTCTCTTCTACTTTCACCCTGCAACCTGAGCCCTGCTAGGTGCCTTGAAACTTTGGTGGGTGCTGTTAGGTGATATGATTGAGCTTTCGCTTTGGACTCCTGTGGCAGAGGTTGCCATTGTCACGCCAGGAAGCATCAAACATAAAGTCAAGCTTGGTTTTCCATCACTCTGTTTGCCAGAGACCATGTGAGTCAACTTAAACATGTCGCCTGAAGAAATTCGCGCCGTGCTTCTGGTTGATTCCGTGACATCGACGCGCCCCCAGACCCCAGACCCCATTACCTGCCGCCAGCTCCACTGTCTGTCTGAGCCACGTTCTTTTTGGCAATTCAGGTCGTGCTGAGCTGTAGACTTACTGTACGACTTAGCCGTGGAACCGCATCTGGCAGGCTTTCGAAAATTGGTGCGCAGCGAGCCCCGGCCCTCTCGGCTTTTCATGCCGGGAAGCCATTTACATTCAGACTTCAAACCCATGTCGGCCAATGGAGGCCTTGACAGGTGAACTGCCTGGGGTGTATTCAATTGTGTAATGAAATGTATGTCCCTGGCAGCAGTTCCGTGCGTCGCGTCCGGACTGCACAGACCACCTTCGCGCGCAGCGCGGAACTTTTTCTGTGCATTCCAACACAACTGGACCAGTGCGCGCTTGCAACGCGCCTTTCAGCCGGCAAAAGTTGCTCCGTGCACTTGTGGTGTGCTTCCTGTCTCTGTTGCCGTTGCGAAGCAATTTTCTTGCACAGCGCAGCTGTACAAGGCTCGTTTTCTGTGTCAGCAACAAAATGTTGCACTTCTGATGTGCTTTCTGTCCCCTAACCACTCCTGCTGCGCAGCAAACCGCGGGTAGTTGCTTGTAGCTGCAGCTGCAACATGCTTTTGCGCCAGCGACAACATTTTGCAGTTCTGATGTGCTTTCTGTCTTCCCACTCCGGTTCTTGCTCCCCCGCTCCTCTTTCCCATAGGCTCTGTTTGCGCTCAGCCAATTGATTTGGCTTCGGTTTGGGAGCATTCAAGTTGCAGTGTTGGAATATTCTCAGTCAGTTTGAGCTGCAACCTACAGTTGGTTGCAAAGCTGAGTGAATCAAGAAGATCTGGCTTTCAGGAGAAGCTGCGATGCACTTCAAAGGAATTGCGTCAGCAGCGGGGCAGCTAAGAAAAGATGAGGCAAACGGTACACGCCAGCAAGAACTTCTTTGGTTCAGCCCAGTTGATGTCAAGTCCTCTCTCCTTGTTAGAGTCAGAGTGCATCAACAAGTTGTTCGTGTCAGGTTCTGTCGTAGAGAAACGTGATAAGCGCCAGCAACAAGATGGTTGAGGTTAGGGTTCAGCCTAATGACGCCCAAGACCAAGCTTGCAGTCCGATTCATGACGCTCATTTTGAGGTGTCGAGTCCTGGTGGGAAAGGGCGAAGTCGGTGAAAACGCGATGAGGATGGACTGCCAATATGTTGGCACGTTTTGGCTGGCCATTGGTGGACTGTATGTTCGTTCAAGTACTTGGTGTGTGCAACAGGCAGTGGAAGGAGCTTTCCGACGACTTCACGTGGCAGTGGCAGGAGTGCCAGACTCAGACAACTCGGTTTTGAGTTTTTTGGTTGGAACGTGTTCCACACTTGCCGTGTCCTGACTGCTACCTCCATGGTCAATGCAGCCCATTCAATAATAAAACTTGTGCCGAGGATAGTGGATGGCACCAGATTGGGGTGGGCCGCCAAAGTTGCTAGGAAGGAAAACATGGCGCCTGCTAAATGCAGAAATCAAGTCCATTGGCAAATTCGATCCTTGCCCAGGCCAATGGTCAATCGGTGCCCCGCTGACTGGCACATTGACCACATGGCGCTTTGCGTTGAGAGGACAATAGCTGCTTTCAAGACATATCCGTCATGAAGCGGCATCTCTGCAAAGGTGTGCGCTTGTTGGCGCCGTTCAGGAATCATCCTGTCTACCAGAGCCGGCAGACCTTGTCAAGGGGAAACAAGGCCTTGACCATCAAGGTGCGTACTGCAATGTTACTATTTTCCGAAAAATCTTGATCTAAAAGTTGTGGCACCTTGTGATGAGCACTGTTCTTCAGATTGCATACTCGTACCTTGTTTATTCAATCACGTTGAAGGCACGCGTATGATGTTTTGCCGTAATATTTTTGCACGCCCGTCATGAGAGCCAGCCATAGGCTAGGCTTAAGGGGGGAGAGGACTAAATATGGCAATGGACGGGCCAAATAACATGGGGAATAAAGCGGCGGCGGCGGGTGTGAAAAGTGTCGATTTTTGGGTCTTCGTGTTGATGTGTGGGTGGTTGGACTCATGAATGAAGGGGGAAAGTTTGCGGATAGGTCCTCAATGGCGATGTAGGTGGGTGGATAAGTGAATGGAGAGAAGAGGGGAGAATGCCAGCCAGTAGACGGGGATGTTGGGGCAGGGGAAGAAGTTTGTGGATATGTCCTGTATGGCCATGTAGGTGGATGGATACAGTAGATTCAGTAGATGGATGCATGGATGCATGGATGGATGGATAGAAGAGGATAGTTTTTCAGATAGTAGACGTGGATGTTCGGGAGAGAGAGGGATGTGGATAGACGGATGTGGGTAGAGGATGATGGAGATATGGAGAGACTCAGAAAAGAGGAAAACCAGATGTGTAGGTTGTGGTGGCAAGTAGATGGATAAAAGCAGAGAGACAGAGAGCAAGATCTAGAGGCTCCATGTTTTCAGTTGCCTTTGAACCTGATGATGGTCCAACAAGAGCTTTGTTTGGATTCTTGCTTGGGACTATGCAAGTTATATAACGTTTTTGGTTGCGCTGCACTGTTTTGACCTTGGGGTGGAAAAAGCATGAGAAAGCACTCCAGCCACAGTTCTTTCGCCGGTACCACGTGACTTGTGATGCTTTGCAGGGAGCAGAGTCAGATTGAAACCCGAGATCGGTGTTAACAAACCTCTCGATCAGAAGGCGTCTCTCTGTTTCGGAAACCACCACTACTGGCGCCTTTTTTTGGGTGGTGTTTTTTGAGGGCCTGATAACACAAGAAAGGGTGCCTTGGCGTTTAGATGGAGACATAGAGAGAAGATGATAAGTAGACGTGGATAGATGGGTGTGTGTCGAGTGTGGATAGGCCAAGGATGACTTTGGATAGCTGAATGAACTGCCAGTTGGATGAATACGTGGGTGGATGGATGCATGGATAGAAGAGGAGAGAGTGTCAGAGAGAGTAGATGTGGACAGCTGGACGTGTGCAGACCATTGGAATGGCTAGTCAGGAATGTGGGGGCACAGGTGGCTGGAGAGGGAGGGAGGTTGCGAGATCGAGATGGAGAGCTTGAGAACGAATGGATGCCACTGCGGACGCCTTTGTTGCAGAGACAGACGGACAGAGACAGACAGACAGAGACAGACAAGACAGACAGACAGACCGACCGACCGACCGACCGACAGACAGCCAGCCAGCCAGGCGGCTATGTGGGGTGGAGATGTGTCAACCGCTTTCCCCCAAGGAGTTCCCGAAGAACGTTCTCAGCCGTTGTTCATGAAAGCACCCCGGGACGGGATCCAACGGTTGGCTGGAACGTTTCCCTCAACCCTGTACAAGATCACCGGCAACCTATAACGGCTTCTGCAATGCTCCAAGAACATGGACAAATCATGTCACCAACATCCTCCTCAACAAGGTCAAGCTGAAGCGCCACAAGCTTGAGCATATGATGTTCTATGGCACCGACAAGGATGGGTTGCTGGAAGTCGCAGCCATCGTCCACGTAGATGACTTCCTCGTTGTCTTCCGACAGGACTACGAGGAACAACAACTGCTGCAGCACTTTACCTGGGGCTCTCAGTCCTTCCTCACGGAGCAAACCCCGATCATCTTCCGGGGAAAGGAGATCAATTTGGTGCGGGAGAACGACCTCCTTGTGATAAAGGTGACCCAGATGTCCTTCATCAAAGAGCTGACTCCAGGCGCCTTGCCTCGTGGACGCCTGAACGGTGCTGAGACCTTGAACACCGCTGAGTGGAAGGAGTACCGCAGCTGCGCGGGCTCACTTCAATGGTTGAGTGGCCAAACAAGGCCAGACGTCTGCTCAACGGCGTCGTTGAGCAACAAGGGCATGGACACTGGCCCAAAAGAACTCCAAGCTCTGTACCAGTGCATCGACATGGTGCGCAACACCTCCGACATCGGCATCCTCTACTACCCCACCGGCTTTGACCAAGCCATGCACCTCGTTGCCTACGGTGACTCCAGCTGGGCGAACGCCCATCAGAGCAAATCCCAAATGGGGATCGTGATCCTGTGCTGCTCTCCTGCCTGCCTTGACGGCGCTACTCGGGCAAGCTTGCTCGATGGGAAGAGCGCCCGAAGCCCACGGGTGACGAGGAGCGCCTTGGCTGCTGAAGCCAATGCCATGGACGAAGCGGTAGATCGATGCTGCTACATCAATGCCTACATCACTGAAATGCTCTACAACCAGAAAGAGCCTCTTGGTGCCCGCCTTCTGAAGCAGCTGTAAGTGACCGACTGCCGCAGCTTGTACGATGTCGTACTGGCGCCCAATCCGGTGCTGTCTGAGAAGCGGACGGTGATCCAAGTACGCTCCATACAGGAGTATGTGCAGGGCAAAGACCTGCGGTGGTCGGTGTGGGCCTGAACTTGTGAGCCTTTTTCAAGCATGGCTCAGGCAGCCGGTATGCGCCTCTCAAACCGCCCTACAGCTGGGCCCTCGCGAGCTGACGCTTTGTGAAAAGGCGCTCGCGGCGTCTTTAGCATCTTTTTCTTTCGTTGCCACAAGACAGACAGACAGAGACAGAGACAGAGACAGAGACAGAGACAGAGACAGAGATAGAGACAGAGACAGAGACAGAGACAGAGACAGACAGACAGACAGACAGACAGAGAGAGAGAGAGAGAAATATACAAGCTGAAGAGATAGAGAGAAGTTGGACTGATGTGTGGGTGGACAGAGACAGAGAGACTCTTGAGTAGATATGGCTAGATGTACAATGATGACAAGCAGGTGATGCTGATAGGTCATTGTGTGTAGAGTGGAGACACGTCAATGCGTGGCCAGTTTTGCGAACGCGGGCGGATAGGTGGCTGGGTAAGATGGAGAGCTAGGGCACATATGGAAATCACCCTTGCATGGGGGGCACTTTTTTGGTGGTGTTTTGAAGGCCTGATAACAATTACACCAGCATAGACCCAGATAGCTAGGCAGAATCCCACGACCTGTTGACATGCGACTGGCTGGAACAAGATGTACGCAGCCTGACCAGCTGACACCAGCGCCGGTGCGCTTTGCCAGCTGACAACGCCGGCAAGCAGTATCCAGCGCGACTATTGTGTGAGCCTGACATTGCGCATGGAACATTATACGCGCAAAAGTGTGCGCGCAAACAGTACAGCCCTTGACACGGCTGTCGGCCAAAACAGAACCTGAAGAATGTCAATACCCCACAGCGCTAATAGACAAAGAACGCTCAAGCGACCGGCGCCCAGTCTCCACCGCGCGCGCCACGCGCGCGCCGGCGCCCTGTCGCGCAGCCAGGCGCCGGCGCCCAACGCCCAGCACCGGCGCCCTGTCTCCACCACGCGTCAATCCCCTCCGCCGGCAAGTCAATTTCCATCGCGCTGAGCGGGAAGGGCTGCATGCGACCTCCCAAGCTCGAAGAAGCCAAAAAGCCGCCCCTATTTGGACTGTGCTGGTGGTCCGCGCCGCTCCTTGAGCCAGGGCCAGAAGAAGAGAGAATGCTGTCTTTCAAAACAACATCACCTTGGAGTTGTGAGGTGGCCGCGCGACAGCAGCCGTCTGCTGAGAAGTGTTGCTCGCGCGACTGTTTGACCTCAGCAGTGCTGGGTTTCTTTTTCGGAAGCTGCAGTGGGCTTGTTTAACGCCGACTGAATCTCCATCAGTGAGACTGACTCCCATGTCTCCAAGTGTGCCGATGAAGCCAACTACAGCTTCCGGAACAGTTCAGTTCCACATCATGGGGGTGAAGGGCTCTGTACCTAAGCTGGTCTGGTTCAAGGCAGCTGCTCTCGTTCAATCCTGGATTGAGCGCCCTTCATCTCTTCAAGGAGGTCTTGGAAAATTCCTGGTTGTGTCAACGCGTGGGCGGCAAAGTCCTTCTCTGTATGGGCTGGTTTTCCCCATTGCTGTGGAGACTTGGGTTTTGGAGGCTTGGCTGATGTGGTCTGATAGGATCTACCCCAGCCCCACGAAGTCATGATCGCCTCCTCAATCCAATCTGGTTTGAGCATTTGACGCGCGCGATCTGCGCAGAGGGTTGCCGCAGCGCAACCGGAAATTCGCTTTTGAAGCGATCTCCGCAGAGGGTCGCGTTTCGCAAGCCCTGTCTGGCCAGGCCCCCGGCTGAGAAAGAAGAGATAAGTAGCCGAGATATATCACGCGCGCGCCGCCCAAACAAACATATGTGTTTGTTTTTGCGTCTGTGTTTGCTGAAGCAAGACCCCAGCGAAAGTCATACTTGTTTGTGCATATATGTTCTTTTCATTGCGTTGGCGAAAGCGGGTTGTGGCTTTTGTGCGAAGACGCGAAGACATACGAAGACACGAAGACACGAAGACGCGCGACGACACTAAGACACGAAGACCCGAAGGCCCGAAGACATGAAGACACGCGAAGACACGAAGGCCCGAAGACGCGCGAAGACACGAAGACGCGCGAAGACACGAAGACACGAAGAGGCTTCAGGTCTTCAAGGCCTCAGGTCTTCACTAGGCTTCAGGTCCTCAAGGCTCCAGGTCGAGGTCTTCAAGGCTTCAGGTCCAGTCCAGGCTTCAGGTTGTCACCAGGCTTCAGGTCTTCAAGGCTTCAGGTCGTCGCTAGGCTTCAAGGCGTCGCAGCGTCAGCCGTCAGCGTCCGGGGCGTCAGCAGGGTTTCAGGGCTTCCAGGCTTCATGTCTTCAGAGGAAAGTCGCCCGCGATTGCCAACACAGGTTTTTAAAAGCAAGACCCTTTGGGTATGATTTTACTCAAGCGACATCCCAGCGAAAATTACCCAAGCAAGATCCCACCACCAAAGCAACTCACCAAAGCCAGATCCAGCGGCCAAGTAGCAGAATGCTAGCGGCTAGCGAAAGTTATCCAAGCAAGAACCCAGGGCATAAGCCATCCACCCAAGCGAGATCCCAGCGCCAAAGCAACTCACCAAAGCAAGATCCCAGCGCCAAGGCAACTTCTAGCGTATCTATTGTAGCTTACACCCAACTGCAGCTGTTTAAGTTGCAAATGTTTTTGCAAACAGATGTATAAGCGCCTCCCTGGCAGCAGGTCTATATGGACGCCGATGTTTTATACCACCCCCCCTAGCAGCAGGTCTATATTGATGCAGCTGGGTTAACGCAAAGGATGTCTACAGAAGAGCCCTTCGCAACGCTCCGGAAAAAGAATATGTATATATATATATATATATATGTGAGCGTGTATGTTGTAAATAGAAGAAGTGAAAGAGAGAGAGAGAGAGAGAGAGAGAAAGAAGGGTTCTGCCTGCCAGGCTGCTTGACACAGAGATTGGCGGAGCGCTTGGCGCCGCGCGGCTTCCTCGGAAGCCAAATCAGAAAGCGCACTGTGCTTTTCATTATTTGGCGGCGGCGGCCAGATTTTTCCTGAATGCATCGCGAAGGGTTCTCGTTTAACTCTGGGGGTCTGGGGGTGTAGACTCTTGTTCGCGATTCGTTGTCGTAGCGACCGCCACCGCCCGTGTGTTCGCAACCGCCCGCGGTAGGGCGCTATGGCGCTGACGTTGGGCGGAGCTTTTGGAGAGGGTTTTGGAGAGAAGCGTGACGCGTCAGCGAGGAAACGTGTGGAAACGTAACGGGATGAAGCGCGGAGCATGATTTTGCTGCGCAGGCGCAGTGTTTTGTTGGGATTGGCGCCTAGATGGTGTTGGATGTGGCAGTGACTTTGGGATTTGCGTTTCAAGAAGGTGTGGTTTCGTGACAAGTCAGCTAAAAGATGGGAGTGTGCCATTCCAAACGTGTGCAAAGTTTGCTGAAGAAGACATGAACATGATCGAACGTGTCGTATCGTTACTTTTCGTGGCAGGCACAGTTGTTTTTTCTTCTTCTGTTTTTTGGGTGTGTGTGTTGTGTTGGAGGTGTCGAAGTTGAATTTTCGTTGGAGGCGTAGGAGATCATGAGGTTGCCATGTTTGGTGGAGGTGACTACCGCAGGATTGGTGTCAGCGGTTGTGGTTTTGGGGATTACGAAACTGCTTGGGCTGCAGAACGTGTTTGCTTTGATGAGATTTCCCCGAAGTCTTGTATGACGCGCTCGTTTTGCAGAGTTGAAGTGTTAATTTTGGCGAAACGGCGTCTCGCACGAAATGCTCGTTTTTCAGACTGGAAGTGTGACTTTTGGAGGTGGTCAAACGAAACGCCCGTTGTGGAGACTTGACGTGTGAATGTTGCGCGCAACGCTAGTTTTGAAGACTTGACGTGTGGCTTTTGGAGGAAGTCCGGAAAGGAATGCTCGTTTTGGAGACTTGGACGCGTGGCTTTTGGAGGAAGTCTCGTACGAAGCGTTCGTTGTGGAGACTTGTCGTGTGAATTTTGCAGGAAGCTCTGTACGAAACACTTGTCGTATGACTCGTGGAGACTTGTAGCAGTTGGTGTGGAGTTGGTTCTTCTAACTTTTGGTTGGGATCTGTGATGCAATCGGTTTGTCCGAAGGGACGATTGTATAGAGTACATGCTTGGCAGCGTAGAGTTTTCAGATGCATATGGGCTTAACAGGGTGTCTGTTACGTGAAACTGCCTGGACGTGGTGGGACAAGTGGTTCATGAGCGAACTGCTGCGCAATTCCCCTTTTGCTTTTTAAAGGCACCATTGGTGTCCTGGTAACAGAGGTGGTGGATGGTGCAATGCTCGTGCGCTACAATGAAGGCGAGAGGACCGTGACGAGGAGCAAGAAAATGCGTTCTAGCGCAGCAGCTTTGCTAACTCTGCAGCGTGACGTGAGTACCCTTCCGGAAACTTGCGGTCGGCAACGGACGCTCATCGCTGGAAATACTTGGGCCCAGACGGCCCAGACGTCTGCAATCCGAGGACCGGGTGAGAAACAAAGTATGTGTCGAGTTATGTGTAGTATCTCTTTTTTGGTGTGCCGTGTAAAGTTCACGAGCGTTCCTTTGAATGAGTGAATGATGTGCAGTACCATTCCTTTCCATCGTGCATGTATGTATATATACATCTGGATCATGCTTCTTTTCGACACAGGCGAGATACAGCGACGCGCAGTCCTACATTCCTGCTTGCAACAAGACCAGACGCCGCAGTTGTGGATTTCTCTGTGTTATGTCGACGGTTATCATTTTCCGGCCCCCCCCTGCGACGTTTGGACAGTGCAGATGCTTCTTTCTTGACGCAGATCTGCCTGGGTCTTTGCGCGCATGGCAGAATGAAGGATGCTCTACATGTGGCGGCAAATTCCCCCATGTGACGCATCATCTCAGCAGGAAAGTTTGTCGTGAAACAGTTCAATCGAACGGCTACTTGTCGAACGTGTTTGCATTCGGGTTCGTGGGCTCTATTTTGTTCTTGCAGCTGGTACTTGTAAAGCTTGTGCGGTTCTGATTGTATTGGAGCAGCGGAAAACAAGATGAGGCCGTGCTTTTTCGGAGCTTGAGCCAATGAAGGGTCAGAGCACTCGTTGACTTCTCTGAATAGATGGAAGTCGGCCGTGGGTGTGCTGAAAGATGCTACATGTCACCTGACAATTACAGTACGACTGCCTAAATGTAGCTAGTTAGCTGCCAACTAATTTGGTTTTCAACCACCCATGCCCTGGAGGAAGAGACTTGGGCTTCTTGCTCCCTCTCCACGTCTCAAAAACAGTCGTAGCTTGGGTTTCGCATTGCCATCCTCAATGCATGGATGCATGGAAAGGAGGGAAACCACTGTTGTGAAGTCTCCTGTTGGTGTGAGAAATGTGGTTCATTCGTTTGTTTGGGTTTCAGCCAGCAACTCTCCTTGTAGGCCATCCTGTGGCTAGAAACGCTGCCACTTAGCACACGAAGTCAGCTTGCCACCGTCTTGTTGGCAAAGCTGAATTTAGATTAAAAAGGACATGTGCCGAAGTAACGTGTATATAGTGCCAATTGCAAGACGACGGATGAATTGTTAGCAGAAACTCTTCTTCTAGGCTCCAGAAATTTCCTTGGGGTAAAGACCCAGTCCCACGTGACACAGGCATGCATGCATCAATCTTTTTAGCAGTGTGTTGCTCTGGGCTGCTCAGTTTGGCCTTCAGATGTGGCGCTATATCTATGCAAACGATTCTCTAAGAAAAAACAATTAAGCTTGGTCCATGGGCAATGTAGATCATGAAACGAATCTTAAAGAGGCTACAGAGCAGACATAGGTATACATAAATCAAGGCATGAAAATAGCAGCAAACGAATCAAATCTTTGTGTGTTTGTGCCCTTGCTTCAGAAGCAAGATTGTGCCTGCCGGTCAACCCAGCCGCCGTTTGACAAGGGAAGATTCGCAACACGATTGGCTTCACACAACTCAACGAAATTGCAGCATTTTGCTGCTCTTCAAGAGGCACACTTCTACGGGTCAAAACCCATCACTCTGGGCAGAGGAATCACAGATTTACTGTTCCCTTTACAGTTTCCAAGCGGTTTGTTGTCTTCCTGTGGTTCTTTTTCCGCACATCTCAGGCCATGGCGCATGCGGGAAGCTCAGATCCATGGGCCAGACCATGCGACCGGCATTTGAAAGTTGTTTTCTTCCCGCAGCGTGTTTCTGTGAGGCAACATGGGGCGACTGGATGGGTGCCTGGAAGGCCGCTGAGCATTTTGCACGAAAAACACGAGTATTTCGCTAGCTGTGCTTGGTGCTGCTAGAGAGGGTCAAGTGTTTCCCCTGTCATTTGAAGTTGTTTGGTAATGAAAAGAAGTGACCCACGACTCTTGTGCTCAAGATTAAGCTTTGGCATCGCACCCTTGAACACAATTTTATAGTGCCTGCTTTGAGGCTGAAGCCGGTCAAACCGCGCTGGCCCTAGGTGTGGTTTGACAGTGGATGTCATGGGCTCTTTGAAATGGTTTGAAGAATATATATATAGGAGAAACAGAAGGTAAAGGGGCCTAATCTTACTAGGAGCAAGGACGCTACGAGGGGCTCCTGGCATCGCTACTAGGAGCAAGGACGCTTTTACCAGCCTGAGGATGTGGAACAGGACCGGCTGAGTCGAGCGCAGGCGCAATCGAGAATTGTACAGATGTGATTCGAAGAAAGCTTCATGATTAGAACATTATTTTGGAAGGACATCCTCCTTTCTGACGGAGTTTCACTGCACAGTCCTTCTCATATCTTCCAAGCTTTGAAAGGAAGAATCACGTTGTTCCCCAGATAGGTGTAGCTTTGGAGACAGGTGCTGTCGGCGCAGTCGCTGCTTTTGGCGTCCTTGGAATTGTGTGGGTGCAGGTGCTGTTGGTGTAATGAATTTGGCAGGCTGTGTTTGGGACAGGCAACATTGTTGTGCTCGGGCATGCTTTCCCTTTGCCAGATCGTCTTTGAGAATGGCAATACTGTTGTGTCACATTTCCTACGCATATTTGTATGCGTGCCACATCATGCCTGCTATCATATAGTCTTCACAGCAACGGAAAGGGGTACGCACTTCATGTGTGGAGTGGTGTGAGACTGCAAGGGTGGTGTGCTGCTTCGTGCCATGTCGGCTATTAATGGCCTTGCTTCACAACTTTGCAACACTCTTCTGTTTGTTTGCAGGTATACCATTGCATGCTAGTTCCCCAATAGCCATGCTATGGGGTCTTGCAAAACTAATAGGCGGACGGGCGCCGTCGGGTCACCGTCAGAGCTGGTGGGCGGATGGTGTCCCGGTCATGTTTTGATGGCGTCCCTGTCATGTGATGCTGGTGTCCCGGTCATGTTTTGATGGTGTCCCGATCATGTTTTGATTGTGACCCAGTCATGTTGTGATGGTGTCCTGGTCCTGTTTTGATGGCCGGTCATGTTTTGATGGTGTCCCGGTCATGTTGTGATGGTGTCCCGGTCATGTTTTGATGGTGTCCCGGTCATGTGATGGTGTCCCGGCCATGTTGTGATGGTGTCCCGGTCATGTTTTGATGGTGTCCCGGTCGT
>CAXAMN010004803.1:235143-278416 GCA_963970005.1 Durusdinium trenchii
TTGGAAATATTGTTTGATATCTTCTATAATAAGGTACCGCAATATAGATGTTTCTAATCACGGTGTTTTCCCCGATGAGTACTTACATAATGATCCTTTAATGTCAGTCATTCAATGCTTCTAGTTTCCTCGTGACATGCATTTTTCATACGTATGTGTCAGGAGATGTGCCTTTTTTGTCATGGGGCTTCCATGTGTTTTGTCATCTCCTGTATTGCCGTAGTTCCTTTTACATGAAGGCCCAAGAAGTTGCGACCGGGTGTGTTCTAGTGTTGTTGTTTCGGTTGGTCGGTGTGTCTTGTCCTCCTGCTTTTTCTTGTTTACAACCATTGTGGCGGGTGCAGTGTTTTCTTTAGATCAATATATATAGATGGTTTAACTCGGGATTGCGGTGACTCCTTGGTGTGGTTGAGCAACTGGGAAGCTGTGAAGGTCAAAGATCACAGAAAGCTTGACCCGGCACTGAAAGACATCATCTTTCAGTGTGTTTTCCGACAGTCTGTGACGCCTGCGACCCCAAAAGAGTTCTTCTTCTTTGTGAACATTGCTGAAAGCACACGGAGCCCGAAAGCAGAAGTTTGAAAATGAGCTTGTGTGGCAATAGACCCCAAATAAACAATGGATTACCCAGTCAGACTTAACAACTTGCAAAACCGAATAGTTGGGGGGCAACTTGATTTGAATGTTGAAGTGTCAATTCTACAGGGACGTACACAGGAAAATTGTTTGCCAATGTAGTTGTGCCATTCAATCCTTGAAAACGCTGAGCGAATCTTCCTCAAGCTAATTACGATCAGATTTGTCATTTCGCACCACGGCCCGTTATGCGATGGACCTAATATATATACAAGTGCCTTACTAGTAGTAACAAGTGCCACGCTACTAGGAACAAGTGCATCGCTAGTAGTAACAAGTGCCTTAGTTTCACCTGCAAAGTTGCAAGATGTTGGCATTCGAGTTGGATCTGAGTAGGCCACTGAGGTCCTTCAGCCTTGTGCCACATGTCACTGATGCGCGGAAAACCCTTTAATTGCTCCGCTAAATAGCATTAATCTCAACCCATGCGTCCCAAAAACACTGCTCCGAGGCAACAACTTCCCAAATCGAAACGGTTGAGGACTGATCATTTGGAAACCCTTGAGAATTTGCATGCCTAAGAACAAGTTTGAACATGTACTTCAGCCACCATGCACTTGGTGGATCTCTAATCACTAATCATCAGCAATGCTTCCCAGTCTCAGGAGCTTTCGGAGTGTGACTTGTTCGCAAATCTCATGTCACATTGCCTCAGGAAGATGGCAATCCGTGGAAACCCAAGCAATCCAAACCAAGTCAACTTTACCACACGTTGATTGTTTTCACCGCTTACTTGTGCTGTTTGCCACTATGCAACTTTACAATCATGACTCCATGAGCGGTCGCAGTGAAAGAGGAGAAACTCTTTTTGAGGTAGCATGACGATTTGAAGTAGTGTCGACAACAACCAAGCAAACTAAAACAGCTCGCTCTTATGGCTGCTGCTGGAAAAAGTTGGCCCTGCACCAAGGTATTGATTCGAGCGTGATGTTGCCTCCAGAAATACCAGTGGAAACTGTGGGGATTCTTGGCCAGCATTGGTAGTAGGCCCCAGTAGGCCACAAACTCGCCGGTATTATATAGAAAACTTAGAATCCATCGTTTTCTGTCAACCGCTGCTGCTGGCAATTCATTCTGAGCGGTCACTCCAAACAAATTGAATTGATTATTGTTTGTACGTTTTGCCGCGCAGCTAGCAACTCGAGGAGAATCAATGAGTCCAACTTCAATGCGGAGGAGCCCACCCTTGGGGGGACCTTTTGGGCAAAGGTCAACCTTCTTGGTGATTCCAGAGGAAACCAATATGTGGTAGGCCCATTTGCATGGCTATATTGGCAGACAACTTTACATACTAGATTCACATGGCAAGTTCAAGTGTAGCATTTTTTCTTGCCATGCCTGAAGACAGATACCTTAATCTTCGACCTGGAAAGTTTGGCTCAAGACTGGTGCCGAAAATTCTTGCCCACCATTCTTTGCCAAGAACCTCGGATGCATTGGGAAGGTTTCTTGCAGGAGCAAATTATGTACTATTCGACCCGAGTTGTGCTTCAAGGCATTGCTGGGAAGAACGCCAGCATCCGCTTTACAGAACTCCATAATGATTTACTCGAGGCAAAGGGTTTGGTGTGCTTAACTCACTCCGTTCTGCAATACAACCTTGTTGTCCAGACTTCCATCCCACACTGCACCTTTGCTTGCCAAGCAGTCGCACAAATGCCGATTCTTCACCAGAGATGAGTAACGCCGGAAGGCTGTTTGTGCCTGTGATTCTCACCTTGGGAAGTGCTTCAAGCACTCCGTTTGTGATTGAAGAGAGTGTGGATGCCAAGACCTGGCTGACAAAGACAGCCTGTGCGAGGGCTCACAGATGGGAGTACATGTTCTCACGTTTGAACATTTGCGTGTACAAAATTCTTTGCAGTAATAGACTGATGGATTCAGGAGAAAGGACAAGGAATTATATAGTTATATACAAATATTACACATAAATGAAAACGAGAGAGCAGGAACTAGAGGGGTCTTCCTAGAGTTGGCCTTCTGGATGCTTTTGTCTCGATCTTGTTTCCATGTTTGGATCAGGTGGTTCATACTTACTGCAGACGGCCACAGCAGCGATCAAGGCATCCGAGAATGCAGCTCAACCAAAGTCAAGAGTCGAATTACATTTGCAGATGTGATATTGAGTGTGCTGGTAGTGAGAGAAAGGAAGAAGAAGTGAATGCCGGAGCGAGACAAACCAAGCCTACTGCGCTCTTTTATCTCTTTGTGGCCGTGGGTGAGGATGGAAGTGGGGAGTGAAGGAGTGAACTGAGTGAGAAAATCTCCCCGGCTCTCTCCCTCTCTCCTCTCTGACTCCTTTCTCTGGTCTTTTTTCTTTAAGACCTTTCTTTCCTTTCACTTCTTTTTCTTTCTTTAGACCTTCGGCCAGCCTTTCTTCCTTTGTTCCTATTTTTCTATCGTTGGTTTGCAAGGATTTGTTAGGGGTTTGCTCGAGAGACTTGACGGCCCCGACACTCCTTCCTTTAGCTTCTTGTGCTTTTGGGATGTTCTTGTTTTTCCTGCCAAGGTCATTGAAGTTGTTGACGTAGATAGATCAACTACGTCAACTACAACTACACCCGCGTGGAACAGTGGTGCTGGGATTGTGGTGGACTCAGTCAGGCTTCCTTTGTCTTCTTAAGTTTCTCAAAAACTATAGAAACCACATCATTAGTGCGAGCGTGAGCTATCCTGCGTCCTACCTAGGAGCGTCCTGTACCTAGTAGCTTACTAGTCCCTTAATTAAGTAGGCGCCGACTCAATGAAGTGGGGAGGGGGGGAGCGGGCCAAAAACCAAAAGCTAGCGATATGTGTTTTGCAGCGACTGTTACAGCACATCAGATTGAAAGGGCGGCGCCTGCCACATTCCCCATCCTCCGTCCCAGCTCTCCAAACTATAGAACGGTCAGCTCGCTTTTTCAGCAAGCAGCTTCTCCCCTCCGAAACAGAGAACGCTTGTTGCCAAGTATCTTCTCAGGACGACCAGTGCTTTGCCATGATGGTCAACAACCCTGTGAAAACTGGCTTCTCAAGAGGGCCTCGGGAGATTGTTTGTTTTGGCCCTGGAAATGTAGCCCTGAAGGTTGATTGGTGGCTCCTTTAGAAGCAGCTCCCCTGCAGGTCTCAGGCTCGTTCATCGGATTCGTTTCAAGATGACCCTTCTGACTGCCTCCAACTTCAGTTGATCAATGAAGTTCTTGGTTGCTCGGGTTCTGGGCTTTTCGTTTTCTTTCTTGCTCCACTTGTCCTGTGCTTACTTGCTAGCTTGGTTCCTGCTTGCTTCCCCGTGGTAAAACATCAAGCTTTTGCAAAACAAGCAGGTGGACATCAAACATCAGAACAGTGAGGTTTGGCAGAGAGTGTCGCGCCGCTTTGTTTTAGTCATTTTATGTGAACCCCTAGCGTGTAACAGCATTCATTACATGTACACTTTTCTGTTGTCGCGTCTCACCAAGGGTGTTCAACATGTTCACTCCGATCGCGACCACTTTGGCTCAAGGAAAAGGGTGCTTCCGTCACTCTTTTCTTTCAGGGTGCCGTGCTAGTTGGACTGTGTCCGACTGCACGAACCGCAGGCGCAGCCAATAGCAATGGAGACAGCCCGTGATAGTGTGTATGACCTCCCAGACCACATCTGGAGGACTCGACCAACCACTGAACCGGGCGGCCTCACTGTACCACAGTCCGAGCTGCTGGTACATCCCAATACGGAGGTACATGCCACGGACGTTGATGACGATGAGAACCCGCCACGCCCTGCAGTGAAGCCACGAGCACCTGACCTTGGAGACGGGCGCAAGCTCACGCCATCGAGGCTGAGGAAGCACCGGAAGCTCCGGCCCGAAGCCAAGAGTTCCGGCTACCCCACCACCGCCGAAGCGCACTCGAGTCGTGTTTTCAACCACTTCAAGAGTAGTGCTAAGGCCAGGTCCTGGCGCCGTGCCTGAAACCGCGCCTAGCGCGGAGCCGTCGTTCGCGGAGCACGCACGGGGAACAGTTCCTCTTGTTGCGCAGCGGGTAGTAACTCAGTTAAACTCGGTAACCGTAACACCACTAATCGACCCAGCTCATCGCACCTCCAATCGTAATTGGGCCGACCAAACCCTGGACGATGAAGAGGACGACGAACAAGCCGACCCAGCTCCACAACCTTCCGGGTCCGCAAGGTCGAGAACACCTCCGCCTAAACCGACGGTAGTAAAGCCTCCACCCCAATGCATCCGAGAGGACCCCTCTCAGCGGCAGCAGGCTTACGTCGAATCGGGGCGAGTAGAGGAGTTCTTACCTTTCGGATACTTCACTACCCCACCACCAGGGCCTCCAAAGCCCCCACCACCGCCGCCAGCGGCTCAACCACCAAAGCCTAAGCCTATGCCCGAGCGGCCACCACGTTCGTCGAGCCCAGCTCCGACCACGGTCACTCAGGAAGCGACTGGCAGAGGCAGAGGTCACGGTTATCCGCCACCTCCTGCAACTTCCGAAACCGCGCCTCGCGCGGAAGAAGTTGATGCAGAGGCAGCCCCAAGTGGCGGTCGCCTAGCGCCCCCAAATCGTGGTGAGCCACCCCGACCTGATCTGCCATCGGACGATGATGCGCCGCTACCGCGCGATCGCTATCTAGAACTTTGGCAGAACACCCAACACATCTTCGGACAACAGATGTGTGACCCGCTGACACTAACACCACCTCACCAAGCCCATAACGTAGAGGTGGGTCTAGACTTTCATAAAGTTTTAGACGCCATGTTGGTGCCTCGGCTCGAAGTCCCCACACGTCAGTGTGTCGATGCACTCATCGCTCTCGAGCGCGTCGGCGCGAGAATAACCAGCATATCCTTCACAGGACATGAAGGCTACGCGCGAGCCGCATCTCAGACGGCACACTTTCGTGACTGCGTTCGCGCAGCGGGGCTCCAAATGGGAGGAGGGATTTTCCTGACCAACTCCCGCGTAGGACCGGAGGGCAAGACTCCGATCGTTTCTAGATTGGAAATCTGCGCGTACGTCGACGACGATTCCTCAATCATTAATGAAGTTCGACGCACAGGCTGCTATGGATACCTGTGCGACGCTTCACAACTCAGAGCATTCAGTTCTGTTAGGCCTAGCTAACATGATCCGCTCTTCCGGCGTCCACAACTGGAAGATTGCGCATCATCCTCGACCTTTGGCGTCAGGCGAGTTCTCTGAAGACCCCAACCCATGTGGGGGAGGACGCCGCAGGCCTAAAGCTCGATAGGGGCCTTGCAAGCCTGTAACCGCTGCTTTGCGCGGTCGCATTTCGTTCGTAGGGCCATTAGCTAGGTTGAGTGCAGTGAAATGCTAATCTCAACATCCTTATGTCAATCTAGTTGAACTTTAGGTCATGCATTCAATTCTCCTTTCAGTGCACTCTGTCAGACACCACGCAACAGCTGCCACAGTGCGCTGGAGTGGTCAGGACTCTGTGTGTAGCGAGAAAATAACTGCACCTGCAGTTGAGTGGGAACCATGGCGAACCATACAGGGTTTTCCCCGCCCGATGATCCCCAGGTGAACGGTCTAGGTCCTCCCCTGAAGAGGGTCCTTCTAGGCGTGGTCGAGGCACTTCGTCAACAGCCACCACACATGCCATGTCCGTCGTCACTCGCCTGAGGGGTTCGTCGCTCGCTGCACCACCGGTCACGCGTCCCAGGACTACGACCACCATGGAGTCCTCACCATCCACTCCAGAGCAAAGGCCTGCCACTCGTCGTCGGTCGGGAAGAGCGTTGGAGGGTATCCGTGAACCTAGTAACGACCAAGTACCCATACAATGGATAGATCCCCAAACCGGTCGCCCCATAACTAGGACCCCTAGTCCACCTAATCGTAGTAGACATACTACATATAGGGGTTCGACTAGTGATATGCCGGCCGCTGCTTTTGTTGCTGGTGCTGCCATACAAAACGCACACAATGCATCCCTAATTGCTCAACAAGCAGCAACCGTTGCCGAGCAACAAACACTCGAGGCCAACCAGGCCAGGCACTATGCATCGTTTGTTGAAGCTCAAGCAGCACAAGCGCTACAACAAGCAGAAGCCACCTTGCTAGAGACTAGGGCTAAGGCTGAAGCATATGTAGCGCAAGCCGAAGCTAATGTCCGTAACACACGACAACAGGCTCAGGCGTTTGCCGCCTCCGTTGACCAAGAAAGAGAACAATTTCAAGCCCAGTTGAACTCTATTAATGGGCCAGGGGGGTTGAAGCTGATGCAAGACATCGCGTCCAACAACTTCAACACCAAACTGAGCAGTACATGTCAGCTCAACAGGACACTGTCTGTAACTTACAACAACAGAATGCCGTATTGGAGCAACAACTGTTGGCAGAACGCTCACCGGTGCCTAATTCACCTAAGTCACCGATGACCCAAATCCTAACCGCCAGCCAAACCTCCACTCCTATAATGGCTTACGGCAAAGATCCCAGTGAGGGCAACCCTTTCGCGGGTGGCGTGCATCTAGAGTTCCCACCGGGCCTAGTGCAACAAGATGCTCAAGCATCTTTACCCCTTACTCCCAAGGATCCCCTTAGGCCACAAGAGTATTATATAGGTTCAGTGCAGGGCACACCCCAGGGCAGTGTCGTGCTAGCTGGCGGACATGCAGGACAGGTTGCAAGCCTAGAAGCACAAGTTTCCAGCCTCCAAGACACTGTAAAGTTGTTAGCTGGTCATTTGCAATCCCTGCTTAACGCCCCTAAGACCATGACCCCAAGTGTCATAGGTCCGGGCCCAACCATAGGAGTTCCGGTTCCACCGCCTCCTCTACCGCCAACAATGTTGATGCCTCCACCACCACCACCTCTTCCTCCGCACGCAGCCGCCCCCGTACCGGGAACAGCTGCTGTAGCGCTGATGGGTGGTACGGGTGGAGTAACCGGCATTTCGAATAGTTGTTTAGCTGATATACCCGCCTCGTCCTCAGCACCACCGGTTCCGGGCTTACGCATCTTGCCGCCCGCGTACCCAGTGTTCGAGCGAGCCAAGCCGGGAGACGAGTCACCAAGCTCGTCATCCTCATCAAGTTCCAGCGACGAGGGCGACAGCTCGCCCAGCCACTCGTGTAGGGTATGTGGAGGTAACCATCCCGAGGTTGACTGTCCATTGTTGACCATGAACCGGGAGACCCCTCCTCCTCCCTCGTCTGTCGACCCAGCTGAAAGCGTGGATCCCGCAGAGCAGGAGTCAGACATCGTTTACACGAAAGGCTTAAGTAATCTGGTCTTGCCAAACATCCCATCAGATACACAAACCAAGTTCTTATGAATATTGGGTCCCTCCAGAAGTCTGCCGGTAATGACCTTTACATGTGGGCCCAAGAGTGCCTGACCAGAGAGGACTCCGATCTCTCTTTAGACAAGCGCTTCCCACGGACGGACCGGGAAATAGCCACCAAGATGTTGAAAGTTTGCAAAGCTGGACGTTTTGGTATCATCTTTCAACGGATGGTTGAGGAATCCCGACTTGCCGGTAAAGGTATGCCATGCGGTAGAGTTTTAGGCACTTCCAACTCGAGAAAGATCGTATTGGAATGTTAGGTGAACGCAACCTTCTCACGCTAAGACTTAAAGGCAATAAGGTGGAAGATTTGATTAACTTTCACAAAAGTACCGGTACATAATGGCGGCCATCCCTGTTGATGACTTACCCGGGAAACGACATTGTTTAATCATCTCCTCGACGAACTTGAACAGTTCACACCTTTGGCCAATAAGATCACTAAGTCCCGTGAGGCCCCAGCTGGTAGCCATCGTAGAACCACCAAATGGTTATGGGGAAAGGTCGACCTGTTCATCGAGCTGGAACGCGTCAAGGCCAACCGACACGCTTTCGATAAGAAGCTTCGTGATTCGCAAACAGCGGATTTGGCCACGACATATAATCCCAAGTTGGTAACTGCGAACCCCGCAGCAAAGGAAGGGAAAGAGCCTAAGCCTAAAAAGGAACCTAAACCTAAGAAGGACAAGAAACCCAAGAAGGAAAAGGCTCCTAAGCAGGACACCACAACAGAGGTGCCCGCAGCTCCACTCGGCAAAGGTAAGGCCACCCCTAGATGTCCTCCAAGACCGAAACCAAAGGGTCCTCCGACCACTCCTCGGTCGGAAGCCGTGGTCAAGGTTGCGGACATGACTATGGCCCAGAAAGCCAAGATGCCATGTGCATTCTTCGCTTTTTGTTCATGTCGAGCTAAGAGCTGTCCCTTCCTACACGACACGAACAACAAATATAAGGGGCCACCCCCAAAGTCTCTCCGCTTCGCCAAAGGCAAGCCTCCTGCGAAGGCCACTGCCGCTGTTGCCCAGGTACATGCCATGCCCGCTTTTGAAGATGGGAAGGTATCATGGCTCTGGGGCACAGCCGCGGGGAGACACCTGTTCGGTCGACAAGCACTCACGCGAGAAATGCGTGAATGCGCCTCACCTTCGAATAGTCCTGTTAGTTTCACGACAGGAGGCGGTGCTCAACAGAGCGCGGACTCCCTCGCATTTGCGGGAAGTGAACTCCTCGAAGGTGAAGAGGTCTACATCTTAAAGGAATGCCCGCCAGCCCAATCTATTGGCAAGACGGTCATGGATAAAGGTTACATGTTCATCTGGGATCCCCGTGAACAGGTTCCGTACCTTATTCCACCAAGCATAGTCCCTAAGTGTAGACTACGTGTTCCCCGAAAACACAGGATCTGCGCCTCTAGAGTTGTAGAGTATGTTCCACAGTATGACGAGAAGGTCAAACCTATTCGGTTTGTTCCTCCGGAACGCCTCCAACCTCTTGGTGCCATCGACGCGACTCCCGCGGAAACGACGCCAGATCCTGTTTCGGACGAAGAATACACACCATCCGTCGCAGCTGACGACGTGAGCGAGCCAGTCGAGTCCGTCGAGGATGCATCTCCAAGGTCCAATGCCTTAGGGTCAGAGACCGCTGATGCCTTCGCGGGGGGGCATTCCGCCTCATCCGGACGACGACAAGACTTTAATAGAGCTTGCCTATGAGGGCGATGACATAGGTATAGCGGATGACCCTGAAGCCTTAAAGGATGCCGCTTTCTCGGAACCGCATATCCTAACACATTACCCTAAGAATCCCATGTGCCCAATATGCCAGATCTCTAAGTCAACATCTAAAAGAGTCTCGCATAAACCTGATGTCAAAGACGACGACTTCTTAGACCCTCCTAAAGGTCCGTATGAACAGTTGACGACTGATGACGTCATAATGGCAAAGGGAGAGGACTTCGCCGGTAAAGGAGTCGGAGGGGTAAAAGCATTCCACGTAGTTCGAGATACGTACTCAGGAGCTAGGATGGCATACCCCATGAGCAAGCGTGATGCCAGTTCACACTCCAAGAACTTTCGTCATTTCCTAGGTTTAAAAGCTGACGAGGTAGCTACACGCGTCCTTGTTAAAATGGATGAAGCCGGGGAGTTGGAACAGGCTGCACATGAAGTAGGGCTGATCCCGGAAACGTCTCTACCAAACAGATGGCCCCATAATGCCATAATGGAAAGAGACATCCGTGAGGAAAAGGAGTGATGTAGAGCAATCCACCTCCAGTCTGGGTTGCCATACTCCTTTCACACCCACTCATACCCTTTTGCATGTCTTTCCATGAGCTTTGACAGAACGTCAACCTCACAGCCAATGAAGACTCAGTGGGAGGCGCTTACTCGAAAGCCCTTTGACGGCGTGAGACATTCATTTGGTCAATTGATGTACTACCGCGACAAGCGGGTATCTAAACGCACCCTAGACCCTAACATGTCCCCATGTTTGTTTTTTGGTTGGCGAATGGATGCCGGTTTTCGGTACCGCTATATTGTTCGTGTTCTTGATTACATGGATTATAAGGTTAGCGAACACGTCAATGTCCAAGAAGTCCCAGAAGCTGAGATTTATGTTGAAGATGGTCCTCCATGTTTTCCAATGGCCTCTGTTAAGTTAGCGCACCTGAAGGGAGGTTCTTTAGGAGCCCTCGACAATCTTGCACGTCTTGACACGCCAGACATCCCCATGAAGGAAATTCCTTTTGGGTTGGAAGAAGCCGATGCAATCCCACCAACTCCCATGGATCCTAAAACCAGGGGGATGTATATCACTTTGGATCGCATCATTCGGTTTAGCGAAACCCCATGCAGGGTGCAAAGCGTGTGAAAAGAAGACACGATATCACACACCCGCCTGTAGGAAACGTTTTGCCAAACTGGTTGATGAAGAAAGGCGCGACCTTCTTGCCAAAAGGAAGGAAGGCATCACCGTGGAGGAACTTCCACCGCGGGAGGCCGAGATCGCACCTCCGACTGATTCGTCCGAAGATGCCACTGAGGATGAGTCACATGTCATTGATGCAACTCCAACTGTGATAGCAGGGTTATCGCTTTCGCCACATACCGCATATAGGACACAACTCATCCACACTCGCCCTGAGAGTGGAGTCCCGGTGTTTGGCATGCCATCTTCAACCCAACCAGAACAAGCTTCTAAGTCTAAGTCCAAGAAGAAGAGAAAGAAGAAACCGCGCAAGACGCGGCCAACCCGATGCATGTTCGAATTTGCATGTGCGTCGGACTCGCAAATGCACGAGACCTTTTTGGAAATGGGCATTCCCCATATTGCATTGTCTAAAGAACACCTCGACCTTGACGATTCACAGATGCAGGCGCAACTGCACCACCACATAAGCAATTGCGCCGAGACCCCCGATCTCTGGGCCTCAATCCCCTGCACTTCGGGCTCTCCATGGCAAAGAGTGAACCGCCTAAAAGGAGGGGCTCAATTCGTTAAGAGACATGCGCTCCAAGTAAAGGAATCTAAGCGCCTGTTTGCCGAGTTCACCACAAATGCAGAGCTTGTGCTCACACGCAATGGAACGGTCACGTTCGAATGGCCAAAGGGATGTGAGGTTGGCAACGCTCAGACGTTAAACAATTTTTCGATAACCGCCCTGAATTCATGTCAGTGGAGTTTGATGGGTGCGCTGTTGGTGTTAAGTCCACTAGAGGCCGACCAATTAAGAAAAGATGGCGCCTAATGACCACCAGCAAGGCTATCGTAGAGTTGTTTTCGAGCTTCCAACGCCCACACAAACCCCGTGAACATGACCACGCAGTCGGGTCACAGACTGCTCGAACAGCATTTTATCCAAGGCAGATGACTGTTGAAATAGCAAGGGCGTTATACCCAAACATGTTTCACAACCCAGTCGCCCCCGCCATGCCATGTGTTTCATGTCATCATGATTTTGAGCATCGGTATAAGGAGCAGGCGTTGAAACACGTTTCCGCCCTATCTGGCATAGATGCCATATGATGCCATGGCTATCGCAGTCGAGGCCGATGAGACAGTCGATCAGATGATCGAGCGCCTCATGGATATTAATGCGTTGATGCACGAGGCATACCAGATACCGCACACTGAACAAGGTGAGCGGGAAGTTGCCGCGATGGTCACTAAGCTCCTTAGCAGGTCAGAGATGCTAAGTGATCCTGAAGCCTTGCAAAAGGTTAAGGATGAAGCGGCCGGCATCGTCAAAGAAGGCACGTGGGAATACGAGTCTGTCCGGGAGAAAGAGGATGTCCGTGCCGAGGCAAAAGCCACTGGCATTTCCGTCCACTTCGGTAAACTAATGACAATTGCATCAATAAAGTTTTTCGAGTTAGCAAAAGAATTACAAAAGAAGAAGGGCCGCATCGTGTACCGCGGTGACTGCGCAGCCCAGGGCCTTAACGCATGCCTTGCATATGGGAGCCTTCCCGGCAACCTGTGCACTGCGGCCGACGCAGTTAAGGCATACGTCCAGGCGACGCTCAAATCCAAATATAAAACATGGATTGAGCTGCCACCCGAGCTCCGCCCCGCCTGGTGGAAAAAACAAGTTCGTCCAGCCAGTGGTCCTTTTGGTTAAGGCCCTATATGGTCACCCCGACGCAGGGGGGATGTGGGAACAACACCTCAAGGACATCCTGTACAAAATGGGAGGGGAAGAGATCCCAGAGTTTCCTGATAACTTCTGGTTCCCCAACTCACGGCTCATGCTCTCTACGTATGTAGATGACCTTACTTTGTCCGGTCCCCGTGACCAACGTGATAAGTTTTGGTCTGAAATTACTAATGTAGTTAATGTTGAGCCGCCTGAGCCCATTTATAGGATTCTAGGACGTAACCATGTTTACTCCGTAGTGCCGGACTCGGGATACACCGAGACCGCTGCTTTGCGCGGCAGTGCTGACGCGCTAATCTCCGACGTGCAAGATTACGCGCAGCAACCATCGATCGTTATAAATCGGTGGCTGGTGTTGACAAAATAAAGTCGGCCCAAACGCCCTTCCTCGTTGATGGTACGTTCACACAAGCTGATGAAGAGTCTCCCGGAGAACTCGCCCCGAAGGCGTGCTCCATCCTAATGAAAGCCCTCTGGCTTGCTAGGCTGGCACGACCCGACATCCTCAAACCAATTAACGACCTCGCCACCAAAGTACAAAAGTGGACCCGCGTACATGACAAAAAGTTACTGCGGTTAATCCAGTACATCCAACACTCACTAGATTATAGATTAACCGCGGTATGCGGGGATGATCCCAGTGAGCTGTGGCTTGAGTTATTTGTGGATGCCGACTTCGGCGGCGACCAGCATGACGTTAAATCCACCTCCGGTGGATATCTGGTACTTAAAGGTCCTAACACCCATTTTCCACTAGCATGGGTGTCCAAGCGCCAGACTTCAACGTCAAGGTCTACTACAGAATCGGAAGTGGTAAGTCTAGCCTACTCGTTATATCAAGAAGGCTTACCTTCACTGCAACTGTGGGACAAACTTCTTGGACGAGCCGTTAACCTCGTAATACAAGAAGATAACCAAGCCACGATTCTAGTAGTAAAGAAAGGATTTTCTCCTAAGTTAAGACACATCAGCCGGACACACAAGATCAATTTAAGTTCGTTGAAAGAGTGCATCGACGACCCATCTGTCGAGATCAAGTACATCGATACAAATGAACAAGCTGCCGACATTTTTACCAAAGCACTACCACCTCAGAAGTGGTTTAAAGCACTTTGTTTACCCGGCATGCGTACCGATCTCAAACACTTGACCCCATCTAAGACAGATAGGAGCCTTCCAAGCAGTTCGAAGCCTTCGTAGGTCGTCGTAACCGCTGCCGCCCGGCGCGGTAATTCATGCATGTACAAAGGAATGCTGCCCCACAACGGGGAGGGGGGGAGTCATTTTATGTGAACCCCTAGCGTGTAACAGCATTCATTACATGTACACTTTTCTGTTGTCGCGTCTCACCAAGGGTGTTCAACATGTTCACTCCGATCGCGACCACTTTGGCTCAAGGAAAAGGGTGCTTCCGTCACTCTTTTCTTTCAGGGTGCCGTGCTAGTTGGACTGTGTCCGACTGCACCTTTCGTTGCCTTCGCGCTCCTGCACTCTGTTCGTCACTTTCCCGTTCGTTCGATTGCCGTCGCGCTTCGTTCGTTCGACCCCTTTGCAACCACGGGTTCTCGTCCTTCGGACTCCCCCAGGGTTGTAATTGATATAGACCGAGCTGCCAGAGATATAGCATATTTCTTTTACCACCTACCGGTTGAAAGAATTGCCTGGGCGTTCCCATACGTCCCTCCTGGTTTGTTCACTCAATTGTTTTGAGTTATATAATTGCTGCTTGTCCTGTTCCAAAAACGCGTTCCGCACTTAGTCTGCAGCTTCTGGCCCGGTAAGTTTTCGTATGAGTGTAAGTTGTTGTTGTTGGTTTTGTTTGCTGCACCCTCCCCCAAGCCTTCTCCAGCATTCTCAAAGACCTTGTAGTCCTATATATATATATATATATACTGCAGCAGTTCCAAGCTGCATTCCACATGCCAGAGCTCTGGTGCAGGGGCTTGATAATTTTCTATCAAATGAGCGCAACTTAGCGAATGCAATGCCCTCACGCAGCCAGTGCAGCCTTCAAGCTGTGATCGAAAACACAACACGATTCCCACGCCCCATATGCCAGTTCCTTCTATCCCAACAACAGGGTTGTGCTTCGCAAGAGTGGATTGCCAGCGTGCAGGACGTAATTAGCAAGCTTGCGCATCACAATTGCCCTGGCACTGTGCACAAGCTTGCTGAAGAGGTGACCACAGACAGCATCTAATTCTTGTGCCTTAAGCTATCCCTTTCTCACGTTTGCTTTGGGGTTGAGCAAGACACCCAAAGAGGCAGCACCGTCACTCTTTCTGCTTAAGTTCCAAGAAAGTCAGACACGTCATGTACCCTTGCAATCACTGAGTGTCTAGGCCGTTTGTGCATCCTCCAATTGCTTAGTCGGCTGCAATTCAAACACTTCCAAGTCAATTGAAAGGACATTGAGGTGTTGAGCAGGTGTTTTTTTTTGCCACAGGTCTCCCTCGTGTTGAATGGAAGGCAGTGACACATTGGTAGTGACAAATCAGATTGACCCTATATATAAGCCAATGTTTCCATATGTTTCGACACGCTCAAGTTCAGCAACCAATAGCCTTTTTTTGGACCGGACGAAAGTTTTTCACCGAAAACCGGCAGGGAGATTTGGAGATGTACACTTCTCTTGCAAGTGACTCAAATGACAAAGGGGCATCCGAGATCTTCGCATGCCAGTCTCCTTCATTGACCATTGAACTTCTGAAATGCTTCAAGCAGCACGACATGCTTCTCATTACGCCGACACCTTCAATTTCCTGAAGTTCTGTTGTCTTTCTGTCTTATGCACTTTTGCACAAAGGCATCCTGCCCCAGGAAGCAGCAATATCCAGGTACTAGTGCACTAGATCATCCTGAGGTTTGCGTGTAGAGCTTCTAGAGATGAACAGGCACACACGGCAACACTTCCAATTCAACTTGCTCTTCCTTGGTCTGAAAGTCATATCTTTCTCTCACATATCCCCTTCACAAGAAAGCTGAGAGGGGCGCCACTGGAGACAAATGGGCAAATGCCATTGGTTCAAATCAGAATGCACACTGAGGTGGGAATAAAGCTCAACGGCAAAGGAGACTTCCCAGCCTTCTGGGCTGGCTTGATGACCAACTGTGTAATGCTTGTGGGCTAGAACCTCAGGCCAAACAATGTTGAATCAACTTCATATCACTCAAACCTGAGTGTAAGGCTGCTATATTGCTTTCCTCATCCTGCGAAAGGTGTACCCCATGATGTACCAGGCAAACCAGGCGCGTCGCTGCCTTCATGACCTCAATGATTCATTGCTCATCAGACAAATCAAGATCATTCCAGTCAGGTTAACCCACCAATGTGGGCCATTGCCAATGACTTTTGTATATTTATAGGCTGTTGCTTGAGTTTGCCAATATTGGGCATATTGTCAAGGTGGCGCTTGTGAACACACCGAATCACTGCAGATGAACAGGTTATATGTAGATACCATGCATTATTGCCTGTGCAAGTTGAGCGTACATCCCTACTAGCGATGGCCTCCAACCTACTAGCGATGGCCTCCAACATCATCAGAAAACAAGGAATTGTAATGGGGCTTGATGTTTTTGGTCTGAAAATCTGAAAGTGGTTTGCATGCCTGTGTGCTTCATACAACTTTTCAGCATGTGTGCAGGACAGCTTCGACAAATTGAAGGACGGTCCACACAGGATGGGAGATGGTTTGCTGGCTCCTGCTCCTCTGCAGCACTACTGGGTGTGTGAATATCTCTGAAAAGCCTTTGAATTAATTAGGCTCCTGACACTGTAATTGTATGTAGCATGGATACACTATAGACAGACATATACAATATCATGAAGTGACCGGAGCAAATGGAGCGTTTGCGAAGGTCTGGGCCGCCTTGGGTCCCAGCATTGACGACGTGGTCGAGATGGTTGGCCTTGATCATGGTGACTTGGAAGCTCTGGCTACCCATGATGAAAGTAGCCGCTGTTGGATCAGAGGCTTCCATAAGCTATTCAACTTTTCGACACATTTAAAGATTGTTGTGACCTTTACGAACACGTCTCGAATGGGTCACAAATCACAAAGGCTTTGTTCCAAAGAAGATCGTTTCACACATATGTGGAATCATTTTCAACAAACCTTGGACAGTCCATGTTTTAGTCATGGCAGAATGACTGATGACTTGGAGGAAGCGGAGGAAGGTCTCATAAATGTGAGAATGTGAAGGAGTTCGACCGATCCTTCGACCCATCAAGGTATGCTCTTGGAGTTCTCGAACTTTGCTGGGGCCTTGTTTGTTTGCTTGTTTATTACTTTTATTACTATTTTTTTTGTTGCAAACTTTCTGTACCACTAGCTTAAGTCAACATCAGTGTAACATCAGTGTTTGGAAAGAGGAGAAGTGGCTAGAAGACCATCTGACTCAGGTCATGAAGCTCTTTCTCTTTCTTGGCGTCCCCGCATTGATGGTTTTGAGTCTGGCCCCAACTATACAAACATAGGGTTTGGGGGTGTCCTATTGCCTGTAACAGTCGGTTAAAAATGATCAGTATTTTAAGGAAAGGCCTTTACTATCCATCATCATCCACTGTTACAGGGATTAGGATATACCCAACATAGGGTTTTGGTTTTGCGTTTTATTTTCGCTCCAAACTGTCCAGGTCCTTTGTATGCATTCAGCGGCGGACATGCTGCTAACAGTCGTCTCAGTACAATCGGATTTGCAAACGTGCGAGAGCATCTTGCCCAAGATTCATTTTGTTTGACTGAATATAAGTACAGCTCTGTGGTTTTTACTTCCTCTTGACGAATGTACTCTGTGGTTTAGGTTTATCTTGGCCAATGTATAATGTATATATGTACATGCGATGGTTCAGAGGAAAGCAAGCGAAAGCCGGCGTGCATTTGCGCGAGACACTTCAGGAACAGCCTCGTTTGCTACCCAGTGGCCTTCTTCGTGTGGTATGCCGTGATAGTCACCCAAGTGTACATCTTCCGAGTTCAGGCAGATGTGAACGGGATTGATTTCAAGCTGATCAACAGAACAAGTACTTTTTGTATTTGTTTGTTGTTGAGAATAGAACGCTGAACCAAGCTCAGGGAGTTGATACAGTTTACATAGCCAGCCTGAAAAGGACAAAGTAGAGCCTTTCAATCTTGAACGGAGCTTAGAATTAGAGCCAAGAGATACACAAGCTCCCTGGCTTGGGCTGCCAGCGGAAAGCTGTCATTTTCGGCACCGTGATTCGGCACCCGACCTGCCCTTCCGACAGGAGACGTGCTTTATGCACCGCCGAAAAGCGTGGCTGATGCGAATGCCAATGCCACGCTCACAAACTGTTTTGGTGGAGAGTATTCCTTTTGAGTGCCCCATTTCAAAAGAAATGCACTCAATTGTGGTCAAGCATACTTTGCTAAAGATACAGCTGGTCAATGCAACCAATCTGCAATACCAGGTACCAAAACGCTGCTAGCGTCACACAGTTCTTCGAGGAAATCTTCGGTGCAGGAGCTACAGTTTGCGCAGTACGATATCTATGGGAGCCACAACCAAATCACCATGCCATTGATCAACATATACCAACTATTTGTGCATCATTTACTTGGGGAAGTCCCAAAGTTGTGTATAGTTGATGCTTGATAGTGGCAGACAGAGCGTGAAGTGAGAAACAGCAGACACGAGACGGCGATATTTATCCTCTTGTTGTATAATATGTTTGGACATGGCAGTTGAACATGTTGAATCACACTACAAGTGTTGTGCTTGGTAAAATGAACGTTTGAGTAGCAGAAAAGCCTCGGCAGCACACAAACTACCTGTGAGCAGAGTTTAACACAGGAACAAGAAGCTACTAGGGGCTCCTGGCCTTACTACTGAACAAGAAGCTACTAGGGGCTCCTGGCCTTACTACTGAACAAGAAGCTACTAGGGGCTCCTGGCCTTACTACTAGGAGCAAGGGGCTCCTGGCCTTACTACTAGGAGCAAGAAGCTACTAGGGGCCCGGGGCTTTTGGCCGTACTACTAGGAGCAAGAAGTTCCTAGGGGCTCCTGGCCTTACTACTAGAAGCAAGGACACTACTACGGGCTCCTGGCCTTACTACTAGGAGCAAGAAGCTACTAGGGGCTCCTGGCCGTACTACTAGGAGCAAGTCAGCAAACATTCACATGAGCTGAATTGCCGAATGCCCTGGATTCCACCAAACAACTGTGTAGGCCTTGCTTGAGACATGGACGACTGATGCAGCGCTTGTTGAGTGTGTCTGTGTTTGTAAACACAATTACTTTGATTGGGAAGCGGGCTTGCATGTTTGGAGTCTCGCAATTTTTTGTGCATGAGTCAGCTTGCATTTGTGTTGCACACCAAGCAGATTGTGAGCTGTTTTGTGGATTGTCACGTGCAGGATGCCTCAAGCAAGTTAGCTTCATCAGACAGTCTTCAACACTTCTAAGTTGTTCCTTTCGCCGCAATAGGGACTGAGTGCACGGAGATGGAGCGAAAAGAGTTTTCAGATCAAATGAGTCTCTTGAATGGGTCTCTTTTGCAAGTTTGTCCTTTGGACTTTATCTATCTACATATAGATATATACTATCAGGGAAACACACAGTTCAAATATGATCTGAAATAAACAAATTTAGCTAGTTGTACAAAAGAGCACTTAGAATACGAGTGCAGATAGAACATACGGTCACCAATTTTATAAGACAACAACCAAACAAAAACAAGCAAGCAGCAAGCATTGCTCGATCAACATCATCCAGAAGCAGTAACAGCAAGAAGTACAACAACAAACACAACTGCATACAGTAGGGTATGTACACCCAATAGACTAACAAGTGTTTGGACTACGGCGGCTCATGGGGACGCTGTGCTTCAAAGACTTGTTAGCTGATCTTGAATCTTGCATTATTGATTTGACCGCGGCTTATTTGCATACAGCGTTCTGGGCAAGCATGCAAACACACATCATATAACACATATCGCTTGCTAGAGGAAGTTGAAACCTACTGTATTGTATATTATATAATTGGCTATGTAAACGCATAGAAAGAGATTGCAGTTACTGAAATATATCACGAAAGCCAGCCGACAGGCAAGGCTTGAGGTTGATGGAGCGAACGAAGTGAGTTAAAGGGGGTGTGGGGGCGGAAGGTCTAGTTGCTGGACTCATAAGGGCACCCCATATGGGGTGCATGATGTCCCTATGCGGTGGGAGTTCACGTGGATGAGGCAGGAAGGTTCTGACTTGCTTGGGGGTTGAAGAGGGCAGGAGAGAGATCAGATTGCAGCAGGCAAGCGTTGGAGGCGGAAGGTTTTGAGTTGCTTAGGGGTGCCCTTTTTTATCCGTGGCAAGGTCCAGTTGTTGGATTCAAAAGGGCACCCCATATGGGGTGCACGATGTCATCTGTTGAGGGCATGCGAGAGAATAGATTGCAGCGGGTGAGCGTTGAATTGCTCGAGTTGCCAGACTCAAAATGGCACTCGACATGGGGTGCATGATGCATGCTATTGTAGAGATTGGATTCCATTTTTTTGCACGCGTGGGGCTGCCGTTATCGCAACAATGCGAAGGTCAGCGGTTGTAGAGATTAAGACTTCTTGAGTACCAAAAGCAAAAACACAACACGGCAACAAACGCACCAAAACACAAAACCAAAAACACAACAAGCAACCCACCAGAAGACAAATCCAGGAAATCCTGTGGATCTCGTGATTTTATCACCAAACGTTGCAATGAATTCAATGTGAGACAAAAGTGAGACAACAACTCTGGGCATGGATGAATTGCTCGAAGGCCAGCTTTCTTTAGTGAACACTTGCACAAGGTGTGCTCCAACGAAGCGGAATTGCATCCTCCGCAGCACCCTTGACAGCGCCAGCATGCGTCAGTTTGGTAGGTGCTCGGCAATCCGATGAAGGAGATATTTGCTCCATAACTGCAAAAGGCACTGCACACAATGCGGTCACTGCGATGGAGCCATCAAATAGGAGCTTGCTAGGTCGCTCAGACAGATTTTTCAGGAGCTGATGTGCAACTTGTGTCACGACAGCAAGGGCCCACTCCCATTCCGCCTTTTTCGAAAAGGACAAAACAGTGGGATTTTATCGCCAAAACAATGAATTCAATGTGAGACAAAAGTGAGACAAAAAACCTGGGCGTGGATGAATTGCTGCGATGTGAAAACAAGGTCGCGCAAGAACGGACACATCACTTCCAGGATAGACTCTGCTCGGGAAGTGTAGATCCTCCGGAGGGAGGAGGAGGAAGCAGAAAAAGAACAAGAAGCAGGGAGATGGAACATCAGAAAAACGGTGTATTGTTGGAGTGCGGCGGCTCTTGGGGACGCCGACACTGTGCTTCAACAAACGTGCGTTTCGCGTCGCGTTTTCGTCCCGTTGCAGTATACATACTGCGCCTACATACAGACAGTACATACATACAGTACGAAGTACAAAGCCTGACTGCAGAGCACGGCAACAAAACATAATACAGTAAGCAGTCCAGCCAGCAAGCGTTTCTCGATCCACAATATTCACAATGGCAGCAGCTGGCAGCAGCAACAATCATGACGACATACTTCCGTCAAAGGTTTCCCAGATATGTGTATTCTATCTGCACTCTCTTTTGAACTACTTAAGCCAGGACCATAGTCATAGTCTATAAAATGTTTTTTTCATATTCTAATTTCTTTTAAAACATTTTTCATATTCTAACTGTTGTTCCCAGACTGTATATATACACGTACGCACACACACACACCCACTCACACTTGACAATCTCTGTGTAAAACCTGCAGCCCCAAGAGATAACCATATTAATATCTTATATACACATGTAACATGCATATACACATACCCCAATTTGCCGGTAGTCTTGAAGATTGTTGCTGACCAACACCCACTCGCAATCTTGTACCAATGACGAGAGCTCACTTGATCAGGTTGATAGGGGCAACGCCCGTACCATCAGAGTTGTCTGTTTTCTTGAAACAGTTTGCTGTAGTCGTTGAGAGCCTTTAAAGCCGTGAACCTACAGGACCTAAATGGAGAGAAGCTGGATTCTTCTTATATTTGGTGCAAACGAATTGCGACAGTACTGAAACTGATTGCAATTTCGAGTGTGACGAGAATCTCGATGTCCTCACCAGAGCCCAGCGTTTGGTGCTCGTCGTAGTGTGGACGTTTTACAAAAGTCCGGCCAAGGTTTCGGCAAATGTATGCAATCCATGGTCCACCTACCAGGTTCACAAGAGGGTTTTGAACCATCTTGGAAGGAATCTTTCATGCGTGCACTTCATTCTCAGAGACCAATCAAGAGACCTGCGAAAGTTAAACATGGGGTTCACAAAGATTTGCGAAGTAAGTGTATGCCAGTTTGTGCCGCAGACAATAATCAAAGATAATTGCACGTTTGGCGGGTAATTCTGTTTATGTGTGCATGTCTGTGCATTGTGACTTGCGCAGCATTTCCAAACAGTTGGACGTTTTCTATACTGTATATAAATGCTTTGCTAGGCTATACTGTCCAATGCGATTTTCACTCACGACAGAGCAGCGGGATCGGACAGTTCTTTTTGTGGCTCCTGAGGCATCACAGCCCGCAACTACTGCAGTCAGGATTTGCATGAAGCGGAATTTGCTTGGGACAAAGAAGGTGAGCAGGGGATGTAGAATGTGTGGATGGAAAAGCAAAGAGGGTGACATTTCAGTTTACCTAAACATTGCTCACATCAGGGACATGAAGTGACACGAAATGCTGCCATCATTGTTCCTTGAACTGATCAGGCGCGGTGGACACGGACCGGCAATCGCTGCTTGAAAAGAAGCTGGCAGAAGCTGTGGCCAAGGCAAGTGAAGGGCTAAAGCCTATTTTCAAAACTGTTCAGACAAGGGCACACAGAAAAACAACTAAAACAAGATCTAAGGGCATAATTAATGAGGGTGGCAAGTTTTGTTGCCCAATGACCTTTTCAGTGGTCGCCGAGACTGTCTTCATTTGAACAGCATTCCTAAGTCTACCACACTCTACCGGCGCTTTATAGGAGATGGGACATCAAAGCTTGGCATCGAATCATTGTTCTTAGGCCCCTGATCAGCCGTGTGGGGACCCAACAAAGAAAACCTATGAACAAGCGTGAAACTTTCTGCTGTACTACATTGTACTACAGTGTCACCAAAGTTACATCGATATAACTTGCACTAAACCTCTCTCCTCCCTGCAATTCAGTTTTTGAAGGGACTCCTGTCCACAGGCTTGTTTGGAGGACTGCCTCCGAGATAACTTTGCTCATATTTCAGCAAAGCTGCAGCTTATGTTGTGAAACAAGTCACAAATATTTGTACAATTCGGCTCCAACTGCAGCGTTCGTTTCTGCAGCCCCTGGCTTTTCATGCCTTGTTCGGAAGATTTTGGTGGAGCAATGTGTTTCTGACTTTTGATCAACCATGATTACAGTTTTCAAGTCACAGTTTCGTTGCAGGTGGAGGAAGAGAGAAAAAAGATCCTTTCATCAGATGAAGGCCGGACTGTTCCTGTGTATTCTCTTCGTGTAGTGTTTATGGGTGGCTTCTACTTTTGAGAATGCTCGTTTCTTCTACCTTTGCTTTGGTTTCGGGTTCACAGTTCACAGCTTTCACCACAGTGACTTGTGCAGACATGTGCGGAGCTGCCTTCGTGACCTTCAAAGACCAAAAGCAAAGCATCATGGCTGCTTGCCATAAGTTTAGATTGACCTTTTTGCAGTGATTATATATTAGAAAGAAATTGTGACTTCCGCCCCACCAGGCTATAAGAGTTTCCTTGACTATGTTAATAAACACATGCATCGATGCAATTCACGGCTTCTTTTAGTCTTGGCCTGCCCAACACAATTGCTTCCAGCAGAGATCTCCAAACAAATGTCAACAAAAAGCAAAATAAGTCAAGAGCCTAAACAGTAGAAATCACATGGATGTAACACAGTAAAACAAAAGTTAGTCCCCGGGAACAAGATAACAAATAGGCACGGTAGGACGTACAAAAAGCATTTGTTTTTGGTTTGTTGTTGGTATTGAACATCTTGACGTGTTGGGAGCATGCTAATAGTATGTCGTGTGTTCTCAGTACATTGTGCTCAAGCTGCCCTTGAATTTCAATAGATTTGAAGCGCCCTTTTGCTTTCCATGTGCTGTGCTCGATGCCTCGATGGGGAGGAAGCCGCCACTCTTGGCAGCTTTGTCGATCTTGGTCCTCCCTCGAACGCGCCATCCTTGCTGGGGAGTCCTTGGGTGATGAGGCTTTGGCTGCGGCTGGCTCTTCGGATTTTTGTCCCGGACGACGATGACAGCCTGCGCAAGAAGTTGCTGGAGATGACATTGACCGCGCTGGACCGCACGAATCAGTCAAGACTTCGATGTCTAACGCTGCGCCTGAGATTTCGAACATACATCACTCAAAGCCTTGAAGATATGATATGGGTGTGTAATGGTGAGTAACAAAAATAGGGAGACCTCCCAAACAGCCCCTGGAAGAAAGAGAATAGACCAAACCCCTTGGTGGGGGATCTCCCTATAAAAACACGCACACACACACACATGGAATGAACATCTATGTGTATTGGCAGGCAAATCCGTGCGATCTGTTGAATCTTCCATGCATCGCCAAAGAAGAGGACCAGCTTCAAGTCTCGGGACTCCCTCCCTCAGGAGTCCAAGGCATCTGCAAGCGGCGCATTTGATTGCTCGTGCACATGATTGACGTGCTGGTTCATGATCTTTTGCTTGCCCTGGTTGAAGCTTTTCTTCCCTTGATCTCTTCATCTCATCTTCTGCCTGGGTTTGATTTGGATATCATCCTCCAACCGTGAGCATATTCTTTAAGAATGCCTTTTGACACTGGCTCAGGGAGTCGTCGTTGTTTTGCTTTGATCCATCAGGGCGGGTCAAGCAAGACACGTCAGCAAATAGAGTGTCAAATTGGTTGGTCCACTGCAGCCCACCTTTGCATTGAGAAGTAGCGTAGTGATACGTGTGCTGGGAAGTCAAAACTATGTCCAGCGAACGTTCAGCCAAGTATGCCCTGACGTGAAACAAGCACCCGTTGACATGGAAGCGGAAGTCTCGGAGTGCCTCCAGCTGAAATGAAAGTCCAATTCTTGTCAGTCCATTCACAATCACAAGTTCCCTCCGACGCAGTCTTAATCAAGGCAATGGTTTGTGGGAAGGCCCAAGTCTTGATCTCATCTGATCGACTACGTGTCAATCTGGTGCTGTTCCAGGTCATCGCATGGACTAACGCTGACACCTAGTTGGTGATTTATATAGATGAAGTTTACCTTTGTACCAGGCATGGCCATCGCGTTGGGCTCGTCGCTTGGCCGCAGCATAGCTCCGTTTTTTGGTTGGAACTAACAAAGGGACAACAGCCAACAGCCCCTACTGATAGCGATGGCTTCCAACCTAGACACGATGGCCTCCACCCCAATAGCAATGGCCTCCACCCTAATAGCGATAGCCTCCAACCTGGCAGGTGTGGAGCCATGTGGTGTCGCATACGAGTACGCCTTGCCGTGCCCATCACAACACTGCAACCCTCACCTTTGTTATGCACACATAGGCACAATGGATGCGCCACGCAGCTTCTATTGCACAACCCTCGGACGTGGGACAGAGGTCCAATCAGGATAAGAAGCACAAATTGCATGTACAGCCAAAGCGTCTTTCAATCGCAGTGATCAGGGGCCGCAGCTCTCCGCAAAACGGCAGCACACGAAAGGCGCATGGTGATCCGGAAGAGCAATCCCACGTACTTCTGATTGAAAGAGGATCAAGCACAACGACGACGACGGCAACAACAACAACAAGAACACGATGGAACAGACAACTTTGGAGGACCAGACCAGACTGGCCCACAGGATTTGGACCTATTTCACGACAACATTCACATATCTTTTTTGATCAAGGAATCTGTGTCCTGCAAGGGTTGAGCACCTCTGATAGGGTGGATCTTATGTGACTCTCAATTTCTGAGTTCTCCTCATGAGTTGTTCAGTGCTTGGTAGAAGTGTGTGCACCTGAGGCCCTGAACATGCGTTACACGGCCGACGACGAGGCGTGGGGTGGAAACAAGATGCACCTTTTCCGCATAAGTAGTCAATTTTCTCGGCTTGGTGGAGAGCCCTTGAATCCCAAATCGAAAGAAGTGGTTTGAGAAATGTGAAGCGTTCTTGGCAGGAGTTTGTCGTCTCTGTGCCCCCCGACCCTTCGGATGTGCGATACGCGGACCTCCAAGCAGCTTGGCAAGATGTATCACCACCTGCAACATCTATACAGATTCTGTAACTTCGGGAGAGTATGATCTTCCTTTTGTGCCATGATGTTGGTTCATAAATTCCACATTTTTTAACCCTCACCACAATCCTGAGTTGGATCCGCGCCATGTGGCTGCATCGTCGCTGATTGGCTATGGCCACTGGGTGAAGCATTGGTCGCTGTCAGTAATGCTGGGGCATGTTTTCAATACGCCACTAAGCAGACTTATCAACAACATTCAACAACATTGTGTTGCGGAAGTGCACATTTTTGATCAGGTGTTTGTCGGATTTTAGGTCTCATTGCTGGCATTTTCTTTGGCTTCATTCCCATTGTGGCTGGCATTACCAACCTTACCACGCTGGAGAGCGTTTGCAAGGTACAGGGAGCCACGGGCTACAAAGTGTAAGATTTTGGTAGAAGCAGGTTGCCTCTTTCGGGAGCCCCATTTTGCATATTTGTTTTGGTCTTTGCTTTCAATTCTTGCGAGATTGGCTTCCTCAATGACTTCTTCGGCCGCAATCCCAGCTTGGCTGCGATGTGGGAAGGACTTGTGACTTGGCATCCTACTGGCAAGGACTGAGTCATGCCTAACAACTTCTATAGCTGTTCTGGTGTCTCCTCTGTCTCTCCGTTTGCTCGATGCTTAGTGACTTAGTGCTGTTGCACTGTTTTCCAAAGAGTCCGACTGACATCTGAGGCCAGCACACTTGGGCTAACAATCTTTATGTCCTTCTTACCGACGTTTTTGGTGTCGTGGCAAAACAAATAAGACTGAAACAGCCCTAGTAGCGTTCTTGTTCCTAGTAGCGATGCCAGGAGCCCCTAGTGGGGTTCTTGTTCCTAGTAGCGATGCCCTTTGCTCCTAGTAGCTTCTTGTTCCTAGTTGCAGCACTGGTAGAATTGGCCCTTGAATCAACCTGGTGCAACACGAAGGGACCTTCATGCTCGGACATACCGCCCAGGTGATGATTTTCAGCGCCTGCTTCACTATGAAGGTGCTTTTTCCGCAAGACAATATAAGGCAGTCGAGGGATGATGCAGATGATGTTGTTTTGGCAGGCAAATGCATGGGAGCAGCACCACATTCAGCAGTGGTATTTCTACTTCCTGGTTTCTGGGCCGCGCTTGCTTTAAGAGCTTCTTAGCAATCCCAAGGTACTTCCAGTGATTCTCTTTGTAGTTCTGCATGTCTATGCTTCACCGCAACTGAAAGCCTCCCCGCAGTGTGACTCTCATGGGGTCTTGTATTCGTCATTTTGGATTTGTCACAGGCTTTAGAAATCCAAAACTGCCCGGATGGGTGTGGCACATGCGATGCATGGACTCTTCTTCTGTCCTCTTCTTCCATCAATCTTGACACCTGCGAGCCATCCTGTCCCAACTGGTACTTTTCTGTGCTCAGCGAACAAAGCATCAGCAGAAGCTGGACAACCTGAGAGGGCAAACACAGAGGAAATAACACGAAAAGAAACGCAAAAATAAGCACAAAGAAATAACGAATACACAAGGAAACGGCAAAGCAACTCTTCAGCCATTGTTTTGGCACCAAGCTGCTGAGGTTCAAGGATGTCGAGCTGCGTTTTTCTTTCGCAAAGTCCGCATGTCCCGTCTAAAGACCAGTCTTAACAAGTCTGAACACTCATGCTGTGACAAAGAGAAGTTTGCTTTTCCTTTTGTCGCCTCCACAGCTCTTGTTCCCATATATCATATAAGCATGTCTCCTGGCAGAATCCTTCTGAGAAAATGACTTTCGAAATCAATATCTCCGTTGCATGAGCTCCGGAGCTTTGTTGAAGATGGTGCCGTCAGCATAAAACATCTGTAGCAACAGCCCGGTGATCATCAGCGGACTGACCTCACGTTGCTTGTTTTGCTGAAACTATACCGACTCTCTTTAAATCCAACCTGGACACGGGTATAGGGTTTCAAATAGCACTGTTTGGTAGAGTTGGAGTTGGGGGTTCGTCGGCAGGGTTGTTTGGGCACCTCTGTGGGCACGGCCCCCAAATCTACCAGGTCCGTTTGAAACCCTTGCGGCCCTTGCGCCCCAAAACATGTCAAAAAAGAAATAAAGAAAGGTCTGTTTGAAACCCTGAGGTGAACGTGTCGAAGCAGCACCCAAAACAGGGGTTAAAAATACCAAGCCCAATTCAAGTCTCTGTCACGGGTCACGCTCCCAGTTCAGAAAAGTCAGGTGGGATTCAGGTCGGCCATTCCATGAGTTGACCGACACAAGACCCGAGGTGCTTAGGACCATTGTGACAACATGTCCTGTGTGGCTCTCCCGTTCGTGTTCCTCTCAGAGAACCTAATCAGCAGGAGCTGCATGCATTATATATGTGCATCTCGTGCATCTAAGATCTAAGGCCACTCGGGCGCTAGGGTCCTTGGGGTCCCAAGTTCCAAGGTCATGGCAGGGAGATGAGAAGATTTTGACTGGAACTATCCAGTCAAAATCTATATAACTTGTGCTGCTGCATACAGTGCAGCGGTTTAGAATCGAAGACTTGCTTTACTATTTTGAACAAGCCACAACTTCTGCCCAGGTGGTGTACGTGCTCCTGGTGTGACTTGACAAGTACAGTACAATGAATATTTTATATTTATCAATTGCATCGCCATAGTTTTTCCAGACTTTTCTACAAGTTGCACAGTTAGTCCTGTCTTCCAATGCAACGATTTGTAGTGAAGTGCTTTTGCCCTTGGACTCAGCATCAGGACTGCCGTGGGTACGTCGCTGTGGGATAGATTCAAGGAACTTGTTGAGGAAAGGTCTGCTGTGCTGAAAGAGTCAGATTGGGCTTTATACAATGACATTTCAACAGCATTGCCACAATAAGACTCTAAGACACCGCAAACTTTGCAATCTCATCTATATATATATATAACGGGAACAATTGCTTGCAGTTGAAATATGTCATCCTGACTTTACCTCTTTGAGAATGCGTGGGGTGCTTCAGTTTGAGTTGTGGAGATCAGTTGTGCTTGTCCGACTTGTCCGCTTTGCCGCAGTCACCCACTTCCATCTTGCAGCTCATCGCACAGACACTACCCGCTGCATCTCACTTTTATTTGAATTATGTACCCTTGCAGTGAAGCGCTTAGAGCAGAGAACACCGTTCCACATGCAAAGCTTTGAACCATTTTGAACCATTTGGTTTCAAAGGATTTCATTTATGCATAACACCTGTGTGCGCTCCTCTTTTTTCTGTTGTGACATCACCTCTGTCATCCTACAACAAAGGACTTTCTTCTTGTGGTTTATTTTTGCCGCTTTGGTCCTTGGGCGTGTTCTTCGCATGTCAGGTGGGGTACTCATGGTATGAACATGCTGCGCTATGTGAACCTCTTCAAATTCCTTGGGTTCCGGAAGGCTCGCATCGTGTCCAGTGACAGTGTCTCATGGAAAGAAGGAGCGATCTTCTTGGCTACAGGTTTGCTCCGAGGACACAGCTCGAATTAAAGCAGAGCCAGAAGACCAAGATTATTACGGTGACATGGCTAGATGGGGAGTTAAGGCCTCGGGCCTTCTCAAACTTGCGATTCCTTCCTGCTCTGCTAAAGGTATGGGCTCACGAAGTGCCAGACATACACTCATTGCCGTGACTGGCCTGGTGTTCTGCACTCTTTCTCCCCTGATTACCGTCCTATGCTTCATCAATGGATCCTTGGACCAAAGTAAGCTTAGTGAGCAAAGATTGTCGTCCGCCACCGCCTGTCTCTTGATAGACTGTGCAGCGAGTCTGCACGACATCCTTCAAGGTGGCTTCCAAAACCTTATTTGCTGATTCAACTAAGGTGCTGTGTCAGGACCTTAGGCTGCGGCTGCAGCGCTCTTCGAAAGCCTCAAAGCTGCTGCCAGAGATACATGGATCACTCTTCTTGCTTGAGATATACCTCCTGGAGGAGTCATTAAGCTTTTAGTCCTCTGCCAGATAGTGACAATGAGACACCAGGCTCAGTCTAAAGGTGAACGACTGCAAGGGAAGGACAGCTACAAACCTTTAAAACTCGCCAAGGTGCCGCTTTCTTTATGGGTACCTCTTTGTGCCTTGGACTGCCATCGTGCCTGCGGGGAACGTTTGGACAGGCAGAGAGACCGATGATCACACGTGCCACGCGCAGTGGAAACATGACCGCCCAGGGAAGCACAGCTGCAAAGAAAACATAGATAAACAAAGGTGAACACAAGTCATGCAATGCAACAATGTAGACAAAATCAAAGGTGGTGCAAACCAGAGAGGAGGCGTCTGGATGAATGCGGGAACAGCTGGACGGATTGATGGATACATAGATACATTCACACCTAATTGTTGATGTAGCAAGCCAGGACCATGATGTAGAAAGGTACGACGGCAATGCCTCTGGCAGGCAGATATAGACATAGACAGATTGAGAGGCCGATATGGATATATAGATACTGCATGATATCTCCAATCCCTTTAGCTCCAATACTATCAAGAGATAGAAGAGGCTGCCAGAATGTTGTCAAGATTGCAGTCCCGTCCTCCTTTGCGCCGCTGTGCTCTTCTTTGTCCAATTCAGTCACAAGGTCTACGCCGAGACAAAGAAGGCTGCGAGCGCTGGATACAAGTTGAGCTCTGGGTGCTTCAAGATTCATTGAAATTATACAATCTTGACGCAGGCAGACCTGGGCGGTGTCTTCTGGATGACCCAAATGCGACATATGCAGCAGGGACTGTGTGGCCCTCGGAATCAGCACCACTTGGATTTGTTCCCTTAAGTCCTATTTGTTGCAGGTAGATTCGCTAACACCCGTTTGAGAAACAGGAAAGCTTGTGAAAAAGCTTGCATGAGAGGTGACATAGGCGTCCAAACTGTGAGAGCTTTTGACCAACCTGAATGGTCCAATGGTGACGGGAAGCTTGTTTGGTCAGTTAGTGAAGTAGAGCTGACCTATCACACCACTCTGGAGTATGAGGTTGATCTACATTGCCCTCATGACTGGCGTGCTGCTAGAGCGTGCTAACAGCATTGTTCCTTCTGTCATTGCAGTTGCTCGATTAGAATGTTCGGGAGATGGTAGCATTTGTTTTTCGTTGTGGGATGTTGACGCCGGAAAAGATCGTGGGAGATACTGGGAGATGGAGGAATCCGGTCAGATGCTTGACCACTGGATGGGCAGGTCAGCATGCTTAGCCTTTGGCATGACTCATAAGACACATTCGTCAACGCAACATGCACACAAACACAAGAACACAGGTTACACACCATGTATTTTAGTGGTTTGATTTTTTTTTTCTTTGTTCACTCTTCGCTTTCCGTTTCCACTGACACATGCCTTTTTTTGAACATGCGCAAAGTCAGCAGCAGGCAGAAACGTATATAATAATTACAGTTGCTCAACCAATAGACGCTTGGCTAGACTCACTTACTGCTTTTAGTATGATCAAAAAAACGGTCGCACATGGCTTGTGAATTCCCTACAAAACTCAGGCATGACTGGTCTGTCATACATACAGAATCAGACAGAGTCCGTCGTTTTTGATCTTCTTGGGAGAGCCTGGGTCAGGATAGAGGGTAAAAAGCCTCGACTACTTGCACAGGATGCCTGGATTGGCAACAGCATTTCCATCATCTAACATGCGTTCATCGTCACAGTTGTGGAAGAAGCCTTTGTGCGTCAAGGCTGACTGGCTAAACCCCAACAGGCATGCAAGAATGTGAATCGAAGAGTTTCGATCGACCGACACCAATGGAGGGAACCTTAAAGTGTGAAGCCACCGATGGTTGGCTCAAGGCCTGGACACGATGATCGGACAAACACCTGGAAGGTAGAAAAGCGCGGACGCGGCGATCGGTGGACCGGTCGGGGACGTAGGTTGGTCGGAGGGCGAGGAAGCTTCCAGTGTGACTGTTTTTCAGTCACATTGGTAGCGGAGCCCATACGGCCCGTTGAGGACAGCGGGAAGCCATGGCAGCTGCCGGAAGCGACGATAAGTCGAATTCGATCTGGTCGCTCTTGCCGAGTTTTGACCCAAGCTCTGATGACATCAAGGAGTATGTCGCCAAAGTGAGATTCATCGAAGGCATCTGTCCGAAGAAAGACAAAGTCATGCTGGCTCCAAGGCTTGCAATGTTGTGCAAAGGAACAGCTTGGCATCAGGTTCGGAACATTAAGCCTGATGATCTTACAAATGCTGACAACGGAGTGAAGTTTTTGTTGAAAGCATTGTCGGCTTGGGAGGAGAGCGCAGAGTTGAAAACGTTTGAATTGTTTGACAGGGCAATCTACAAGACCACGCAGAAGGCCGACGAGAGTACACAGTCTTTTGTGAATAGGCTGGATGTTGCTTTCGAAGAAGTTGGTGCGGACACGACTTTGAAGTCGGTGGTGGCATTTGTGTTGCTCAAACAGAGCAATTTGAACTATGAAGACAAGAAGAAGATTCTGACCACGACTGGAGGAACGTTTGACAAAGTCTCAATAGCCAATGCTATGAGGAGTCTATCAACAAATGTTCTGTCAGGTGCTGGATCAGAGAAAAAGAAGGTGTATCCAACCAACTACGTAGAGGAGAACAACGACACGGACACCTTTGAACATGTAGCGAATGATCAAAGTGCATTGCTGTCGCAAGCTGACGAAGAAGATCTGACACAAGATATGTTGGAGCAGCTTGCAGGAGCAGGAGACGCAGATGCATTGACAGTTCAATCGTTTGAGCGAGAGTTGACAGACCTTTTTCAAGAAGTTCCTGATTTGCATTCAGCATTGCTCAGCTACCAGGAGGCTCGGGGCAGAATAGTTGAGCGCAAGCGGAATCGGGGCTTTTGGCCAGTGAGGAATCAGTCCTCCGGAGTCAAGGGTGGAAAAGGTTTTGGGTCAGCTGGAATGAAAGGTTTCCGAAAAGGTCAATCAAAGGGCAAAGATGAACTGTTGGCTAGGATTTCCCGAACGCATTGCAAACGATGCGGAGAGCTGGGGCATTGGAAGGCTGAGTGCCCGCTGCGAAACAAGGAATCCCAAGCGAATGTTGCATCAGCCCAAGCAGATGCAGAGCCAGATTTTTCTGAGCAGATGTTGATCGAAGAGATCTCATCCGATCGTGAGGTTGGGGCAGAAACGAAACAAAAGGAAACGAAAGACACCCAGCAAGCAATGTTCGATAAGCCAGCCGAAGCCCATGTCTGTTTTTCGGAAGCCATAATAGATAAGACCAAAGAGTTCTTTCGAAGCCGAAACCAATCCGTGCTCGTCCACTCCAGGAAGCCTTCCACATCCATGCAGAGTCCTCAAGTGGTGGAGCAAGCCGTGGGTCTTTTCAGTAAGACAGGCCAGAGCACCGGATTCGAGACAAACGGAATGGCCATCCTAGACACCGGCGCCAGCCGGAGTGTGATCGGAGATGCGAATCTCCCAAAGCTGTTAGACCAGTTACCGAAGAAGGTCCGAAGCCGTGTAAAAGAGCAAGCCAGCAGAGTTGCTTTTCGATTCGGCAATAATCAGATAGAGCACAGCCATAAGCAAGTTCACATCCCAATAGATACACACAAAATACGCATGTGGCTCGTGGTCGAAGTTGTTCCGAAGGGCACGCCGTTCTTACTTTCGATTCAAACCATGAAGCGTCTTGGAACTGTCATCGATCTAGAGAAGAATTCATGTTTCCTGAAGAGCATGAATAGGTCGTTGAAGCTAGTTGAAGGTAAAACAGGTTTGTTGATGATCAGAATGCAAGAATTATGTGCGGAATCCAGTGACACCCAGAGCATTTTCGGAGCAAACTGTGAGCCGAGTTCATTTGCGCATATCGTTGATCGCAATGCCAACCCGGGGAGAGTTGATGCAGATGGTCAAGAGCATTGCCGACCACGTCATGCACTCCCTCCAAGCTCTCCTGATGATCTTGTTGAATCAGGTGGCCACCCAGGTTTCGAACCAAGAAGTCCCTCGAGAGCAGGTGGCGATGATGAACGAATTGCTGACAGAGGTGCAAGCCCAGAGGGAGAGGATCGGAGAACTAGCCGATCTGATGAGGCAGCACGCATAAGTTAAATTCATGGCAACTAGCTGTCAATTCATTTTGATCAGCTGTCTATGATGGGAAGACCATCATGAGCAAAGCATGCTCCACTACCAAAAATTGTGTGCCACACATGGGACAATTGCATTGATTCTGCCAAAGCATTGCACTGCGCATTGCATTGATTCTGCCAAAGCTTTGTGTAACGCATGCGAGATGAAAAATGCTACTAATCATACTAATGTCATATATCAAACAATTGGGCCCAGCTGTTTGCACCTCCGTGTTGCGTGCCAAGTATCCGAAGGATATGCATTGCTTTGAACAGGTGACTGTAAAGATGTTTCACTGAGAATGTTAAGATGACACAGTGTGACCCGCCAGTACCTGCGCAGATCATGCAGGCTCAACTGTGTGGTGTGCATGTACATGGTGAGGAAGAAGGAAAACACTAAAACACAACATGTACACAGTTTTCTTTCTTTTCAAATGCGGCGCTTCATGAACCGCAAGCGCCATTGCAGCAATGAAGTCGTCAACGCCATTTTGGATGAGATGCTACAACGCCAGGAAAAGGTTGATGAAGCAGTCTGGTGGACTCTTTCACGTGAGCGAATGCACACATATACATTAGGCACTTTGATTTAACATTGTCAAGTTTTTGATAAGTCTGTGGAATAACAATTTGGCAATTTGTTGAGAGAACCAAGGCACTCTTTGGCCACATGATGGAACGTTCCCTCGCGGCAAGTATGAGATGCTCTTACAAATCGTGAATAAGGATCAAGAACGACCTTGGTTGCAGAACAAAGACTTCAACATGGTTGACAAGACACCTGGATGGGTACGGGTCAGCCCATACGACTATGAGAGCCAACAGCTTCTGCAAGGGATCTGGGTACAATATATTGAAGAAATTTGGATTCAATTTTCTGAGATGGCAAGTGTTTTGTTGGCAGCATATGGTTTTTACTGTTAAAGCAAGCAATGCCATCAACAAACAGTTGGTTTTGCAAGTGCCACAGCCAAGGGCACTTCACAGGATCAACATCCATTGTTCGATGGCATAGATGTGTGGTACACGAAGTGGCATGATGGCAAAAAATGGATGATAGCCTCTATGTACACGGTGGACGAAACAATCAAACTCAAGTACTTCCGCTTGAGTCCCCCAGAGTACTATGAGAATCAGGCACAACAATGGTATATGGAGAACCTCGGCAAACACACGCACCAAATGGAAATTGAAAGTTAACAGAAAGTATTTTTCAACTTGTGTCAGAATCAGCCAAGGAATGTTGACTTCATCAACTTCCTACCCCCTGGAAGAGTCCGCTGCGTTTGCTACGATTTCCTGCCGGATTCATTGAAATTCAGGTCTTACAGTCTTACAGCATCTTCCGCTAAAAACGTGTTGGCACATCTCACTGTCTTGAAGTGTTTGGAGTGTGTTGATCAAGGATTCGGTTTGAATCGTGGTTTGAACCCCATGGCAGTCTTGTTTGTGTCTTGAAGTCCTTGTGGTTGCATGTTGTCTCAGGTTTTTGGGGCAATTTCATGGCTCAATGTTGTAAGTTAGACAGCTAGGGCTCAAGGAAGATCGCATGTGGCGCTATGCTGTCCTTGCTTGATGACCCAGCCGAAGTGGTGGTGGAGGACATTAAACTGATAACTTATCTCTTATGTGTGTTTACAGGATCCGACTCAACCCATGATATTTACAGCGCAAGAAAAGCTTCATCTTTGCATCCATCACCCCCTGCAGGAATGTCATCCATTTCAGGATGAGCCAGATGAAACTGAGATTTGACAATGATGAGTTGGTAGGCCGCAGTGGCCTTCATGCACTTAAGTTGAATTCGAAGAGCTTATGCATTCTCTTTTTTGATTACCTCTGTGCCAAAGGCAAGAAGAAGAGAGGACCTGCAGATTCAGACAATCCCAATGAAATTCCAGCATATCTCAGAGGTTGCATGCTTCCTCCGTTCCTCGGATAGATTTTGGGAGACATAACTTTTCATCTTTGATGCTGTGAGGAAATTTTTCTCCCATTTGAATTCAAGACTCTTGCCAAAGGCCTCCACCCCCGAGTAACTTCAAGGAGCTCTTCCGGTGGGCGGACAGGATGCTGATTCGCTTTGAGTCAAATCCTGAGTGCTCAGTACATGTTCTTATGGTCCCATTCGCTGGATGTTCTCCAATTGTTGTTCTGCATGTTGGGAAGTCTTGCCACTATGTCACTATGTTGGTTCAGTCATGCTGAGGCAATTCTTTGGCCCAGAGGAAGTTCGACAGAAATTGGAGAAAGCAAATTTTTGTACCGACAACTGGTTCACTGGTGGAGACTGCGCTAGTGCTGCAATTGCTCAACTACAGGGCGCTGTCCAAAAAAGGACCTTTGGCTTGAAGTAGGTTTTGCAGGTTTCCAGTGTGTGCTGTTGAATATATCACATTTGACCACAACAAGCAGGTATGGCTTCAAACTGGCTTGGACACCCGGACGTGCTTGTGATATTGCAACTCACTCAAAGAAGAATCCCAGTTGCAATTACTACCCAGTCCACAATCACAGAATTTGATGTTTTGTCCTTCATGGCGTTCTCTTAGTGAGGACTATCTCCAAGAACTACTTGGGCCGGTGCATGTTTGGGAACATCTTGGACTTTGTGAAGGATACTGATGTACCTTATGCTCAACTGAGGCTTGCAACTTGACCAGCAAGCAGCACTAGGTTCATGATCTTTATTACTTCACATTGCGATTGATTGGTGAATGCTCATAATAACTCAACCCCACGAAAGTTTGAAGGCACACTGGTCATTTTAGCAAAGGCTTCAAGCGCAGCCTGCATTACCCATGAGAAGCAGTGCAAGCGCAAGCAAGATGTACAAGCAGGGGTTCAACGAGCTGCCATTGATGGACCGCCCTGTGTTTTGTTTTCAACGACTCTGAGATATGTTTGGCATTGGCATGCTTTGACCTATTCAAAACTGTCTAAAGCCTCTCAAAGAAACCTAAATGTGTTTATTATGTGCTGTGTTTCTCTAAGGATGGGCAAAAAAGAGGGCATGAGCAATATCCAGAAAAGGAAGTGCCATGATGCATGGCTGAAAGACAAGGAAGACCAACAGTTACTGGGCCTTTGCAACAGAATATGTTCGCTTGCAACAGTATCTAGGTAACATAATACAAAGCAGCACCCAATCGTTGCTCTGAGGTTGGACTGGTTCACCCACGAAAATGTGCGAGCCTATCCACAAGAGCATCTATCACGGCTGGAGAGCAAGTATGGTCTCCAGCACACCTTACTTACACCAACACGGTTTGGCAAGCCTTGCAACAGGCATGGGTGGGAAACCATAAAACCCCATGATTTTCAGTGGCTGTGATGTGAAGTGCAATCTGACATGAACCTTTGTTGTGTGTTTGAAAAATGTGATGTTGACAAACATGAGATGCAGGCCACGCATTTACCGCTTGTTCTACAGGAAGGACCGGCTTGACTGGAGAGGGCCACCATTGCGAGGATTGCTCCAGTTGTTGTTTCCAATGCAGAAACTTTGCATGAGTGCCGATGACATGTTCTGGATGTCCAACACAGAGTTAGCAATTTGCAAGAACTAGAATGTTTTTTTCAGAATATAAGGCCCTGGTGTTTGTTCTTATTTCAATGTTCAGTTCTGATTTCTTTTCAGTAGATGTGGCTTGTCAGTTCTGATTTCTGTTTGTTTTGTCGGCGGTTGGGATGCCTTAGGTTGGTGAGCGTGGACAGTCTGATTGTTTCCATCTGAGCCTTTCCAAGTCGGCCACGGAGTTTAAGCAAATCTATGAGGAGGAGTATGCTGACCATGAGGTATGGGAATCTCGCTATAATAGAATATAGTTTAAACATGTACCATTATTGCAGTTTTGCTTTTCCAAACCGTAGCTGCCCATTTATTTGGCAAGTTTCTTGTGCAATGGGGTTCCTTTAAAGTTTTGGCAAGTCACATTTGGGATACATTGAACACTGAGGACCTTTCACAGAACCCTGCAGAGACTGTCAAAAGGGCCCGTTGCAGTACCATTGATGGATCATTGCCGACTCTCACGACAAACAGTGCACTATTGTGACTCAGATGAAATCTGATAAGTTGCATTGCACCTTTACTTTGTCAAAAACTCATTCATTGGATTGGTGAACCCAGGTGGAGCCAGAAGAAGCAGCGGCCATTGACAGGTTTGGAAATGTTGGCAGTGATGGGACTACCAGTCACAAGCACTTTGGCCTCTTATGCCTCCACACCTCAGCTGCATGTGGATCACCTGTCTGGGAACCAGAAGGCTCCAAGTATGTTTGTGGGGCAGCTGAGTTCCATGAGTGCCATCTTCAACCTAACAGCCTGACAGGCTGTGATGGCAGGAAACGGCATGGATGTTCCTTGCGTCAGCTTCATGGTGATTGCAGTGCTTTGGCTAAACCTTTTGGTCAAATTAGCTTGGAAAGCTAAATCGATAATCAATCCTTGAAACCTAGGCATTGGTTTGCCTGGAGCCGAAGGCACACGTGCAAATTAGATGTTTTCTAGCATTCTACCAATGACCTGCCGGAGGCGGTGAGCAACAAGAAACACAGAACACAAATGTGTGGGCCTCAATGTCTCTGTGATGCGTTTGCCACATTGTTCCACATTTGAAGAGCACTATGTCATCCTGCTTCTGCACCTGTACTTGCAGTTGTCCTTGGCATACACATGCAACAACAAAAACAGCAACAAGCATGGAGGTAAACCAGTGAAAAGAAACCGGCAGCAAACACTGCATCTTACCGTTACTTGTCTCATTCATTATGCTTTTACACTTGAAGCAGACTTGTAGTTTCGAACCCAATGGTGTACAAAGAATGCCATGGCATCAGTGTTTCAAGATGAACCGGATGAGAAGTCCCCTGAGCTTTTCCAGGATGAGCCTGATGAGGCTGATGATGCACCTTTTCGAACTGAACCAGATGAGGCATTGCCAGCTGATTCTTCGCCATCTGGTTCTTTGCATTGTTTACAAGATGAGCCCGATGAACAAGATGATTCTGCTGCTGTACCCTTTGGCTATGAACCTGATGAGAGCCTTGGCAAACTTGTTGAAATGAGTCAACAGTCATATGGCACTGGACTGTCTCATCCAGTGTAGTTTGCAAATAAGATGCTTACAATTTACCGTAAGTGTGCATTTCACCATTGCATTTCTGAATTGAGGGATTGGGAGCAAGCAAGTTCTGCAGACTCTGCGTATGAAGCTGATGGTGAAAATGAGACAGATGCAGATCGAAGATCCTTAGTGCAACTGTCCTTTGCAACCTTGACGAAATTCCTCAAGACACAACTGATGAAGGACACCAAACCTTCATCAAATCCACCAAAGAAGAAACGCAACTACAACAATGCTAGAAGAGCAGCAAAGGCAGAGGCATCAAAAAGGTTGAAAAGTGCAAAGGCTACTACCACAACCAGACCTGCAAGAAACTCTGAGGAATCATGATCCATAAATTTAGACAAGTGTTTTTTGTTTTTAATGTTCGTCTTCTGTGTTTCTGTGTCCTTTTGGGAAAGCAAGCAGCAAATGTTAAGTTGGTACGTACTGTATGTCTTTTTGACTGTCTCAGGAGCGCTTGGCCTGCATCTTGCAAGAGAAGTGCAAATGCACTTCGGGGACATGTTTTAACCAGTTCTCAATTCAAGAGGTTAAGGAGTTTCTGGATATCTTTGAGAGCCGGGACAAATGAGAGCAGGATATGATATTGTATATGGCTTGTGACACTGAAGCCACAGGGCTGACTGGTCGACGAGAGTATACGTTTCTGCAGAAACCATTGAGCCGACGATGCTTTGAACACATTATGGGAATCAGCTCCCACAGAGTTGATAAAATTGGCTGTTTTGATCAGAGATACGCCAGCAACAAGAAGCCTAGCAAACCATCTTTGTTGACAGCAAGCATTGACTCTTTCCTCTTGGTTCTCTATGGGTCAGTGGCAGAGCCACTGCCCAATAAGTTCCTTGATGCTTTCTCAGTAAATTTCATTTTGGTCTTTGGACATGTTACTCCAACCAAGAAACTAGATAAGACACCACTGCCATCTCCACTGCCATCTCCCAGGTTCATTCGTCAAGGAGCTGCCAAAGGCAAGACCAAACCTGGACCTGCAGAAGATTCTGATACTGACCAATGGAACGGAGGGGTGGAATACAGCTCAGAGCTTGAACAAGATGATGACGACCTGGTTCACTTCTTGCAGTCGAACTCCTGCTTCTTGTTCAATGTGACACAAACAAACGCCTTTCATGTGCCTTTGCAGCAATTTGTCCTTTGTCATGTGTATGCTTTTGCTCAAAAGTGAAGAAATATATATATACACACGTCTGTATCAACAAATCCACTGAGGATGTTGGGAAGCTTGTGCGCAAATATTTACCTCCTGGTACAGTGTGGGATTTGTACCAATTTTATGCTGCATGGTGTGGAGCACATAGCATTCCTTCCCAAGCTTCGTGACCAGGTTCAACTCATAAGTGTTTGAATGCTTGGCCAAACATATCAATGATTCATTGCTGTTGATAGTGAAGCCAAGGTACTCAACATTCATCCGTCGCTTCAACACAAAGTGGACGCAGGTGTTGAAATTCAGGGATGCATCAGCATTCTCGCAGTGTGACGTTTGTCAGGAATTGAAGGCACAGCAACTGCACAGCAACCAGAAAGTTTTGAGTCTTGAGGAGTGAGCTTTTCAACCTGTGTGCTATATCTTTCACCTTGCAAGGTATCAGGACAGGGAGCTTGACATGGGCATACGCTTGGGAGCATTACGGATGTACAGATCCCACCTCATCGACCAATACAGCGATCGCTGCTGCTTTTGGAGTTTGCGTGATCTGTCCTGTGATTTGATGAGCAGGACGGTCACCGTCGTCACAGACGGTGCGGACCAGGCTCCTGTGCTGAAATTTTGGAATATTTGCATTTTCAAGCTTGTGGATCGAACTTTGGTGTTGAGATGAACAATTTTTCCATGGAGGCCAAATACATGGTACCACGCTCACCAACACTGAAGACGGCGTACCGTTCTGCGAAGTATATTCGACCTAAATTGAAAGTACATGGGGCATGGGCCGCAGGGTGGGCTTTGAGAATCATTATTGTGGAAGAAAACAGCTATGCCGGATCCAGCTTAGTCATTGAGCTGCTCGCCATGCTGCTGCAGGACATTGCGAATATTTGTGAGGAGTCAAATCGGGCGTCCCCCACCACCCTCGTGGTGGTGGGGGACAACACGGTCAAAGAACTTAAGAACACGTTCTGCTTGTCAGCAATTGCTAATCTTTGCAATCACAACAAGTATAGGAGTCTTTGCTGGGTTGAAATACTGTTTTGTTTGCTCTCCCTCTCTCTCTCATACTTTTTGGTTATTCATGTGATGTTACACTTGCTGACTCAGCATTAGCTCAGGTTCACATGCATGATGATGCTGCGGGTGTCCCACACCCACGATCAAATAGGCCTTCTGGCAGCATTTGTTTTGAAGCATAAGTTTTGGGAGATGATTCCAAACATTCATCGATGAAACAATTCATAGATGAAGGTTATTTCTGTTATTTCTCCAAACAAATCTTGCCAAGATCAATTGTGGGGGCTACTCAGCCGCCGGTTGGGGCGATCCACAGACCTACTCGATGCTGAAAGTGCATGTACTTTGATCAGGGATGAGCTGTGCAAGGAGTCTCTGAAGAAGTGGATCAACGGTTCAGTGTTTGTCAGCGTCTTGCGGAACTACAGAGACTGGAAACAGCACTTCAAGGACCATGCGCCATCTAACTTTGCTGCTTTGGAAGCATAGTTTGTCAGGTTTTTGCTGCTGTTTTTGTTGGTAATAAAGCTTTAGTGCACAAGCAATTTTGGACACCATTTATGGTACATACAAGTTCAGGAAGGTGGCCTGCTGGTCGACAAGACCGCAAACCACTTCTTCTTCTTCCTCAAAAGGAAAGGCCACGATGCTATATGTGAATGCGGGTTTCGGTGTATATAGCTTATAAATTATAACAAAACAGTTTGAATTGTCACAGTCTCGGGGGATTCCAAAATACAAACCCTGTCAGATTTGCCAGACCATTTGCAGCCGGATGAAGGGACCAACTCTCATCGGGAAAAGCGTCCTGGTGATATATTCGTCCTTGTGAAAGAATATATTTCATCCTCCAACCTGGCACAACCACCTTTGCTGGTGCTTACAGAAGAGCATCGAGCAACATATCCTTTGACCACAAGCCGTGTCTTGGCATTTTTGACACATGAAAATGGTTGGTTGTGTTGAGTGTTTTGGCAACATCACACCATCTCCAAACAAGACCAGCAAATGTGTTAAATTCAGGCGCCATTCTGAAACGGCCCCTGAAAGCAGAAGCCAGAAGCGGATGGCTGGAGCTTGCAACAGTTTTTGAGAAGCTTTTGGGAGGAAATCCAGCTACACAACGTGCATCCGCATATTTGAAAGCCTTGGCAAATGGTGAGCTTCCACTGCATCCTCTACATGATCTTTCTTTCCTTGAAGAGGAATCCTTGGAAGACATTGTGGTGGCAAGGGAGGAGCCACATCCACATGTTTTGGCAGTTCTATGTCCTTCGGTGCCGCTGCGAATTGTGTGGCGCAGGGGGCGTCAGTGATGAATAGTATGTTACTTATGTGTGCAAAAGGCACTGTAGCTGCCTAAGGCAGTTGCAATTTCACCAGGGGCTGCCAAGCAGTTGCTTGAAAAGAGTACTGTTTCCCTTACACAATGCACTTGCTTCTTGACTTGGTGCAACCAACACAACTTTATGACCGGAGATTGAAGCAATAGCTGAGGTAAGCTGAAGCTGGCAGTGACCATGCAGCGCCAGCATGGCTGCTTTGAATGTGCAAAAAACTTTGACTTATATTATAAAGTCCTGCAGTTCCTGATCAATGGACACCTCACCCGCAACATGTTGGCCCACTGTAGCCAGCAGGATTTGGAATGAGAGAAAATGACATTTCCGAGTTTCAAAAACGTCAAAATGATCAGACCCACAGTGATTTTGATAACCACTTAGCGACCAAGATTTCTCTGTCATCTGGGTGCCCAACGACAATAATTTATGTAAGCAAAACACCACCGCCACTGATTTTGCTACTTTCCAAAAACTTGGAAATCAGGGGACCCCTACTTACGCCCTATAGATTCACTGTCGTCCGGCACCCAAACAACACCGATTCTTTAGTCGCTAAGTGGTAATCAAAATCTTTGTGGGTGTGATCACATTGACGCTTAGAAAGTTGAGGGATCATCAAAAGTCAGTGTGGTCTGGGTGCCGAATGACGGAGACTTTCGATGATCCCCCCCCAATGACGGAGACTTTCGATGATCCCTCCCCCCAATGACGG
>CAXAMN010004803.1:278426-347914 GCA_963970005.1 Durusdinium trenchii
GGAGACTTTCGATGATCCCTCCCCCCAATGACGGAGACTTTCGATGAGCCTGCGCCCAACTTTAATCATTTCCAATGCTAAAATTAACCAATAGTCATGCGGCATTTTGATTTTCTCCACTTGTCATTTCTTCCAAAGCTGCCTGAATCTGCCAGCCATGGAATCTCCCTTCCTCAAAGCAGGAGTTGCAGCAGCCCAGGCTGCATTGTGTGTAAAGCCAGAAGTGGGGGTCAAGAAAGAGGAGCCGGATCCAAGTACTCCTGGAGCCAAGCCGCTTGTGAAAGCAGAGGCATTTTGAATTGACATTATTGCATGATCATGTTTGGAACAGTTCTTGAAATGTGACTTCGTGAATTCTGTTTTATGAAGGTGAAGGCGGAGGAACCATCAGCAAAAAAACGCAAGTCAGAGTATCGAGCAGCTGTGGCAAAACTTCCTGGTGATACTTCACTTGTGAAGGACCTGTATATTTCAGATTTCACTTTTTGCATTTAGAACTGTGTATATGACATGATTGTTATTAACAAATAGGTAAGCACATACGTTCAAATATATACATCACAAGTGAATATTCAGATTTGGGCGTGAGGAGATTTTGGACTACCTGGCAATTTTTGAGAGCTCAACAGATGGCGCAACCAGTGCACGTTCAGTACATCCCGTGGACCTGGTCATTGATGCATTCAAAGACCCGGACACTGCAGCACTCACAGTTGACAAACTGCACACATTCCTTCAAGAGAGTCTCAAAGTTCACGGAAAGAAGTTTGATGTTGCTGGGTCACCTGTGCCTGAACTTGTTGATTGAATATATTTTACTTTCTTTTTCACAACAAGAAGCCTTTAAACAAACATCAAAAAAACAAAGGCACTTTATTGCTGGCTGTGCAGTGTTCTCGGTTCTCAGGACTTGTCCCAATTGACTGCAGCAGGAGAACGCATTTCAGCTGCTGTGCCACTCTCCAACATCGAAATCAAAAGGCCCGTGGATGGATTGCCGTGCATCAGCGACTATATCACGACGACTATCTCCTTTATATTCAGTGGATCCCGGCTGTTCCGGGAACCATTGGATTTGTATGTGCAGTGTGACCCCAGCACAGCCAACGCCTGCCTTGGAATCAAGAAGGGGTTTACAAGATTGAAACTCGACTATGACTATGATCAATTGTGAAAGGTTCATTTGGTTTTATTGATGATGCTGTTGTTATTCTTGCAATCCTTTAGGACTTCTGGCCTTTTGCTCCTTCTCATTGCCAGTGACCTGGACCCAATTTCTGGGAAGGAGAGAGTTTGTTTTGAAAGAAACTTGATGCTTTCAGCTCACTACTGGCTATTTGAATTGCATGTATTTTCTGGTTTCTTGCAGGATTTGATTCTACCTCTTCTACCAGCATTCTCCGAGATCTTCACGATTCCAGCCAGTATTTCCGTGGCCACAGATGCTGAAACCCTCTCATTCGAGAGTATACAGCTTTCAACGCAAGGTGCAGAGCGCCAGAGAAAAGACGTCAGGGCCTTTGTTGATTAGACCACCTTCGACACACAAAGCACATTTTGGTATTGGACTATATATATATATATATATTGAAAAGGGTTTGGGCCCATTGGGTAAGAAACTAAATGAATTCTTTCATCTCAGCCAAGATCATGAAGCTGAGCCAACGCTTCGAACTGTTGATGCATGAGCGCCGAAGCAAAGCTGGATCCGAGAACATCTCCGATCAGGATCTGCTCAGTGAAAACATTGAGCGCTTCAACGACTTTAAGTCCAATGCAGCACTGAAGCGTTGGCAGATCACGCCAGACCAGACTGCGGCCATCCAAGGAATTGTCTTGGGCATGACAGAGGACAGCCGCAATCTGGTGCGCAGTCACCTTGACTTTGAGAAGTATGAGGAGTCTGGAAGCTCTTCTCAGACTTGGGCATGTTTTGTGTTTGTTTTATGAGGTTGGTGTGTTTTACCAAACATGTGAGCATCACACAACCTGTGACCACTACAGAACAGGATACAATGAAAGCATCCTTCGCAGCCGGCGTCACATGCTGAATGAGTCCCCCAGGGGCAGCACAGGAACATGGCAGAAGCTGTTGACCGTGTCTCAAACAAATTGAGTTCAACATGTTTGATTTGTTGCTGCTCAATTACAAATTCCTGCAATGTTTGTTGGTGCTTTTTGAACATGGTGGTTCTTCAAAGTTCATGCTGAACACCCAGGTGTCGGAAGGTTCCCAATATTTGGCTTTCAAAGTCTACAACTATTGGTGGAGTTTGCGTGCCAAGAAGGTGAAACGCACGATGCGTTCCAGGCTACGATGGCAAGAGGAACAGTGGAATCGGAATGTTGATCGGTGCTGCTTAGCCGAGTGGTTGATTACCGAAGCTCGGGAGGACTCGAAGGCTCCTTGGTTGCACTTCACTTTTGTGCTCAAGGTAGGTAATGATGTGTGGTGGTGGTAACATGCACCCTAAGGTGAGCGATGAGGTGGCGCACAACATGCTGGACGCCTTCATGAATGGGAATCTGGGCATTTACTTTCAACAATGTGTTTGCTTGCACCTTTGCAATTTGCCCTTCTGAAAAGACATCCCAACCATGTAGTTTGCATGTGATCTCAGGGACTACAATACAGACTTGGATGCAGTGCTGATTGGGCGACCCAACAAGATCACTTGTGAGCAGTTCGCAATGTGGCAGGACCACGTATCAAAGGCCGTCATGAAGGATGCAACAGGACCATGTGCTGGCCTTGAGATGACCAATGAAGTGGAAGATGCTGAGGACTCATGACAACTTGTGGGTCAACAAATGATTGAACCATTGTGCATGTGAAGTCACAACAGTTGGAACTTGTAAACATAATGATAAAGTGTCCGTCAGGAGCAATTCAAGGATGCTGAGTACAAGATGATCTGCACAAGCCTTGCAGCAGATTATCGTGAAGCAGTCAATTACAATTTGCGTCGAAACAAGGCCTCCTATGCACTTGTGATCTTTCAAAGCTAGCTTGGTGTCCTGACTAGCCCAACCCTGACAGTCAGGTGGAGGGCTCGAAGCATGTGATGAAGGACTCCTTCAAATTGCTGAGCAAGCGTTGTTTTTGTTCTGCACCACAATTACACCCAAAATTAAGGAACCATTTTGAATTGAGTTCCAATTGGTGATTGTATGTTCTGCCATTAGCAAGGTGATCCACTTGCGGGACCAGATAGAGATTGGTCTCCGTGCCAGTGAACAACTGATGGAGAAACGTTGCCTCATGGTGTGCGCCAACGACAAGTCCCATGCCGTTGGCACCTTGATAAGGAGGGTGATGGCAGATGCATCCACCAAATTTGAGGCAGACATCCAAAAACTGCATCACATCGGATTCATCGATCTCAGCAAGTTTGGCCGCCTCACTGTTCCCATCATTGATGAAGTGGCTCGCTGGTCCAAAAGAGTCCTTCAAATGAATGAAGATTTCAGCAACTTGCATTGATTTTGGGTTTTTTCTCAATGTTCTACATGTTGCACTGTTGCAATAGCAGAAGCTATCACCTTTATTTTCAGTCATCTTGTGGCACCATTGAAAGGCACAGTGCTCGTGATTTGCCCAATGCTCCCTGGAAACGGCATTCTTGGGGGGCTCCGTGGTGAATACCGCCGTGTTGAGGATAAGTTTGTATCCTTGGGTTGTGAACTGAAAACAGTTCAAATCATGCTGGACGTGCGAGGGCTGCATGGGAACAGGACCGGGTGGTTTTTTTACAATGTATTTCAATGAACATGTTCAACAACCATAGTGTGAGTGTTGCAGCATTGCCTGCAGATGTATGCCAGCCAGCCTGCCAGCATGGATGGTTGTATTGGATTCGACTTTGGGATGCAAGTCTGGTACGCTCTTCAAAGCTCCAAGGGGAGCTGAAGTTGATGTGAAGGACACGAACATGTTCACCAAGAACTCTTTCTGGCAACAGTACACCTGCGCCCCATCACATCCACTTCCTGTAAGCAACTCAATCACATTTCAATACTGCTGTTTCTTTTTTGCTGTTGCTGATTCTGTCTCAGTAGGTTGGCTAGTGTGTTGAGTTCTATGTTGCATGATGAGCAGGTGAATATGCAACACCAGAAAGCAGCACGTTCTTCAGCCATGAACAAGGCCGAAGCTTTACAGATCCTTGCCTCCTTTGTTTTCTATGCTCTATTTCTGTTTTATTTGGATGTGTTTTTAACTTGATTGGTTTGATGTTGTTAATGTTACTGTAATGTCGTTGGTTTGGCAAAATGAGGACAAAGAAGAGACGGCTCAATGGCTTGCATCACCTGCCACATGCAAAGCAATCCTGGAGTCTCTCCTGAGGAAGGTCTCCAGCCTGAAAGGTCAGGCTTGCATCATCCACAACATGACGATGTACGAGGGCACATGGGAGAAGGCTGGTCGCCATTGTGTTTTCACGTTCAAGCTATTGTGCATCACCGTCGACCTGTTGCAGGTGGTATTGGATATGATGGTTGAGCTCAATGACGCATGCTATTTGGCTTCCTATTCCGAAACCACCAATAATGCAATCTTCAGCTTTGCCACCACCCAAGTGAAAGACAAGTTGTTGGAGGCCATGTTAATCACATTGTGTTGAAGTTTGTTTCACATGTTGAAGTTGGGGTATTGAATTTTGTATTCACTTGTTATTTTCATGAGGTGTGCTTCATCTCAACCTGGGAGGACTGGAAGGCAGCACGTGGACTCATGTCAGCGGTTACTCCAAAGTTTGTTGCTGATGCAGACCTATCGGAGCTGACCAATCCCAAGATGCCACAACTCAAGGTTTGCACCATGACGGCAGCAGGTCATTTGCAGCTACCAGATGCAACACGGAAGAAGTGGCTGGATGATCCAGTGCGGAGCAGCATGGTGATTTTTATGTTGACATTGTCTATTTGACATTTGACATTGTAATTTTCCTTGATTTCCCAAATCTAAACATTAGAGTTTGTCTTTTTTTCTGAATGTCCTTGCACTAAGACCCGGATTGGAGAACACGCTTAAAGAACCTGGATGCGATTTTCAACCCAGCAGAAAGCCCAGCGGGGCCCTCCCCGTCACCAAAGGCAGGTGAAGTGGATCTGGCAGATCCCAAGGCTGTCGCAGAGTTGCCTGGCAACTCAGATGAGGCTCAACCATGTGAGACACCACCTAGCCTTTCTGCTGAGGAGTTCAAGCAGAAGCATCCTGAGGTTCAAGCAACGGTTACGTTGCCAATGGGACAGAATGTCATCTGTCACTTCGTGGACAACAAGTGCTACATCATGTGTGCCACCAAGTTTGCCCTTCCAGGAATCAAGTCCTCCAAGCCTAAGCCTCTATTCTGCTATGCAGGAGGAGGATGGGTGTCAGATCCGGCCAAGGCCCTTGGTTGCACAAAGTGTACATCTTGAGTTTCATTGCATTTTCAAAACTAATGTTTGAGAAAGTTGGAAAAAAGTGTCAAAGTATCTGACAGGCGAAGGATTTCATCACAAAGAATGAGAACAAGGCGGTGGAGTTCAGGCTTGAGTCAGACAAGAGCTTGGTGTCGAAGCTCAAATTGTGTTGTTCTATTGCTTTTGTTTCTGATGTTCGTGACATTATGTTCAACATTGCCATGTATTCCTTTTTGAGGTGGTATTGGAAGAGCAGACGGGCCAAGGGCCCCAAGACACGCAACCCATGTCATTGTATGACCTCATCACGCTATTGGAGAAACGCAACATCGTTGACTTTACCATCACTGGTCACAAAGTTGAACGGCCGGCATCCGTTTGTCGTGGGGAAGCCAAAGACACTTTCCAAGTGACCCATGATGCTTACAGCGTCTACAAGCCAAATGCTGTCCAGCTCAAGGCTGTGAAGGCTGGCAACTTGGCTGGGGTAATCGGGACGAAGTCGCTGTTGTCCTCCAAGTACATCTCTATGGTATGGCGCATCTTGGTATTGGAATCAACCTGTTCTTTATCAATGTGTTCCATTGTTGATATGTTCAGCCAGGAATATATAGTATAATCCAATGCTCAATTTGGCCATGTAGGTATGCGCCACTACGCCAAAGACAAGGTTCTCGGACCGGCTAAGCCAATGTGGTTTTGCTGCGGAGATGGCTTCTTGATGGAGCCCAACAAATTTTACCTCATCGTTGGCTGAGCAGTTTGGAAGTGACAAGTTTTGATGGATGGCCATGTCGGCCATGGGGTTGGGTAGGAATGAGGCTGCGCTGAACATCAACTTTAAGCTTTGCAGTTCATTCTGGAAAAGAGTGAGACCATGATGCCTGTTCAGATTTTTGATGTTGGGTCATTTGCATGTTTGTGCAATGCTGTGTCGTGCTTTTTCATTTGAGGCTTGGAGTGTAGTTTGCGTTGCTGTTTTTCTTGTGGGTACAGCGACCCATTCAGCCATGTCTGGTGGAAATTTGAAGATGCCTGTAATGCTTGATGATGATTCACGGGACTGTGATCACATGTTGCTTGGAAAGCACATGAAGCAGGCAATCACACAGGCTCCTCAAAGGGCTGCACTCTTTGAATCAGCTGCACACCTGGCAAGAACACGCTCGGTGCCTGAAGCAGCTGCTACTGAGCAAAGAAGCAAGGCTAACTTTGCTGCAGCAAATGCCGTTCAGATGGTGCACTTCAAGCCCAGTTCTGACTTGCAGAAGTTCATGCTGAAGGCTGAACCAGATTCTTGGTCCAATTTGCAATCAAATTTTAGTGAATACACCTTGGTATATATATATATGTATATGTTTTGGTTGCGTTTTGAACCTCAACTGTTGCTACAAGGTTGCACCAGTGGAGAATGTTGCGAGGCCTCTTCGTCATGATGATGTACGCAAGCGTTTGTTTGAAGAACCTCCAGCCAAGCAGGAATACCCTTTTTTCCGCAGTGGAGCACAATACTTTGAAGATTCTCCACATGTGGGTGGGGATGCTTTGGCTTTGGAACTTCGCGAAGAAAGCCAATTTGACCCACCATTCGACCCATGCGACAGTGCCCTCACTGGCACAAACAATGTCACTCCAGCCCCTTGACATAATGAAATCATTGTTTGTGCAGCGGCTTCATTTGTTTATCTAGGCTTCAGTGGTTGCATTGCATTGTATATGTGTGTTCTGTGAATTTGCAGGACACTGGTGACACTGGTGTGGAATCACAAGGGCTTTTGGCAGAAATACAAGACCAACACGAGGAGTCACAGGGTGCAGGGCTGGCTGCGGAGTCTTCAGTGCTCAACGTTGATGCTGAGGGCAATCAGGAGAAGAACTCAAAGTCTTCCCTGCTTTTGGATGAAGAGGCCACTGGTAAGGATGCTTCACTGTGATGATTATGATTACATGTTGTAATCTACGATGTGTTTCAACTGAAAAACATATGTTTGATTTTGCCAGTCTTTGTTCCCTAAGGATGAAGTGATTCCATGTGTGCCAATGATGGAGCCTGGCCCGAAGCGTGTCCGTTCATCCACTCCTCATGTTCCTCCTGTGGGTTTCAATGGCAATGCTGAGCAGTCTGATGATGGGAAGCAGACTGATGATGCTGAGCAGGCCCTTTGGTGTTTGGGGACAAGTCTGAGTTTTGTAGGAAAAAAAGTTTTTGAAGAAACCATCTGAAGAGGTGAAAGCCAAGAAGCCACGCTTGCAAATCAATGCTGGTATGAGTCCTACAACCAAAGCCAAGATTGAGGAGGAACGCCTGGATCGCAAAAGGGCAGCGTCCCGTGAGTGGCACCGTCAATATCAGAAGAAGGGTGTTTCTTGGCTTATTTGATTGAATCAAATGAAAATTAACATTTTTCTGAACCTTATATTTTCCTGATGGAACTTCAGTCGAGGTTCCCAGAGGATCAAAACCTTCAGCCAGTGGTGAACAGCCTGAACAGCCTGAACAGCCTGTTCCACGTGAATCTGCGAGTTCGAGTGGTTCTGGCAAGAAGATGTCCCCAGCCCACAATGCTCGTTGGGATTTTGTTGCTTTGTTCACATTCAACACTCGTTATTTTTCCTTTGTTTTTTTGTAGAACCACCAGTTGTGTTTTTACTTTCATGTGCAAATTTTGGAGAACAAGGTTCGCCGTTACATCAATGAACATGGCAAAGATTTGAAGGCTGCCCATGCAGCCTGGATGACGTCAAATGAACGTGCTGCATTCCAAGCAGCTGAGAAAGGGCTGCAGCTGTAAAGCTCTGTGTGTGTAAAGCTGGTTCTGATGCAATTTGGAAATTACTTGTGACCACGGCAAGCGTCTGTGGTGGATGGACATGATATTTGGGGTGGGGAGAAAAATGAAAGACTTGCGCAACGATTGTGTATGTAGATGACAGTGTGTCGAAAGAGTGCTTGAAACAAATGAAGTTTCATTCCCTCCCCGAAAATAAGTTCTGGTGCTTTGCAAATCTATTTTCTCCATCATTATTGCTAAATAAATAGTCCCATCATTTTTCCTTCCTTGTCTACACAGCGGACCTGTTTCTACCTTTTGGTTTTTATTGTACTCCGTTTGCGGCACAACATTCTTTATCATAACGCAACAAAGATATGCCCTATGTGCAGCACAAACCTTTGACAGAATCAATGCAATATTCACACTGACACTGCCAGTGTTCCATTTGCTACACAAAGCTTTGGCAGAATCAATGCAACAAGCCCATGCGCAGTGCAAAGCTTTGGCAGAATCAATGCAACAAGCCCATGTGCAGTGCAAAGCTTTGGCAGAATCAATGCAATTTGCAGTGCAATGCTTTGGCAGAATCAATGCAATTGTCCCATGTGTGGCACACAATTTTTGGTAGTGGAGCATGCTTTGCTCATGATGATCTTCCCATCATAGACAGCTGATCAAAATGAATTGACAGCTAGTTGCCATGAATTTAACTTGCATCCTCACCGAAGAGGGGAGAAGAAGCGTTCGTTTTCCTGACAGAGAGCGATGTGGAGGTATGGGGCCAAGAGGTCCGAGTGTTCCAGCAGCCGGCAGCTCGATCAGATCCAATGCCGGCCAAGGTTCAACCACCTATGCAGACACCTCCGAGAGTGAAGTCATCGGCAGCTGGGAAAGGAAACTTTCTCGCCCAACAGCCAAGTCGCATCGCGGGAGTTGCAAGTCTGGTTGGAACGACGTCCCCTGGAACCCCATCGCCTTCGAGTCCAGTGAACGATCAAGCTCGTGGCCAAGGCTCTCAGCATGCAATTCAGAGTCTAGCCTGGACTACAACGGCCATGGATCAGTGGGGGCAGAAACGCGTGACTTGGGGAAAGAAACATCCAGGAAAGACTTACCAGTTGGTGTACGAGACCGACAGCCAGTACGTGAGTTGGTGTTTGAGCCGAATCAATTCGCTGGACGCCCAGATCGGAGATTTTGCCCGATATTGCCAAACCCGTCAACAGATGGAAGAGCAATTGCATCAAAGCCAAGGGTTGATGTAAGTTGGGAAGTGTTGATCACCGATCAAGTCATTCTGGTTGAAACCCCTTTTGAAGCCAAGTTGATGTCAGCCATGAACCAAGAGAGATTAGGCAAAGCATTCGGCAAGCCAATCGATCTATTAGAAGTATACGCACAGCCAAACAGTAGATTGTCAGAAGAAATTCGTAAGCAAGGTGGTAAGTCAGAAAGATTCACAAAAGAGCACGGGGACTTAACCACATTCCACGGTCAGGTGCAATTGCTAGAAATGATATTTCGATTGCGGCCGAAGCACGTCTGGGTAGCTCCTGAATGTTTTCCTTGGTGCGCATGGAACAGATTCAATGCCGGCAAAAGCATGATGTTATATGAGAAGATTCAAAAGAGTAGAGAACTGTCCAAACAACATCTTGAACTTTGCTCATTGATATGCAAAATCCAAGTGCAGAATAGGAGACACTTCACAGTAGAGAACCCAGGAACATCCGACATGTGGAACCAAAGGGAGCTGGAAGTGATCATCAAGTTAACTAAGACAGTGAAACTTGATCAATGCAGATTCGGTCTAGTGCATCCAGAAGATAGTAGGCCTTTGAAGAAACATACCCGACTGCAGACAACATCCAGCCAAATTGTTCATGACTTAGATGGCAGGTACTGTCAAAAAAATCATGATCATGCCCAAATAGCCGGATCTTGTAAGCATCAAGGCCACAGGATGGCATTGTCAAGATTTGCAGCATTCTATCCCAGAATTTTGGCACGTGCAGCAGCCAAGAGCATTTTGCAGGAAAAGAGGCCATCGGAAATCCCAATAATTAGTGAAGAAACAATGCAAGACCTGTTTCCCGCAGAGACAGCCGAACCTCCTGCGAAACGCACACGAGTTGAAGCGCCACGAGATTCGAAGCGAAAAGCCGAAACCGAGGATCCTGTGCGAACAACTCTCACAGGAGAAACCTGGGATGAAGCTTTCGAATGGTTCCAAAAGCATTTGCCAAAGTCCGGATCAGTTGATGTCTCCGTCAATGCCTGGCCCGGTCATTTCCTTGCTGAACATTGTGATTTCGAAGTGAAACAAATTTTGGCAGGAAAGGGAATGGACAAGTATTTAGTAGGAGAAACCACCCATGAAATCAGAAGAACAATATGCCAGTGCAGGTCCACGAAACAAATATATGACCTAGGAGAAGAGCATTGGACGTGTTTGACAAACAGGAAACAGAGACGTCATGCCATGCCAAGCCATATCATGATATGTTTGTTTGGAAGCAAGACAAGTACCGATCAGGCACGAGGCAGCGGAGAACATGACAACCCCGTTCGGTTCGGAGAAGAGGCAGACAATTCGGGTGTAGAGAAGAAGCCAAGCCTTGCAGACCAATCCGAATCCCCGCCGGATTCAAAAGCATTGGTGAATCGTGAGCCAGACTGGGAGGACTGTCCAGCAACAATGGTTCCTGCATGGTCACCGCAGTCATCAAACAACTCGGGACCAAAATTCCATAGTTTGGATAGTTTTCAGAAATCTCTGATTCAAAGGATGCATAATAACCTAGGACACCCAACGGCCGAGAAATTAGCAAGCCATCTAAAGAGACTCAAATTCTCTCAAGAGCTGATAGATGGAGCAAGTGAATACCTGTGTCAATCATGTTCAGAAAGGGTCCCACCGAAATTGCACAGCCCAGGAAAATTGAAAGAACCGAAGGAGTTCAACGAAGTCATATCCATGGACGGTTTCGAATGGAAAGATTCCCAGGGCAAACGATACTATGCGATCCACATTTTTGATGAAGCCACCCACTTTCACTTGGGCAGAAGATGCCAAAGGGGAACGGAAGAGGCAGAAAGAATTGTGAATGAGACATGGTTGCATTGGGCTGGACCCCCTCAAACCATAGTTCATGATTTAGCAGGTGAATTCGTAAGCCAGCAGTGGAAAAACATGTTACAACAACATGGGATCCAATCACTGACGTCAGCTGCTCCTTGGCAAAGAGGAAGAATAGAGAGGCACGGTGGAACGGTCAAAGAAATGCTCAGTAGAATCGATAACCACTCTCCTATAAAGACTGAGAAGGACTTCGACTATGCACTTTCCCAGTGTTTCCAAGCAAAGAACAGCATGAGCATAGCAAAGGGGTACAGTCCTGAGCAAGCAGTCTTAGGTAGAGCCGCTCGATTGCCTGGATCGGTTTGCAGCGATGAAGATACTACAGCTCATTCGTTAGGGGATGGAGAAGACAACCAAACCGAAGCTTTCGAAAGAAGAATGAACATTAGAACAGAAGCAAGAAAAGCATTCATCGATGCAGACAACAGCGCAGCAATTCGTCGAGCAATCCTGAGGCAGTCTCGGGGTAGAGAACACGACTGGAAGTGCGGAGAACTGTGCATGATTTGGGATAAGCGAAAAGCCCCAAACATGTTGGAGAAAGGTAGGTGGGTAGGTCCGTGTCAAGTTGTGATGCATGAAACTCGAACTATTATTTGGGTAACCCACCTCAATCGCCTCTTAAGAGTAGCCAGAGAAAATATGAGGTCAGTGTCCCTGCGAGAGTTTCAAAGCCACCACGGCTTTCAGCAGATTGGGGAAACAAGAAGACTTCAAGAGATGGCCGATCAGCTTCGAAGCCAGTTAAGAGAAAGAAGCGGAATGTTCCAATTTTCGGACATGACCGAAAACGAAGAATACGAGCCGTCAATTGCAGAGCCTTCGAATGAAGCCCCAGTCCGACCAAGCCAGCCGGAAGAAGAGCCCATCCGGCGAAACTCAATTGCAGAGCCGCCAAGTCTTCCTCCAGGACTAGATGTCAGCCAAATCCCAGTTGATGACCCAAATGCAGATGAAGAACTAGCAGAAAACTTAGGTCCGAATGAATCGGTTCAGGAAAAAGGGAATGGGGAAAATCCACACGAATCAGGGGAAGATTCTTTTGTGGTTAATGCATGTAGTATAGAAGCTGTAGATCGAGCAGCGGAGGGGATAGATGATAAAGGGACTCTATGGAGTGATGAATCATCTGAGGTAGCCGATGCACAGTTCTGCAGCCTTGAATTAGTTGTTCCAGTGAAAACATTGGAAAAGTTCATGAGAAACCCATGTTACCAGGCAGAAGTCATGAACAAAGCCGCCAAGAAGACACACACAGAAGTGCAATACCGAAACCGCACAGAAGAGGAGAAAAGGCAGTTCGATGAAGCAAAACGAAAGGAATTGAAATGCTGGATTGAAACAAGCACAGTTGAACCATTGTTAAGAAATAAAATACACCCAAGCCGAATAATGACATCCAAATGGGTATTAACATGGAAAGAAGACCATCAATCACCAGGAGGGAGAAAACCGAAAGCCAGACTAGTCATCCGAGGGTTTCAGGACCCAGAGGTAGGTTTGGTCTCGACAGAAAGCCCGACCCTGTCAAGGGACGGCCGCATGATGGTCCTTCAAACAGTGAGTTCAAAACATTGGCAGATTCAATCTTTCGACATCAAGACAGCTTTCTTGAGAGGAAGATCTGACGACCGCGAGCTTGCGATGCAGCCTGTGCCAGAATTCCAAAAGTTGCTGGGTATCTCAAAAGAACATGTGCTCCTCCTGAAGGGAAACGCATATGGAAGAGTAGACGCACCCCTACTTTTTTACAAAGAATTTAGAAGATGCCTAGAGAATGAAGGATTTGTGGCACATCCCCTGGACAATTGCTTGTTCCTGCCGAGAGACCCATCGGATTCCACCAAGTTGGACGGTATACTTGGAACACATGTGGATGATGCAATCGGAGGGGGAAACAGTCGGTTTAACAAAGCATTGCAGCAAGTACAAAAGAAACTGCCATTCGGTAATCATGAAAGCACCAAGTTTAAGTTCACTGGGTTAACCATAGAACAACGAGATGACTTTTCGATCAAGGTAGGACAAAAGGATTATGTACACCAGATTGAACCAATAGACATTCCGAAGTTGAGAAGAAAAGAACAGGAAGCACCTGTAACCGAGCAAGAGCAGCAACAGCTTCGAGCTTTGTGTGGCAGCCTTCAGTATGCAGCAGTTCACTCACGACCGGACATGATGGCTAAAGTGGCATTCTTGCAGAAACGGATATGCAGTGCAAAGGTAAAAGACCTAATAGAAGCAAATAAAGTTTTGCAGGAAACGAAGGAAACGGCAGAAACATCAATCATTGTCCAACCAATCGGAGTTCACGAAATCACATTCGCTAGTTTCGGCGATGCAAGTTTTGCCTCAGAGAATCAACTAAAACCGCAACAAGGGGTATTCATAGCAGCTTGTACAAAGAACTTAGCAGAGAATAAGATTTCAGAGATATCCCCAGTAGCTTGGCACTCCAAACAGATTAGCAGAGTTGTAAGATCAACTTTAAGTGCAGAAGCTTACGCAATGTCTTCGTCTCTTGATAAGTTAACATGGTTGAGATGCATGTGGGCTGTCATCAAAGACGGAAAATTCAGGTGGCAAACACCAGAAAAATCATTGCAGCAGGAGCCAAAAGCACTTCTAATCACGGATTGCAAGAGCTTGTATGACCTGGTGAATAAAATGGCAACACCCAATTGCCAAGAGTGGAGGACAACCATAGAAGTCATGCTAATAAAACAGCAGTCAGAACACACGACTGAATGCCGGTGGATCTCGACAGCCATTATGCTAGCGGACTGTTTAACGAAGCCTATGGACTCTTCGTTCCTTCGGAAGGTGTTGGCACTCGGAAAGTTCAGGATCTATGACGACAATAGCTCGTTAAAGGAAAATCCGAACAGGACATACAGCTCAAGATGGATCGAAGCAGTTTCGAACTAGTCACACTTGAAAAAGAAAGTTAAGCCTGTGTGAATCGAAGAGTTTCGATCGACCGACACCAATGGAGGGAACCTTCAAGTGTGAAGCCACCGATGGTTGGCTCAAGGCCTGGACACGATGATCGGACAAACACCTGGAAGGTAGAAAAGCGCGGACGCGGCGATCGGTGGACCGGTCGGGGACGTAGGTTGGTCGGAGGGCGAGGAAGCTTCCAGTGTGACTGTTTTTCAGTCACACAAGAACATGTATATATATATATATATATAATGTACATAGTGTCGTGCTTCCATCCAAGTTTCAGGGAAAGTCCCACCAAGCTGTTTTGTGGCGGTCCACCACGCGATCAAGAATTGTGTCTCCTAAGGGAAGCAGCGCCGTACTTTGGCTGTACAGCTACCGTCGCTTCAACCATGCCTTCCATTTGGAAAATCTCCCGCTGAGGGACATCAAGGCAGGAAGAACGCAGTTTGAGAGATTTTTCAATGCGTGGATTTACTGTATGGGTTTGAAGTTCGAAGGCACTATAACACAATATGTTTGCCTTCTCTGAGATTCAATACTGCAGCCAAAAAGCGTCAGGGCGCTGCTGCCGTTGAGAAGCGCGAGACGTCAAAGCTTGATTATGTTCAGCCCGAGTCTCGCCAGAGTCAGAAGAGTCCGAAGCCACATGAGTTCAGCCCGAGCCACGAGTTTTGCCTTCAGTCAAAGAGATCCAACGAGCTCCTTCAGGAAGCCCCTTTAGGTGAGAGGTCAAAGATGGCCAACGTTCAAACATATCCTTAGGTCCACTTGTACATAAAGCTTACATAGGTCCACCAGATGGGTATGGACTGAAGCTGACAGGTATGGATGCATTGACTGAGATTATCGATTCTGTTTAAGTTGGCTCAGCAATTGCTGGAATTCTCTTGGCCATTTGTAGAATTATGAGATATCGTGTGTGTGTGTTTACGTAAATGGGTTTGTGCAATGCAATGTGTAAGGATGTGTAGACAGGTAAGCACAGGTCATGCAATCGAATGAACTGCCATAAGTGACACCCTCCAATCCAAACCCTACGCAGTAGCAAAGTAGTGTAGCCCAGTGCATGTACTGTAGCGTGCGTACATCAAGAGGTTGGAGTTTCTTGACTTTTGTGTCATGTAAGGAGCTGGTGGCCCACGAAGACAGCCCAAGAGCCCGGAAGACGAAGTGAGCAGACGGGTGATTGTTGGCCTTGCCCATGTGGAGAGTGCCTAGAAATTTTGGAAAAGGTCAGTCAGCGGCAGCTTGGATTTCTGGCAAGTATGTGAAGGATAGAATAGTCTTGCTTTGCAGGAAGCGATAGTTGGGGAACCTAACATTTAATTTGACGGCAAGTTTTGCGAACAAAATGTGCGTGCACATAACATATATTTATATAAGTATGCAAGCACGACCTTGCCAAAGCATGCCAAAGCATGTAGCACTGAGCTGCAGAGATTTCAGAGTGCTACGAGACGCTTTTACTCGAAACAAGCAAGGATGTTCAGCTGAACTGGTCAAGCCTTCGTTTCTTTGCTTTCTTACCCGACAACCTCAACTATGCACCCTCTTTGGAACTCCGATGTGGCTGTAACTTGACCCCTTTCAGCACCCTTGTACACGCTGTGGCTGGTTTGCAGGAGGCAGTCATACTGGCACAAAAAGCCTTGCGAGCTTTTACTGGCAAAATGCAGAAGCACGCCTTCAACACTGCGCCAACACAGGCAATTCACCTTTGCAGTGAAGCGTCTCAGAAGAATCTTTAGCAGCAGCTTGGTGCATAAACATATATATATAATTATATAATCATGCTTAACTTTTGCTTGCCGATTTGGTGCCAGGCTGGAGTGCTGCCAATGCCATCTGCAAGTGATGTCCTTCAGGCTGCCAGATCTCTGGAGGCAAGTCTCCTGCTTAGCTTAGATTTTTCGTGGTCCAACAGAGTCCGACCAACTTACATGTGGCCTTCTGTATTTTTCCGTCTTGATACTGGAGACAAAGCAATTTGATGCGAGATGTCGTTCACTCTTTCTAAGCTGGGTGGGTCTTAGGCCCTGACTGAGCTGCTCCATAGAGTTGGTGGTGCTACGGGAAGGGAAGTTGTGACAGGGTGCAGGAAAGCGGAGGAAGGAAAATTGAAGGGTGAAGAAAGAAGGGAGGTATGCGTGGGGTACAAGCCGAGACGTCACCAACAGGGGATGCGGGTCCCTCCGCCGCCCTCACACTGAGACTGAGCTTGGATTTGTTGAGAGGCAGATTTTCCTCTGCTTTGGCTTCGCTTAGCAATCGAGCAGATCGCGAACGAATGCTCTGCAGCAAATGCACGCAGCGACGAGCTCAATCTAGAGTGATTTTTTCGACAATGAGGCATTGCCCTTCATGAGGGCCATTGTTCACCAGGAATTCAATGGACACGAGCTCATGTCTTGCACTAGGAGGTCTTACATTTGAGTCTGGATGGTATTAGAATAAGGATAGATTGGCTTGGAAGGGACTTGCCCGGGGTTGTGTGCATCCTCTAATTGTCATGCCATTGGTTGTGTCAAGAGTGTAGGTGTTCCTGCGGCAGAGGCAGTCGGGATCTTATTTGTATTAAAAGCAACACATCTCATGCTGCAGTTTGGAATTACTCCCCAATCCCGGCCCTTCAAATATATAGAACTTGGAGACACTCGAGAATCTTCGGCAAAGAGTCGCTAAGCATAAGCAAGAACTTAAAGACTTGTCAGAGGAGCGCAGGCTTGTTCTTGAAATTTTGGCGAGAGGTTTCTTTCGCCGGTGCTCAGGCTCCAAAGACAGGCGACGGCGACAGCATCTCTGCAGTTGCCAAGAGCAAGCCAAGCAGACGCAAACAATCAGCTGACCCACAGCCAGTGCTGCCCCTAGGTCCATAGATCCTAGACTTTCAGTTTTTCTTGATTTGGTGCCATGGGGAAATCCTGTCCTGTATATATACTGTAAATCTATTCTGGTTTTCGGGGCCGAAGCAGCAACTGAATGTGTCTCCTGGCTTTTGACGGCGAATGCCAGAGCAAGCACCCATCCTCAGGTGTCAAGACTGCGTATGACAAAGGCCAAGAAGAACCTTTTTCTGAAGCCATGAGCATTTGGATTGAATTGATCATATATAGTTTATACTGAGATATACAGCGCTTCTAAATACTACAATATTAATCACTGATAATAATTGCATAGATAGCTTCACACAAGGAACCTGCATTTTTGGCAGGGTGTACTGTACAGTGGGCAGGACTATTGTCCTGCATTGGGGTGGCAGGTGAACCAGCACCATCGCATGCCGACAGGGGAAAATTGAAATTGTCCGGTCGACAGGTTTTTAGCAAGAATGAATCAACCGTTCTATAACCAAAAATGCCCTATGTAGATATTGATGTACTAATTTCCAAGTTCAGCTGACTTGAAATCATTTGTTTCTCATTGCTGCCCGCTTAAGGCCGTGGCTATGGAGCTGTTGTGGTGACTATGTTAATGCCCAGGGAGAGCATAGTACGACCAGCAAAGTTTATTCTAGGCGAATGAGGAACCTAAAGCCCTTAGCTAACAGTATCTTCTTGTTACTAGTAGTAATGCCCTTGTTACTAGTAGCGATGCACTTGTTACTAGTCTGACGAGTTCTTTGCTATTGGGCTCTCCCGCTTTGGCAGTGAAATCCGCTCTTCCTGCCAGGTGGCCCTCAATGAAGCCGCACGGAATGCAGGGGCAGCTTTTGTGTCAACCACCCAGCTGTGAGCAGAACTGCCTTGGATTGAAGAGTTGAAGTAACCTTCACTATATGCATGAATTCATCATGGACAGCCATCTGAGAGAATCATGCAAAGTCAACAACAGTTGACTTTCTTACACGTGCTGAAAGCTAAACGCCATGGTAATGCTCTGTGGGGTTGTTGTTTGTCTTGGACTTAGTTACTTGTGCACAGTATTTGCAAGGGCGTGCGCACACTCGGGATAATGCGTACTGAACTGATCGCCCCAAGCCCTGAAGAAGCCTAAGTGAAAAAATATGAAAAAATTGTCTGGGTGAACAGGTTGTAGGTAAAGCGGTTTGACCATCTGTGACCATCTCAAAGCCTCCAAAGCCTTGAACTTGTACGTCGCACAGGTTGCAAAACTCATGACCGCAGTGAGAGAACCACTGCGAAGGCTGGATGAATTGTTCTATATAATTGCAAGCAGGGACCAACAGCGTGTGACCCACCAGCTGCGTTTAGATGATGAGGTGCGGTCAGCAGGAGGTACGTTTGCACAAGCACTGCGTGAGCGTCTTCGTTGGCTCTCGTCTCATGCAGGCTCCGAGAGCCCCCTGCTGAACATCAAAGGATTCCCGGTGATTCCAAGAGGTAAGTCACAAACACGTTTAAACATTAAACCGTTTATGTTTAAACTGTTTGAACATGTTTGCAAGCTGGTCTCCAGATTGGTTTAAACGTTTAAACGGCGCTCCTTGGTCTCCGTGTTTAAACATGCTGAAGCAAGAAACCACAGTCATCTCCATGTTTCAATTCTGAGTTTTATGTTTTTGCAGCGGTGTGGCACAAAGACACAGAAGGGGTTCAGATGTGTAGCCTGTGAGGTCACGGCTTTTCATGATATCATGATGGTAGCGGTAAAGCAGCAGCAGTAGCAGCAACAGTGGCAGTAAGGTCCAAAAGAAGCACCAGCAGTAGCAGGAACTGAGCATGGCCAAGCGAAAGGCATTCGATGCACCTGTCTCGGGTGCTGCCCTCAAACGAGCGCGGGAAGCTGCTGCTGAGCCTGCAGTTCTCCATGAAGATGATGTGGAGCAGATTGCCCCAAAAGGACGATCCTGGGTGTACAACCATTTCCACCAGAGGCGTGATGCAGATGGTCAGGTGCCAGGCAGTACCTTCTACTGCAACACATGCAGTTCGGGGCGTCGGGGAACGTCGGACGACCCCAAAGCCATCATTACCCTCAAAAATGCAGCTATGAACCCGTTGGAGCGTCACCTTGCGAAGCACGACATTGGCAAGGACACTGTTGGGTCCAAGCCTGGTCAGCAGACCATGCATGCCCACATGAAGCATCCAAAAGTGAAGAACGAGGAGATTTTGAATGTGTTCGCCGAACAGGTGGTCATCCGACATGGCCATCCTTTCAGCATGTGTGAAGAAGAAGGCTTTAGGCAGTTTGTCTCGGTGCTAGATGGGCGCTTTCATTTTTGCAGCCGTGGCAAGATGAGAGCGAAAGTGGTCCCTCGTGTTTTGGATAAGATCGAGGAGGACAGATTGAAACCAGCGCTTGTGCACTAGGGCCGTGTTTAAACATGTTTAAACATAAATGTTTAAACAAGTTTAAACGAGTACCTACCTACGAACTCTCTTCAGACCACTTCGGACTTTTTGGTTCTGCAGGATGTGGTGGCGATGGTCCATGAGGCCTCGCAGGACGAGAAAACATGCATCCATTTTGCAGCAGACCTCTGGACAGCGTCTACATCCGGTCACCACTTTATGGGAACCATTGTGACTTGGGTGTCTCCTTTCTTTGAGCTCCTCTGCCTTTGCCCAGACATGGCCTTGTTTCCAGAAGCAAAGACTGCCACGAATCAGCGGGAGCACCTTCAAGGAGTCATTGACTTGTTGGGCCTTCCTGTGGGACGCGTTGGCACATTGACGACGGATGGAGAGGCCGCCATCAAGAAGGCCTGCAATGAAATCATGACCCAGTACAAGAAGGACACCAACTGCCGGCACTTGGGCGAACATGTGCCATGCGCAGCTCACAACCTGCAGCTGCCCCCGAAACATCAAATGTTTCCGCCTGCTTCCGAGACATCTAAATCGAAGTATGAGGCCCATGCAGATGTCTTGGACTTGGTCAAGATGTGTCGCTCCACGGTGCAGCACTTTCACCAGTCGGGCAAAGGCTGGAAGCAGCTTTTGGAGTTCGCGAAGAACAGTGGCGAGAGTCCGAACAAGCTCACCCAGGACACTGAGACAAGATGGAACTCAACCCTGGACTTGATGCTCAGTGTTTGTATGCTTCGAATGTGTCCCTATTTCTTTTTGTTTTGGTACACGTTTGCACTGGTTTGAACGTTTAAACCACCCTAAACTGTTTAAACGTGGACTTTTTGCAATTGACCCTTTGGAGCGCTCTCAGGAACAAGCAGAAAAGCATCCTCGAGTATTGCAAAGCCCATCCTTCCAAATTGCCGAAATGGACAGAGCTATATTTCCTGCGACTGCGCGATTGTGTGGGCGTCCTCTCTCCTATTGGAGCCGCCACAGATGTCATTCAAGGAAGCAAGTATGTCACCTCGAGCTTGTACCTTCCTACACTTTCCGCTGTCCGGGCTTCGTTGCAGCCACAGACCCCCATCTATGTCATGCAGCCTGATGGTTCTGAGAGCCCGTGCTCGCAAGAAGTCTTAACAGACACTGCAATCAGGCTGCGCCAGTCGCTGCTCCAGGAGTACAACAGCTACTATGACGACCTTCCTGTCCAAAGCCGCTGCCTACTCATTACTGCTGCCATGTTTGACCCAGTCTTCAAGGATTTGGGGTGGTTGCCAGGACATGTGAATGACCCCAAAGATGAGACAGCAATGGCAGCAAGAAGGAAAGTCAACGCAACCTTTGCGCAGCACTGTTTGGCAGTCTACAAGCAGATGTTCGACTCTCCGCCTGACACTCAAGATGTGTCGGATGCTCCAATAACCCCTACGAAGCACAAGTCAGACAAGCTTTTTGCCAGGTTCAGTCATGCCAGCCCACCTGCTGATGGAAAGAAGAAGCAAGAGAAGGAGCCAGTGCAAGGCGAGCAGCAGAAAACAGAAGCATGGTCTTCCTTTCAGTCTGCCTTGAAGCAAGAAGCCTTCGCTTATTTGCTTGCACCTCCTCCAATGCACGAAACCTCACCGTTGGTCTGGTGGCGTAAGCATGGCAGTGAGTTCCCGAAGCTCCTTGTGCCAGCTCGGTACTTCTTGGGCATTCCAGCTAGCCAGGCTAGCACTGAGCGGCTCTTCAGTGTCGGTGGCAGACGTGATGACCAAAGCCATGGACGCCTTGAGCCAACGATGCTTGGAAGGATAGTCTCCGCCCAGCAGAATCTGCCAGCCGTGCAGATCTACCGGAACCGCAAAGCGGTGCTGTGACGAACTCCTTGCTGTGTGTGCCAAAACATTTCTGCGGCTGCTCGAGCCTGTCCTGTTCGCTTGGTGCTGGGACACGACCTCACGTTTAAACGCATATTGTTTAAACACATGTTTAAACCTCAGGGTTTTTGTTTAAACCGTTTGAACCTGACCTCTCACATGTTTAAGCAGTTTAAACACGCACTTAGGAAATGCGTACGGAACTGAATGCCACATGCCACACGCCCGCCGAGGTATGAAAGCCTAAGAGGTCAGGTTAAAGGTATGTAAGGTGAACCCGAAAGAGTTCCAAGAAGCGGTTTTAAAAGACTCCAAATTCAAAAGAATGTGAAAATCAAGCTTGACAAGCAAGCTTCGAGCGACGAATGCAGTAGCCTTTTATATAATGCGCATCTGCCGACCTCTGAAACCTCACCAGCCTGAACTCTAGAGTGGGACGTGATGACTCAACGCCACAAATTTCAGCAGGTACGCGGTGATCAACCTCCGCTTCCCCCATCGTGGAACAGCTTCGTTGGCACAGGTATCCATGATGGGCCTGTGCCCCCTGCTGCGATAAAACCCGGAGAATAAAACCAACTCAAAAGAATCCCTGTGACTCCAAGGGTTTCGCACACGCGCCTCCCGACTAGGGAGGCCGGATCTTTTCCAAATTTGAAAGAACCCCTGTGGCTCCAAGGGGTTTCAGGCGAGCAAATGCGCATGTGTACGCGCAAAGGAGACAAAAGGATGAAGACGTGAGAAGAGGACAAGACAAGACCAGTGTGTGTGGTTGCGACGAAGGGGAAAACCAAGCGCGCGGGGACAACCAGTGAACCGAACCTCATTGTCAAGTCCTTGACGACCTGAAACCTGGGTTGAAGGCAAGTGGTGTTCGTACACGCTAAGGCTAAGGGCCGGGCTGTGTGAGCGCAAAAGAAAGAACGGTGTGAGATGACGGAACGTGGCCCGCAGAAGGACGTGAAAAGACAAAGGAAAGAAAGGTGTAGGTGATGAAGGGGGGACCAAATGGAGGGGCCAGAAACCAACGAGACCAAAGCTCATTAAAAGACCTAGGCAAACCGAGCCTGGTTTAAAATGTGTGCGCTGTATGTGCACCTGAGGTTAGGACAGGTCCCAATGGACCTTGAAATGCTTAGGTCGCTGCGACCACCTCAAGGCATAAGCCTACTCATGTCCGCTGCGGACACGTTCTGGCGTGCCCGAAGGCTGCCTACTTGGTGGTTGGCTTTGGTTTAAAAGTTAGTTCTGGTATTTCAAAAACTTATAGAGACTTATAAATTAAGTTACAGAAGTTACACAACCAGTAGTTTTAAAGCTAATTCACAACTTAGCTGAGTTAGTTGTATGAAACAAAACTTCTATAAGTTCTCGAGACTTTTCCAGACACTACATTTTTCAATTTTCTGATAAGTATACAAAACAATGATCCATTTTCGCGCGAAAAACATCTTGTCAAACAAGGGTTTGGCCCATGAAAATCTCTAAAGCTCATAGGGTCGGTGTGAAAGTGTTTCACTGCTTTCTGAACTTGCAAGCCCCACTAGAAATACACAAGGGATATGTCAACATGAGTTTCAATACTGTAAATGTTTAATTCAATTGTATCTGATTTGTCATGCGATATTTAACTAAAATCCAAGTGCGGCCCCATTAAGCAAGACTGAATGCCACATATTGATTCCCAGGAGAATGTTTTCTTTTTGTACGTTTTGCTACGCGCATACACGCGCAAACTATGGCAATCCAGAAACTTGTCAACGTTTGTTGGCCAAGAAAGTGAAACATTGCCAACACACAATCGGAATTTTTGAATGTAAATGTATCTCCATGTAGCGTAGTGTATAAGAATGTATAACTCCAAAAAATTTCAAAGTTATACATGTATAAGTCCAAACATCAGAGTTATACGTGTGTAACTCCAGTAATTTCAAAGTTATACATTCCGATACATTTTGCTACATTGAGCTAGATTTCATATTGTCACCAAAAGCTATCACTCATTTTCTTCACCTGAGCTGCTGTGTTAAAAAACCTTTGGAAAAGGCTGTAGCAACATTTAATGCAACCCTCCCACCAACAAAGCGGCGCAAGGAGCCGCTCTCCACTGCCGAAATAAAAATTGCAACATCAACCTATTTCAAGGTACACTCGACCTACAGTATCACCCAACGAGCGGCTCAAAGAGCCGTTTTCAACTTTGAATGAAGATACATATAACTATAAATATCGACGCGTATCATCGAACTGGCTGGCGGCTCAAAGAGCCGCCATCGGTATAGACAACATCTGCCTACGGTCTTTCTAAAGCATCTCTTTTCTTGGAACTTTTGGTCACAGCTCTTGCTGTCGGGAGAGCCATCGGTCCGCAAAAAACACCTGGAAACGACCATTTTCACACAACAAGCAAATTCATTGTTGTGAGGAAGCAAAAAGTTAACTTCCCTAAGTTACTTGTAAGTTCTCTGAGCTCAATTTTACAAAACTCTTCAAAAATACGTCCAAAAGTTATTAAGTATCATAAACGCCTATAAGTACTTACAAAACCATGACCTAGCTCTAAAAAACTTAGCTATGTTACTGTTGCTGTAAATACTTATAAGGAGGGTACACGCCGGTTGTAACATATGTTTTCAATCTTTATAATTTCCTTAGCCAAATGCCAACCAGCAAGTACTCGTATGCAATAGTTCATCAGGTCTTGGCAAATAACTTTGGCGCAAGCCTACTCTGCCCGCTGTGGGCACGTGCGTTCCTGAGCAGGGGGGACTTAGACAAACCCCCGTTTGACGGGGCCACACACACTCCTCGGGTACACCCTGGGCTCTCACTAAGGAGAGGCGCACTTAGGAAATGCGTACGGAACTGAATGCCACATGCCACACGCCCACCTGGTATGAAAGCCTAAGAGGTCAGGTTAAAGAGTTCCAAGAAGCGGTTTTCCAAGATTCCAAAATTCAAAAGAATATGAAAATCCAACTTGACAAGCAAGCTTCGAGCGACGAATGCAGTAGCCCTTTCATGATCATCTGCCGACCTCTGAAACCTCACCAGCCTGAGCTTTAGAGTGGGACGCGATGACTCAACGCCACAAACTTCAGCAGGTACGCGGTGATCAACCTCCGCTTCCCCCATCGTGGAACAGCTTCGTTGGCACAGGTATCCATGATGGGCCTGTGCCCCCTGCTGCGATAAAACCAGGAGAATAGAACTAATTCAAAAGAATCCCTGTGACTCCAAGGTCTTCACACACACACACGCGCGCGAGTCACGAGACCTTAGAATTCCTGGATTTTGTTTCAGCCCAGAGGTTCGCAACATGTTCCAAACAAAATCTAAGGCCACGCAGCAAATGCCTATTTTCAACCCCGCCGACAGAGCTAAACGGATCAAAATGACACAACGCAACAATATTACTATTCAGGAACCCCGCAAGCTGCCTCATATTTAAATGTTTTCTGTGTCTACACAGAGTGTTGCGAGCAGCAGCTACCGCTGGAGTCGTGGGGTTTGCTGTCGTTTCTGAGGCTTGCTGTCAACATGGGTGTGACCACATCGATATTTTCCGACTTTGGCGCAAAGCATCTTGACTTGGGGTTCCTTGGGGTTCCTTGGTTTGTTTCTTTGGCATGCTAAACTGAAGTCTTGAAACTGTGAACATGCCTGACATGTTTGAACATTTTTCGGAGAGTAGTGACAAATGACCAATGCACATGATTCAAGGCATATAATCTCGGATGAAGATGGTGAGCCAACGCAGATGCTTGTGCAGCACTGAGAGGTTCAAATAGCCCTGAGACCGTTGGGAACCACTATCGAATGTGCCACATTGGAAGAGGATCATTACAATTGAAATCAACAACGGGGAAGGCGAGAAGCACACAATGAAAGCAATATTGGGTTTCAGTTGGGCAGGAGTGTTGGTAGTACACAGCCAATGTCCATGGGCTGTCTTGAAGCTTGGGAGTTGAGGCAGTGAGTGCCGCAGAGGTTGTGCCAGTCACTGGCATCGTGAAGGACGCCATGGATAGAGCTGTACTGTTCTGAATTCCATGTTCGACGCACAGTTGGACTGTCAGTGCTCAGCAAGAGTGTGGGCTGGAGCTGTTAGTGAGCCCTCTTCGCAGAAAGGGACATTTCAGCAGACTCACCATTATCTTAAGAGTGTATCTTAAGAGTGTGGCTCATGTTGCTCTGCTTGGCACCACTTGCCTGTAAGTCAGATTGCCAGGTTGATGGGTGCTCGGAAGGTGGCACGGTCTGATGCCAAGTTCAGATATTTTTGGTGTGGATTCTTGTTTGAAGCATTTGATCAGTAACCACCCACTACTTTGCTTGGACGTTCATCGGACAGGTCTTGGTCCTGACCTTGGCATCTGATCATGGTTTGCAGGACTGTGCACATCAGTCTAGCCTTCTTGAGACACATGTTGGTTTGCGAAAGAGACTAAAGTGCCTAGCGGCGGCTCGTCTCCAGTAGTCGAGGAACAACTTTGTTTGTGTGCGTGTCAAACTCCAACAGCAGGATGGCGATGTGGTAGCCCTTGACGACATGCGCGGCACCCTTTCTGGATTCAATGGAAGGCGTGGGGACTTCTTGGAAACCTTCATTTGCAAGTTTTTGGAACAACTTCTAACATCTCGTTGAGTTGTTCGTGCGCTGGAACAAAGATGGTTCTGGTTGCGCTGCAATGTCCAAGCATCCTTGGACCCTTGGGTTTGAGGTGCTTGGCTGTCAGGTTTCCAGATTTTTGCACCACGCTTCCTTTTTCATCATATATACATAATATGTACATAAATGTATGCACATGGGAATTGATCAAAAGGTCGAGTAAGGACTATGTCCATCGAGAGCCTTTCATGTTGTTGGCGAAGTTTCCTATTTTGGAAAAGTAAAGACAATGTTTTGCGACAGATCCAGATGTTGACCTCCTTTGGATTTTGTAGCACATAATTCTCCCATAAAAGCTAAACATGGGGTCGCAAAAGATTTTCAATAGATCTTTGTTGCAAAGAATTGCAATACCATGAACAGGAGTTTAGACTAACGACCACATATTATATGCAGGCAATCTGCTTTCTTCAAGGATGGTTCTTACAAAGGAATGCTTGAAGGAAGGAGTGAGGAGTCCAAGGTCCTAGCTGATGAGCACTTTCCCACATAGACACATGCACGCTCGCACGTGAAAGGCAGGTGAAAGTCCGCCGCTTTGGTGTGGTGTCACCCACTGATGCGAAGGTTGATTTGAAGGACACATGGGCTGTGCACCAAAAGAGGGGCTTAAGTGAAGTGAAGCAGAGGAATTGAGAACGACGAGACATTTGTCATTTGTCTGACTTGCAGCGGAAGATGATGCTCCATCCAAGTTGGAAAAGCCGCAATGTCCCACCGGCAGGATGTTGCTGTACAGGAGATGCTCAAGAATACCACTGGAGAGGCAATGCTTGATTTCTTTCTGCAGTAAAGATCTCCACTCTACCTATTTGGGTCCTTTGCCAGGGCTGCAGCACCGCCTGTAGATTCATTGGATTCACTTGCCCAAACCAGCCTCACTCTTTGTGAGACAGGATTCACAATGGTTTCTCAATGATAGTAATAAGAAGTTGAAGCTGAGGTTGATGATTAGGCATTTCATGAACACACAAATCGGGTCATTTCATGTGTCCGATTTCGCGAGCTTTTAGATGAAGGCACTTGGAATTGGATATTTTACCTGGCCAACATGCGTTGGAGGTGTTGCTGTATACGCAATGATCCACAGAGTGTATTCCAGAGTCGTTCAGTACATGTCGGACAAGCTGATTTTCGGGTTTATGTCCCTGTATACGTCTAGACATTGCTCATTCTGTTTGTTTGTGCACAATGCGTATATATCATTGCGTTCACATATAAATTGTCAATAGGGATGAGGTCCCAGTATAGTTGCTATACAGGTACATGCCATATACTTTTGGCTCAAGTGCCCAACCAGGTAAAAAGGAGCTTTAGCGCGCGAGCTTCATGTTGAACTAAGGGCTAGAACGGGGCCAGGGCACACTTTCCATCCGTTCGCAGGTTATCAGCCGTATCCAGACTCCTTTGAGCTGGGTACGAGCTACGGCCTTACACAATACCATCTAAACGCACACGCATCGGATAGATCAGTTACCCTCAGTCACTGAAGATGGAACAATCCGACGCCAGCACTGCATCCTTTGGAGCAGCTGCTGCGGCCGCAGATGGAATGAGTGCATCCCACAACTCTAGTCCAGGTACGGTCGAAGCGGAGACTCTGACAGTGGTGAGAGAAGTTGCGACAGGTAGAGCACGAAGTCGTTCCCCGTCAGCGCACTCGACACCACCGGGGGGGACACCGAGATCAGGCCGTAGCCCTAGGGAGACAAGGAGGAGAACTGACACCGGAGCTGTGAGAGTGCTAGCATTGGAGGATGGGTCAACTGTACCAGTGCCGTCGGACAGCGAAGCTGGGGATGGAGCAAGGGCAAGCACTGACAACCTACAACTAGCACGGGCCGATGGAGACCTCAATGCGAAGTGTGCACAACTACTTGCCGAAGTGCATATGTTGAACCACCAAAACGCATGGATGGTCGAATGTGAGCAGAGACAGAACCAGATTATACAACACGAGACCGAAGTCCACGAAGTAGTGATGGCACACCTCGAAGAATGTTATGTCGAAGGATATGGAAATCAACGAAGAATCTCCCAACTTACAGAATCCAGAGACTGTTTGCTCTCAGCAGCACACGATTTGCAATACCAGATTGACACTGATCGTGTGGCAATGCGGGATCGTCTCACCCAATTAGGGGAGTACGCTGATCGCAACAGCGCAGAGATGGTTAGTCAAGTTGTGAACATCGGCACGGAAGAGATCCAGGCTATATCGGCGGAAAGAGATCGAGCCGTAACCGAGCTCATGACTGCAGTAGCAGATGCTGAGAACATTAGGGATCTGTATAGACAGGAGATAGTTGGACTACAAAGGCAGAGTGCCAGGAACAAACACGAATATGCTGAGGAGATGAAGATGAAGGAAGCAATGTATGCAAGCAAGATCAAATGGTTATCAGAAGAGAATGAGGAGCTCAACAACCGATCTTATAATCAGGACAATTTCATCATGACCATCAGAGAGCAATTGAAGAGGGCGAACGAAGAGTTGACGCAGGCGAGGATTCAAGGATCCGATCGACCGTCTCAACCATCCAACGTCGAACTCAAGAAAGCTGAGGTCAAGATGAACACGTTGGAAGAAGACATTCTACGTAAAGAGAGGATGCTGAAACGTCTTCAGGAAGAATTGATCGAATCAAGCGCAAGTGAAGCACAGCTGAAGGTCGCACTGAAGATGAAACCACCAGACATGGGATCAGAATCCAATGTGGAGAACGAGATGATGACCAAGCTTAGAGCGGAACTTGAACGTACCGAGAAGTCATTAAGGTCCGAGGAGAAAGAGGCGATGGAGTACTACGAAGGTATGATGCAGAACCAGCAGGACATGATGGAATTCGAAGCACATGCAGCACGGCTCAGAGATGAGAGGAAAAGTACCGGAGGAGGTACGAAGAGGAGCGCTTGAACGCTGAGAATGCAGCTGCAACCGAACATGGTGCCGCTTCATCCTCTAGCTCGGGTGGCTCCAAGATATCTCGGAAGGAACACGAGAAGATCAACATCCCTGCATGGCCCAAGATACACGACTTGGAGGTTTGGAAATCCCAAGTTGTAGCGGCAGTCGTGACGGCATCGGGCGACGAAAGACAAGAAGATTGGATCCAGTGGCTCTCGGATGCCTTCAAATCACCATATGACCCATTTCTGCTCGAGACATCGGGCGAAGCAAGATTCGCTAGCATAGATGCTAAGCTAGGTATCACCCTACACACGATCATCCACGCAGCAGGTGAGAGATCTCATGACGTACAACTGAAGGTGAGGCAGATGATGCAGAGACGTGCGAGAGGCACAACTCCTGGAATGGTTAAGGGACGAGAAATGTTAGCGTTGATCGTCGATAGCTTCCGGAGCGCCGACAACGTCGACGTGATGTATGCATCTAAGCACTTATTCGATCTAAAGTTCCCTGGGGATAATCAACTTTCCAGATTCCTTGGACAGTGGGATGAGATCATATCGGGTATGGATGCGGATGACATGCTTCCTGACAAAGCACTCCGCAACCTGCTTTGGGACAAGATTAAGGATTCCAAAGTTATGGCGTTAGACTTGTCTGTGTACGATAACATGTTGGATAAGGACCCGGATAAGACCTATCAGAAGTTACGAGAGATCATGGCGAAGTGGATACGGAAATCAATTGAGACCACAAACAAGAAAGAAAGGGAAAAAGCTTTTGGGAACCTCGTGAAAGCCACACCAGCTGCGGAGAAGAAGGACCCTAAAGCGAAACCCAAGAATACCAAGGCCGATCCACCGAAGGACGCCGCTCCAGTACTTCCTCAGGCTAACCCGAAGGACCACAACAAGAAGGACAAGAAGCAGGATCGTGGAAGATCAACCACGAAGAGCCCAAAAGGGGATCGTGGCAGGTCAGCGACTCCAGCTGATACGTCTAAGATAGGATGCGCCTTCCACTTCCATGGGAAAAACGGATGTTCTAGAGGAGACAAGTGCAAGTTTAGTCACCAAGAGAAGCACAAAAGTTCTGCTAAGAAACCAGAAAGCCTCAAGGGTGACAGATCAAAGAGTCCTGGTGGCAGGAGCACTAGCCCTAAGCCAATGAAGGATCAGGTCTGTTGGAACTGGCAGAAAGGATCGTGCAAGTTCGGTGACAAATGTCGACGTCAGCATCACGCTGCTCCTGCTACAAAACAAGAGGCTAAAGGGAAAGCCAAACCCAAACCGGCTGCGCCAGCCTTCATGCTTTGCGGAGACATCGAGAGTGATGGCGAGGACGTGCGACCCGCACTTCCCAACGTACAACAAGGTAAGCTGGCGCTTCGCTTTAAAGTCAGATTTGACGACCGGGCGAATGTGACCACGTTTACCTGCGATCCTGGTAACGAGCTAAATACCCGTCCCCTCAGGAAGAAGAAGGATGAGGTGCAGAAGGTGGATACCGAGCTCATTACGTCGTTGAGAGCCCTCAGAGTGAACCATATAGCTGCACGAGTAGCACATGCCAAGGGTAAGATGATGGAGCTATACTCAGCTGAACACATTGCCAAGGCATGGATACAAATCACTCAAGATGAAGGAATCGAGGTGAACGTCGACCTGTCTGACTTCAACACCAGCGAGGTAGTAAAGAAGGATTCTGTCAACTACACGATACCGGGAGACACGATGTTCATGGCTGTGGAGAGGTATGATGGACCACCGATACGCTTCATCATGGACACGGGATGTGGACACGACTTGATCTCTAGGGAGAAGGTCAACGCCATGGGCCTTACCACCAAGGAAGGACCCAAATCCGTGAGCTTCATGACAGCGAATGGTGTAACTAGTACATCAGAGATGGTGGACATCAATGTGGACGAACTACCCATGATGTCTGAGGCACACGTGTTGGAGAGCACACCATCAGTCTTTTCCATCGGGAAACGGTGCATGGAACAAGGGTATTCATTCATATGGCCGGCAAATCAGTTGCCATACCTCATCGACCAGAACGCGAACAAAATTCCGCTATCGGTGCATGACAACATACCCTACATCAAGGTGAATGATGATGACGGGAGATGTTTACCAAGACCAGACGGCTTGGCTACGATACTTCATCGCATACTGTCAGGTGTGGGGCATGAAGACGAGGCCACAGCAGGTCAGGAGGCACAACAAGAGGAACCTCCGCCCAAGAAACCACGGAGACGGAGGAGAAAGAAGAAAGATAACCAGAGAGATCGAGACGGTGAATCTGATATCAATCCAGCTGTTGCAGGCGTCGAAGGAGAACCAGAGGAACACGGTGATGATAGGTATTCTCCTGAAGAGGAATATGACGGGGAAGACCCGAGATTCGATAGTGATCACGATGGTCAATCTGAAGATGCCGGAGGCGACGAGTGTGGAGGTGATGCGGATTCTGAACGAGACGAGAGTGACATTGGTGAAGAGGAAGAGGGACTATTGGAAGTCGATGTGGTTGACGGGGAAGCCAGACTATCGAAACCAGGAGTGCTGAAGAATGAGGCGAAATCCATATTGCATCTGATGACGCACCGATACAAGAACCCATACTGCAAGTCATGTGTGAGAGCAAAGATGAAGCACTACAAGACTAGCAAGGGGGCTTTCAAACGGAAATTGAAGGCATTTGGTGACCTTATCACCTTCGATCTCATGAACACTCAGAAGATGGCGAGAGACGGGATCATGCCGGATAAGGATGTATTGGTGATTCGAGATCGGTTCACTGGTGTGATATGGGGTTATCCATTAAAAGCGAGCAATAGTGACGAAGTGGTGCAGGCGATGAAGCACTATATCGGTAAGAGAAAGGTCACCAACGCTTACTCGGATGATGCGCCACAATTCGAAGCAGCACTCAAGGAACTCCGGATTCCACTAGACCAGTCGCTTCCAGGACATCCCCAGAACAATTCACTCGCCGAAAGAAACAATCAGTTCATGATGCTTACCACATCGACATGTCTGCTAGAAGCCGGACTACCACCATGTTTTTGGCCATTTGCAGTGGAATGCGTAAGCCATCTGTTGAACATCGAGAAGTTGAGCGATGGCAGCAGTGCATGGTTGAAGTTGCACAAGAGCGAATTCCCAGGCATGGTGATACCACTCGGGGCGAAGGTGTTCTTCAAACCTAGTGACGCGAGAGAAAGGGACCAGGATCACAAGTTCGACCCCAAGAGCATACCTGGCATCTTCGCAGGGTACGTTATGGGGACCGGGATGAAATGGTCGAGAAAATATAAAGTATGGGCTATAAGCGATTTCGCACAACAGAATCTAGGCTATGATGCCGAGAGACCGTTGAGGAAATTGCTTACTCCTCACATCACAGAGAAGATCTTCCAAGACGATGGAATAGAATTCCCTTTGAAGAAAGAGTACGAGAGGTTGAACAGCACTCTCGAAGGAATGAAAGTCCTAAAGGAGAGAGCTGGTTCTCCAGATGCACCTACCAATCCCGAGTTACCCGATCCCGACGACAGCGACGATCAAGGCGATGACGATGATGCACCTGATCCACCAGACGGGGATCTGAAGGCAAGAGCTAACGAGATTGACGCGATCGAGGATGAGAAAACGGAGGAGCTCGCAGAGAAGAAGAAAGAGGACTACTCCGGTCCCGATCACTACTCCGTTGGGGGGCCAGGTGATAACATCGTTTACTTGAACAACGACGGTGAACACGTCAAGATCGCAAAGGACGGTCGTCTATATAGAGTGGGATCGGATGGAAGGCGACTCTTCCATAACTCACCAAGACCCAAGGACTACCTCACGCCTGAAGAATGGCAGAAGCTATCGGTGAAAGATAGAGCTATGGCCAAGAAGGCCGGAGAGCATGTAGACAGGGTCGTGGATAGATTGACGAAGAAAGCAAAAGGACTTGGGAGCAGCACGGATAAGAAGGAGGACGAAGAGCCTGACGAACTCTTGAAGGACCTGGAAGACGTCAAGAAGGATGATGATGGAGGTAGTGAAAAGAAGTCCAAGAAAGACAAGAAGGACAAGAAAGCCAAGAAGGACAAGAAGTCCAAGAAAGAGAAGAAGTCTAAGGACAAGGAAGAGAAGGGTGATGGTGGACCAAGCTTGGCTATGCCTACTACCTTTAGAGAGTGGGACACTGATGATGATGAAGACCCATGGTCACCTAAATCCTTTGCATCCGAGTCCACGTGCATCCCCAGTGATGAAGAGTTCCTCACCGATTGGGGCGAGAGTGCCATGTGGGAGGACAACGATGACAATCTTGCTATGGCGGCTTGGAGGACGGAGAACGTCTACAATCCACTGAACGGTAAGGTATGTTGTTGCATCACTGGTGATCCCACCGATAACAATATAATTGATGAGCCATTTCCGACGATGCCATGTGTAGTGCGTGATACGCAACATCGCCCAAAACTTATGGGCAATAGGTTGTTCAACGCTGTGGTATCAAGACCTGTGAGCCGTGCCGAGATCCTATCCAATAAGAAGGCAATGCAATCTATGTTGGATGAATGGGGCGGACTATGGGATGAAGAAACATTCGACGGGTCGTGGCTGAGAGAATATGATGAGATCGTGGCAACCTCCAAGAAGAAAGGGGAAGAAGTTCACTTAGCAAGAGTACATGGAATATGTGTGGAAAAGAACTACCAACTGCCTGATGATGACCCGAAGAGGAAGTTCAAAGGGCGAGGGGTTCTACTCGGAGATCAAGTGAAGAACCAGAACTTCGAGGCAGCGTTGTTCCAGGATCTTGGAAACTCTCCAGCTACATTCGAGGCTGCTCGATGGGCCGATTTCTACGGTTGCCTGGAAGGTAATGATGTGCAGATGGCAGATGCCATTCGAGCATATATCCAAGCATTACTGGGCGGTGTACCGTGTTGGGCTGAACTCCCGTGGGAAGCGTGGCCCAAGCACTTGCAAGAGGAGATCACCAGAAGGGGTCTCAAACGCCCTATGTGTCGTGTGAACAAAGCATTGTACGGACATCCAGACTCTGGAACGATGTGGGAGCAACACTGCGACGAATCTGTACGCGCATTGGAGTTCAAACCCGTCGGACCAGAATGGCCGTCGATGTACTACCACGAAAAGCTAGACTTGCTGTTAGTGATATATGTGGACGACTTGAAGTTGGCAGGGCCCAAGGGGAACTTGAAGAAAGGTTGGGACCTACTCCGCTCCAAGCTGCGCATTGAACCGGAAACCAAGGTCGGATTGTATTTAGGATGTGTTTTGTCGAAAGGCGAAGATAAATTGGCCGATGGTTCCAAAGTTACTACAATGACATATGATATGAGCGCTCTGCTCAAAATGAGTGTGGTCAAATACCTCGACATAGTAGGTAAGGACACAGTATTGAAGAAAGTTGCAACACCGATGTTACCGGATGTCACAAAGGATCATCCATCGAGAGCACCATGCAGTACCCAAAAGGGACTTGCTGTCACATGCACATGGTGTGGTACTTGCTTCTCGCCTGACCAGGCAGCTTCCAAGGCCAGGTCAACAGACGATGACGTCAAGTCTGATACGAAGGAGCAACCTCGTGGTACCCTAGCACCTCATGCTGCTAGTCTCCTAATGAAACTGTTGTACGCTGCTAGAATAGCGCGTTTCGACCTGTTACGGGCCATCAATGTACTGGCTCGCAATGTGACAAAATGGACAGTTGCCGATGATGCCAAATTGCACCACCTGATGTGTTACGTGCATCATTCCGCCGATCAGAAAATGGTAGGTTGGGTCGGTGATTCCAAAGCAGACCTGTCGTTAGCCCTATTCGCAGATGCGGACTACGCAGGATGTGGTCAATCGTTGAAGTCGACTTCCGGTGCCCACATGCATGTCCAAGGCAAACGAACTCGTTTCCCGTTGGCAGGAGGTAGCAAACGCCAAGGGTGCGTTAGCCACTCCACCCCGGAGGCTGAGATTGTAGCGGCGGATTACGCATTGAGGACACTTGGCATCCCAAGCATCAGTGCATGGGAGACTTTGATGAGGACGCCACCACGAATCGTCTTTTATGACGATAATCAAGCGATGATCAATGTTATGAGGAGTGGGAGGAACCCCACGATGCGTCACATGGAGCGCACTCATGGTATTTCCATCACTTGGTTGTATGAGATGTTCAAGCGTGACTACCTGTTGCTCGTATATGAGGTTACTGCTCGTATGGCTGCCGATATCCACACTAAAGGGTTCGATGATGCCAACTCATGGAAACATGCGTGCATGCTGATCAATATACTGAGCGACGATGGTCTGCGCAGCCAAGCGTTGCTAGACTTGATGAAGCCAACTCACGATGGGTTGTCTTACGCCAAGCAGCTTCAGAAAGATCGTCACAGTAAGGTGCCAACATACCCTTATACCACCATTCCGGTTGTCCCGCCACAGCTGTATCAGCCGGGACTTTCGAGCAAAGAGGGACTGCAAGAGATCCCTGGGTGCGACCCCTATGTTATGGTTCGTACTCCCAAGCTGTACAGGCTGCGCCCACCACGGGCTCCCCCTGATATGGCTTACCTTCGCAGCACCTGGATCTTGCAGGACGCGCAATGGCAGCAGATCGAGGATAAGGTTGACCCTAACTTAGAACCCGTTCGGTTTGACCGTTGGGTCGAACGTGCGTTCTTTCAGTTTCATCCTTTGTCTTCTCCGTTACCCGAAGCGTCAGCTCCTGCGTCTAGTCATGTCAATGCTGCGACCCTTCCACGTCTCTTGTTTAGCTTGCGTCCGCTTGTCCAATGTCGCGAGTTGCAACAGACTCTCCGTGATTCGTCCTTGTACTTGTCGATTCATCACTGCTCGACCTCTGCCTTACACGTGCTCAACGCCCTAACGCGCCTTGTGCATGGGGGGAATGGGGGGTCTGGGGGGTCTTCGATGATTTTCGACAATTTTGTTTCGGATCCAGAAGAGCAAGAGCACTCAGTTCACGATCATTGGGAGGTAGACGAAGAGGCTAGGACGCTAACAAGAATACACTCGTCTCCTAGGAGAAAGGCGTTCTGCCCGAGTGACGCGCCATCTTGTCCAGTCGACATGTCACGGATCAAAGACGATAGGATGACTTACCGTCAAGGAAGTCAATTCGAGTCATCAGATTTTGAGGATTGTGTCAAGGACTATTGGCGACACTCAGGTAGAGGTACGCATACCAAAACGCACCTCCGATGGACAGGCAAGACTGTGTTCACCCTTAGGGGAAACCATGCTGAATCGGAAAACGAGGAAGCTAGATCGGCTGCGATAGCATTATGCAGCACCCCAAAGCGTATGAAAACGATCCCATTGAAGGATATCATTGTCCCAACGTTCGTCTCCATTAACAAAACCAAGAGCGAGGAGAGTAAAGAGCACAGATTAGTTGATGTCAACTTGAGACGACATGATGGGAAGATCGCATATCGGTACCAGTTCGTGCTGTGCGAAGAAGATGACAGCCTAGCCGCCCGCGACGAGCAGATAGTGATCGATCTGTACGATATAGGTAGAGAACCCGCATTCATCCTACTGTGTTCAGAGGAATGCAATCACTTCACCCACTTAGCGGCGAAGCACGACTGCACCATCGTCACTGTATCTCAAAGCGATGACCTCACATCACCATACGGAATTGCGCGTGCGCTTGCAGCGGTGCGTTCGGAGAAGGATGCAGTAATGTTTGCAGGACCCTGCACAGGCGGATCGGCATGGTCGAGATACAACGCTAAAGTCAGCGACGCGATAGCTAAATCAATAGAGCTTAAGCGAGCACTATACTGGGACCTTTGGGAACGTTTTGAAACTGTTATGGTTCGTGTTTTGAAGATCGGGGCCGCCGCACTGTTTGAACTACCACGGTACTGTGCCTACTGGAAAGATCAAAGGGTTCAAAGTTTGGTGAGCGGTACTGATTGCGACTGTCATGTGTTTGATGGGTGCATGTATGGGTTAGGTGCTGAGTTCAACGATTCGCATTCCGACAAGAAATTCATCAAGAAACCTTGGAAGATTGTATCATGGAATCTTGATCTTGGTAACCAGCTCAGCAGAACATGTGACAAGAGCCATAGTCATAGAGATTGTGCAGGTAAATACACTAAGACTACTCAACTGTATAATAAGAAGATAGTCGGCATCATCCTGAAGACCGTGACCAAGAGAATCGCTGCATTCCAGAAGTCTGAGAAGATGATGCATGCCGTTCCGTGCCTTATGATTCGAGCCTTGGGTAGTTCCTTCAATGAGCGCTCAGTGTGTGATGCAACATCAAACGAGAATGTATACACATGTTACGAGCATGGGACACAAACATCACACGCACGACGGATCGAACCACATGGCACTCATGATTTTCTGAACTGTTGTGTTTGTTCGTGTGACCACAGCATTGCTTCACCCGTACGCTTTAGCGACGTGGCTATGGAGTCTGTTGGTGGTGTCATGAACTATAACAGCAACACGGGCGGCTACCCGACTTTCATCATCAAGATCCTCGATGGCCTGGTTGAGATGAAGGAGAGAGGGCAGATCGCCCTGCCTCCAAGGATGTCAAGGAGTACGCATGGGTTGGATGTGGTTGAAGCATGGATTGCCGTCGGCATTCCTCCGCTCGTCCCGTTATCCATCAACTATGCAATGTCCAGGACAAGATCCGACGACACCAAATTCTTGACCGCTTCACTGAAGAAGTTAGTGGGCTACATGAACGAGGACGAGAAGAAGGAGACTACAGGCGACTTGGTAAGACGCTATAAGTTATCCATGGCCACCATTAAGGGGCGCTTCGGGAACGATGCGAGAGGGATCTTCAGCAACCTTTCTCGCTACCTCGTGGAGCCTGAGGAGATTGGGGCGATCGATGACTTATGGGACGACGTCCGCGACTTCATCAACAACGGCAGATTCAACGACACCATGGTTGCCTACCAGCAATGGAGGAACCTGTCCGGGTCGGCCAAGGAGAGCATGAACATGCGTGAAGCCGCGGATCCGTCAGATCACGTCTATGCTACCCGCCTCGAAAGTTACTACACGATCTTCAGCTCGATCTTCTACCACACTTCTGACAAGCTCACCAGTCGAAACGCGAAGGAGAAGGTGAAAGAGCTGATAGATACGGTGAACAGAGAAGTCCGCAACATGGCACTGGCGATAAGGGTCCACAACTTGGACAGCACATTGGACAAGATCCATGTGATCGATGTGCTCGAGGACCTGATTGCCAGGAAGAGAGGATTGCCGAAGTACAGGTCGGCGGCTCAGAACCATATGGAGACCTTTTTAGGCTCCATGAGTGTTATGGTGCAGTACCTTGACAACTGCAAGCCTCTGGTAGCCACGATAATACCAGAAGAACTCAGATTCATGAGGGAGAAGGTCATGCCGATGATCAATGAGTGGATCCCGGTTGAACCCACAATGTTTCGAGTTCAGTACAACGCAGCTGCAGCGGAGAGCGGGAGGCAAGATGAGTACAACCGACGGAGCAGCGCCTTCAAATCCTACACCGACTACATCGAGGAGTTGAAGAAGAAAATCGAGGACAGAATTATCCCCTCGTTGCCATTTTGAAACATGCAGGATAGCGAAGGTCCGGAGCCTCCTGACGTTGCTCATAGACCACAGTGGTGCCCGCCGCTTCAGATATATGGTGACTTCACTAGGCCGACGGCCAAACCAATGCCTCGCGCACCAAGACCTCCTCCACCGCCGTCGTCATCTGAACAGCAGAACTTTTCGGAACGCCCTTCCGACAGTTCAACTGGGCATGGGTCGGCATCCTACAAGCGGTGGGGAAGGGCAGGTGGACCAACATCCACTGGTGCGGCATCAAGGGACATCTCAGTCACCACGTGGTTTAGAATGCCGTTTCCGATGGGATCAGACAAGTACTACGTATTTGGGAAAGACTATTTCTCGCGAGACATGAAGGTCTACGCGATGGTCAGCGCCAATCAGGCGCCATCCGGGCACACCGTAGAAGGTCCCTGTACCGTTAACGGACAGATGACATGGTTGCAGTACTTACGGAGGTTGACGTCGTATTTGATGTTCTGGCATGGGGGGTACCAAGAGACGGTGATCGATCGGAACTACCACAAAGAAGACGCCCATTGGTTCGCTCAATATACCAACATCTACGACTCAACACAAGTGTCACTTGCTGGAGGACTACCGTCTCCGAGGACGCTATACAACCTTTGTTACCCAATGGAAGCCAAGGTGAGTGATGAAGCGGAATTGGAGTTGAGGATGCGTGAGACGTTGAAGGGCTTCATCCCAAGTGTCACGTGTCAGCCAGCGTCTCGCACCATTGACGGTGGGAGTGTGCACTGTGAGTTCATCGGCGCCATGAAGACCAGTAAGGTGATTCTGATGTCGGACTTCGGGTACATCACCAAATCGAATTCCGGAAAACAGACAGTGTTCGCCCAGAGCTTATTGTCACTTGGATGGGATAAGGTCATCAACATGTCATGTACGCCTGAGTACAAGAAGGGAGTGGTGACGGATTCATATGGCTTCATCGACTTTGTTCGTGATCGAATTGATGATGTCAAACGCCATGAGCCCACCTCCATCCATGTGTGGTTGTCATTGAGTCATCTCGTGACTGCGGGCGAGAAGGGGACATACAAGACTGTGATTGTTCCCACGGACTTCGTTCCGAGACTTAGGGATGTGATCATCAAGCTTGACGCATGCTGCCAACTACCTACATTCGTGAGGATTTGCGCAGACGTGGAGTTTCACCATGCCGTCGGTTCGTTCAGCAAAATTGCCAACATGATCAAGGACGAGCTGTCGCTGAATGGCATGATGTCCACGACGTCGGACAGATTCTGGCGAGCCATTTCGGTCGCCGGAGGCGGTCACCCCTACTCTATGAAGTCTGGAACCTCTTTGGTCCACGCTGTCATGGAAAAGTATTTGTTCAGAGAAAAGATGCTCGCCTCTTGCTTTATGGCACCGGACCCCTTGACCGAAGCGAATAACCTCCATGATCCCAACTTGGAACACGTGTTGCAGGACAAAGAGAGGTTGTATCAGTACTTGTTCGGAGACTCCGTAAGAGGAAGCCATGCATATCAGTCCACTGCGGGGGCTTCAGGTGAGAACGAGTCTGAGCGGAGGAAGAGGGAGAAGGTAAGGAGAGAGAACAAAATGCCATGGATGGATGAGTACTGGGGAGTCCTTCAGCCAGAACCAATATACTCGAGGACTCAAAGGTGGTACGTCATTGATGACTTCAAGGAGGGTGAGGAGATTTGCTGCGATTACTGTTTGGTCTGCAATCCCATAGACTCCGATCTGAAAGACGATTGCTATGCGGAATGCATCAACGGAGCAGCAAATAGATGCCGTGGGATGTCCGCAGAAGACTACGTCCAGAAGCGATTCCATGCATGTGCTCGATTGCTTCACAACTTCGGCATGGGGCAAACGGTATCTTCTCCCACCGTCATGATCTCCGAGATGAACCCGCACGTAGACTTGATGAAGTTCTTACACGAAGCGATGATCATCTTTAACGGGAACCCAGGTTTTCAGAAGGAGATCTCGTTCTTCGGGGGGATCAGGTTATCATCAACAATGACGGAGAACTTCTTCAAAACGAGGAGAGGACCCAGCATCCATGTGGAAAAGCAGATAGTCGGCAGCGCCAAGTACTACCAGGGATCCTATGACCTTGGAAACGTGTGCTACACCAAATACCTCAAGACCATATTGGAGCCCGATGTATTCCGTACGATGTTCGGAGATGATCCCTCGGAGGAACGGGTAGGTGATATGGTGGAAGCGCTGCTGGGCATGTTAGAAATTGCTCAACTCTTCAAACACCTGTTCTTGGGATGGGGTGACATTGAGGCTTTGAGGACGGGATTAGAAGAATCCATCAAACGCGTCACTGCATCGCTGTATGACAGGACAACGTATGAGAACCGAAAGCGATCGATGATCAGAACATTGGACCCGCACTCTGAAGAGGCGGCAAACGTGGCACTGATTCTCGTTCGCATGAGGACCATGCCGCCTCCTGAATTCGACATCGACCACTTCTTCGAAATTGGGAAAGAACCAGAACATGGAGCAGAAGCTACTGACCAGCCCGAGGCCGAAGGTGTCGATATGGAGACTGAATGTGAACAGGAGAAGGAGGAGCAAGACGTTGACATGTCCGATCCGAAGACATCAATACTGCAAGCCATCGACGAATTCGAGAAGAAGATCGGGCAAGCAGAATTCTGCATCCACTGCATGAAGTCGGGACACACAACTCTCAATTGCGAGAAGATCCCTTCGTCTTCACCCACAGTCACCTCAGTGTTGAGTGATTGGAAGAAGAGAGTGAAGGGAGAGGTTGCACCCGACGATATACCATCCGGACATCCAACCGATGAGCCTAAGAAGAAGAAGCAGAGAGCATCGCCTACTCCAGATAGGAAGGTCGACAGCGAGTTCAGGCGAAAAGAAATGTTGAAAGCAAGAGTCGTGACAATGTTTGACCATGACGGGTTCACCTTGATTGAAAGTGCCGATGGAGTCGAAGGAGGGACACATTCCTACAATGGGCGGAAGCTTGCGGAAGTTGGCCCTAGGGATATGAGGGTGGTGTATGAGTTTGTTGAGAGGGCATTTGTGCACTCCAGCTCCCTCAAACCAAAGGCATGTCATCAATTCTACCCCCTACCGACACGGAGGGAGAAGGGATACAAGCCGATCGACCCCATGACGATGATCGGGAAAGTTGAGCTAGTACCGATCAACGGAGTCACTTTCGCTGCACAGAACTCCGACTACGGCAACCTCAAGTATCCGACTCCAGACTGTCGAGTACCTGAATACAGCCAAGCGAGTCAGGCCCTGAGTCGCCGATTGGGAGCGAAGTTGAGACATCGAATTGGACGCCAATTCAGGACAGGAGGAAGACTCACACCAATCAAATGCGATGAGGGCGCATGGGTGTCATGGGAAGACCTGTTAGCTGATAACGCAGTTTGGGAAGACGGTTATCACTATGGCAACATAGACATCGTGACCAAGAAGGCGCGTTTGGAGAAGTACCTCGACCAGAACTATGAGTGTTTCCGCATAACCAAGAGGATCAGATTCCAAATGTTGGCGGTCCGCGTTCACCCAGATGAACTCAATGATCCTGATGACCCGATGGAGAAGGAATGGATTGACGAGCTCAAGGGCATGGGAATATCCAAAGGAAGACTCCGCAATAGCGATGGATGGTGCTTTCCCGTGGCTGTAAGAGCAACCTCAGCACACTCGTCGGACGGTGGAGGTTATGACGTTACCATCAACATCGACCACATTGGATCGAGAATGACCAACGACATGGCCCTATCCATGGTGACTGCATTTCACGCTACCAATCTTGGAGCGCTGACTTCAATCATGCGACGGGGGCTAGTGCCAGGAGGTCTCGGCACATCGGGAAGGGATTCTATCCACTTCACATGTTTTCCGCCATGGGCCTGGGAGCAGGGTTACAAGGGAAAACCTTGGCTGGGTCGTAAGGTCGCATTGAGTGATCGCCCAGTGGTTCTCTACATTCCGGTGTCGAAGCTGCAGGAGTACGGGCTTCTCATCTCAGCGACTGGATCTCTATTGGTTGAGGACGTCGTTCCCTTCGATGAGGTTAAAGGGGCATGGTTGCAATGCGACAATGCAGAACCCGGACAGCCTGAGGAGATCGAATGGATCAGGTTACTCAATAGAGAACCCGACCCTGGAAGCTACCTTGTTCTGGAGTCCAAATACGGAAACCCGATCATGACTCCACGCTATCAAAAGCTTGAGAGCTTAGCGGTTGAGGTCCAGGATGATACCTACTCAGAGGACGACGCCAAGATCTCAAAGCTGCTGGGCATGGTCGAGGAGAGCGGTGTCTACCCAGAATACGATAGCGCCGAATGGCAGGAAATCTTTGAGGAGATCGTGTACCGCCGAGCAATGAAAGACTATGACTCAAGACCATGTCCCAACTGTCTTGGCGAAGTCGATGTGCGATTGACGATATGTCCGCACTGCGTAGCGGTTTTGATCGCGAATGGGAAGCTCACGCATGTGGTACCCAAGGAGACAAGGGACCGCAATCAACGATCACCTCCGAGAGATGTACCAGCCAGTTCTTCCGGTGAAGCAACTTCTTCTGCAGGTGCAAACATCGATGAAGTCATCAAGAATGCACGCAAGACAGCCGAAGAAGTCATTGACGTCGAGGAGTCCGAAGGAGAGGAAGACGAGGAAGTTCCTATCATTTTGAAGGAACGACCGGACGAAGCCGAAGGCGAACCCGAATATCGGGAGGTCCCTCAAGATGGATACGGGAATGAACTTCCACAGCCTTTCCCCTTCGCAATTGACGAAGTGCCGCAAGAAGCTGCGATCCCCATCGACCACAACTTTGCAGTCACACAGCAATTTGATCTGAGGTTGATGAAGTTGATCAAGAGCTTGGCCAACGCAACGTTCGACGTCAATTGCTTTGAGAGTCGTGAAGACGTACTGCGAAAGTTCGACGATGGACAGCGGCATGATACTCCATTCAATAGATGGCCATTAGTACCGAATGATCCGGATACTGGGTTTCCAAGACGCCTTCAGAGAGCCGAAGTCGTAGGCATGAGCAAATGGACCAACGACACGTATGCAACAGAAGCGTGGCAGATCTATGAATTCCACGCCCACGTCATTCACCCGATGATGATCACTGCAATCCGCTGCGGGCTTAGCCACAAGTATCTCAAAGAGGTCGGCAGCACTCGGCGTAACATGAGTGATCCAAAGGCTCAAAGATCTGAGACCCAGGAAGAGATCATCGAGAAACTGGCATTCATCTCAAACTTCATCAGACGATTGATTAGGAAGACGTTCGGAGCGAGCCGATATAGTTACTACCAGAAACCAGACGATGAAGGTGCCGCTCCATACAAATTCATCGACATTAGCCCCGCCATCAAGTCGGAGCGGAAGAATGTCACAAAGGAGATCCTCGTTGCATGCCGCTACTACGGCATAGAGGTATCCGATACTCAAACACAGAAGTTGAAGTCCTTCGAGGAGCAGATCCGGAGGGGAAACCCAAGGAACGTTGAGCTCATCAAGGACTACATTGGCTTTGTCGGAGCTGACTACATGCGACAACTCACGAATGGTTGAGCGTTGGGGTCATACCGACATACTACTTCCGGTACTTCAAGTACTGAGGGATCTTGGGTAATTCATGATGACCATTTTGGCATCATGGGAGTGAAATAGGATTGTGTTTCATACCGTTGGTAATCGCATGATACCATAGGTAGGTGCACGTTTTCCGTTTGTAGCTCCGTTACCTGTCTGATCCAACTTTCAAGCGAATACAAGATCGTTTGCTAATTCAGTTCAATAGGACATACTGGTTGACCTCCAATGCACTTTTGAGAACATGATTCGTTCTCCGGTTTTTACATCCACTCATCTCCCTTCCCCGTCGAAGCACGGATGTGGGGGGTGTCAATAGGGATGAGGTCCCAGTATAGTTGCTATACAGGTACATGCCATATACTTTTGGCTCAAGTGCCCAACCAGGTAAAAAGGAGCTTTAGCGCGCGAGCTTCATGTTGAACTAAGGGCTAGAACGGGGCCAGGGCACACTTTCCATCCGTTCGCATAAATGGATATTTGTATATGAAGTGTAAGTGTATGTAATGTAGTGTAATGCAATGTAATGTCTTGTATTGTAATGTAATGCAATGCAATCTAATGTAATGCAATGTAATGTCTTGTATTGTCATGTAATGTCATGTAATCTAGTGTCCTGTATTGTAATGTAATGCAATGTAATGTAATGCAATGTTATGTTATGTGATGAAGGTAGTGCAATGTAATGTAATGCAATGAAATGTTATGTTATGTAATGGAATGGAATGGAATGGAAAGGTATGTAACGGTATGTATATACGTGTATGTAATTGTATGTAATGGTATGTATGTGAATGTAATGTATGTAATGTAATGTGATGTGATGTGATGCGCTGTGATGTGATGTGATGTAATGTAGTGTAATGTAATGTAATGTAGTGTATGTATGTAATGTAATGTAATGTAATGTAATGTATTGTAATGTAATGTAATGTAATGTAATGTATGTATATAATACAATGTAATGTAATGCAATGCAATGCAATGAAATGAATGGCATGGCATGGCATGGCAGGGAGGGAGGGAGGGAGGGAGGTATGTAGGTAGGTAGGTTGTATGTATGTATGTAGAACTTGTCCACCGCCTTTGATTTGGAGACCAGGTGCTCAAAAAACTTCCAGCGTCAGTACAACCACTACAAATCAGAGTTTGCAAGCTCTGGAAGCGAAGGCAAGTTTAAACAGTCATGACCTTGGAGTCATTGGAGCAGGGATTTCACTGGATTCCTCTTCATCCTGTTTCACCAGTGAATTTCACCGAGGCGAGAAATTACTCTCTTCAACCGCCTTGTCCTTGATGTTGAGGTGCATAGAGAACCCCTGGTGCCCTGGGTCTGAGAGCAGCCTCAAAAGTGAAGTCCTGGAAAGAAGGGCAAGAAGGTAAACCTAGAAGAATGCTTCATACTGCAAGGACTGCAGAGAAAGGCAGCGTGCATTGATGCGATGTATGACGATTCCACACACGCTGACAGGCTGACACGCTGGATTTGTCTCACACTTAAATTTGAAACGTTACATGTTGGATATATAGTTAGCTTCATGTGCCCACTAATGTTGTTGTTTGTTTTGTTTGTTCTTTTAAAGGTTCATACATTCTGCATGAGGTGGAGAGAATACCGATCCGGAGGTTTGGTGAATTCAGTGAAGCCGGCGGTGACGAAAGAGTGACCTGCTCAAGGTCCCGTGGTGCCTATTGAAGAACGGAAGCAGATCGTATAGCACGGTGCAGGTACCAGCCTTTCGATCAAAGCTTGACCTTCACTGCTAACCCTCAGATGATGGACCAGGAGGCTTTGCCTAATCTATCGCAGCTAGTTCTGTTTGAGTGAACTGAAAGGGTCGACACTGTAAGAACTGAAAGGGTTTTGGGTGAAGATGGTGTACTCTTTTCTCAGGCTTGGCATGCAGGAGCTGGTTGCTGGGCACGATTCCCAAAGCTCGCTCAAAGCCCACGGAAGGTTGCCGGTGACCCCTTCCATGCATGCTCCTCTTTTAGTTTTTGTGACTGGAGTACCTCTGAGTCTGAAAGCTGTGACAATCTGTTGAAGAGGCAACTGTGTTTTCGCCAATGTCTTCAAATCAGGTGCAGCTGGCAATTGCTGCAACCTTGCGATTTCGAGAGTCAAAAGGCCATACTTCCTTGCAAGCCTGGCCTTTCTATGGAAGCGTACCTCTGCGCAACCCTTGCCACAAAAGCTTATCTCCACCATGCTGAGGTGTATACTCTGGACATCTACACAAGTGAAACAATGCATGCATCAGCGTGGATTGAGCTCAAAGCAGATCCGGTGCCACCAGGGGCAACAAGGGTTTTGGTTCCAAAAATACAGCCAGTCTTTTCTGCAATTTTGCACTGCAGCTCAAATCAGACAGTTTGCCAAGGCGTGAAGCCTGCATTATATCCAGTTCAACTAAGAAGACGGGCATGTAGGAGGCCAAAGACTGGAGGTGGAAGTTAGGATTTTCTGCCCGCATTGCCATATTTTACCACATGCTGTAGAGTTGGGGCTTCGGTGCTGTGCAGCGCTGCTTCCATGGTGCGCGTCTTCAGCTTAAATGGCAAGATGCTCATGGGTGATTTTCCACTCAAAAACAGTCGATTTACACACATTGGGGATCTCGCGGATGAAATTGCTGTAATGCTGGATGCGCCAGGCTGCAGTTTGGTGGGGAAAGCTGGATCAAAGCTACCGTGCCATCTTCTCATCGAAGATAGCGGTCTTTGTGAAGAAGACGATATCACAGCAGTGGCTGAGACAGTCGATCCCTTGCTGGACATGCTTGAGTTGCAAGATTCAGATGGAAACCTGGCCTGGGACAACCTGCATGAACTTCACATGGCAGCTCTCACAGCTGAGCAGAGACTGGTGGAAGTTGCTTGCGGCATTGGTGCCCCTGGGCACCTCTGTGGTATGCCTCTGCTGGAATGGCCGGACAAGACGGTCCCACCTCCACCGATGTTTTGTGAAGATGGACCGAGGTATTGTTCAATATCAATGGACACACCTGTGATCCACGCTGGCGCAAGAATCTTGGTCTTTGAGGAAGGCGTAGCGGGCAAAGATCCCAAGCCTAGGCTCTACTGCAAAGATACGCCCACGACAGTGGCTGACTTGCGCAGCATTTGCACTGATCGGCCTGACTTGGCCTCATTGAAGAGACAGGTGGAACATATAGATGGCGAAGTGGTGCATCCCACCATCTCCGTGATAAGCCACTCTCGCCATGAAATCTGCATCCAACGAGGCCATAGCAGGTACAACCTGGAAGAGATGTGAGTCGCTCGGCAAGAGCTAGGGTTACACATATATCCCGGCTTTATTGTGGTGCCTGCGTGAGCATTTGTGGTCTGAAAAATTGTGCAAATCGGTTTCCCATCGCCCAACTGATATTGGGGATTAGAAAGACTTGAGCCAAGATGTTGAAGGCAAATAGTGATTGCTGCTTCTCGTGTAATTTGTGCAGTGTGCAGGCCGCTTTCCTGCATTGCTGAATGAGCAGGATGCGGTGGAGCTGGCCAAGACCTGAGCGAACAATTGAGAACAAGAAGAACAAGAAACATTAAGGAACTTATCTGAATTTAACATAATATCTAATAATAATTCAGCTGGACACTCTTTTCAGACAACCTGACACACAGAGTCCATTTTGGACTTCTTGAAGCTTGAAGCACATCTGGTCTCACGCCAGGCCGCCTTGGCGAAAGCGCTGAGTGAAGAGCAGAAATCACAGGCACATCAAGTCAATACATGCTGATCTATCCAGTTATTCGCAGAAACTGAACGAAGCCTGGGCATTGTCCGACCCTGCCTTGCAGGAAGGTGCCTGCTGGTTGCAAAAGGCCTTACTGATTGTTGCGATTCTCGACAGCGAGAAGGGTAGCTCGAGGAAGGGTTACAGCGTTAGCAATGGAGCAGCTCAAGGCTACCCAATGCTTCGTCTCCAAAAGAACTTCCCTTCTGTCCTTCGCAACTTTTGACGCAATAGCTTAGGTAAGTTCTTCTACCTCGATCCCTTCCCGTCCAAGTTGTCCACCATTCCACATGCTTCTCAAGGGATACTGTCCCTTGATGCACGATGGTCGTGATCGAACGCTACTCATGAATGGAAGGCTGAATGTGGTGTTGAAAGCTATGCAAACTCTTTTTCTGCAAAAGCTTTGATCTCAAGTTTTGAATTGTTGCAGCAATACAATAATTGCTTTTGTGTTTTCTTTCGAAGAGACTCTAGTCAGTCTGCTCATTCATCCTTTTGGGATTTGACTTGACTTTTTTCCTGTTCAAGCAAGCTCAACTACATCTGTTTGAGAGGTGAAGAAACACATGGTTTTTGACTGCATATCCTCCAGTGTACTTACAGCAAGCAAAGGCTGAAGGTGAAGGTGGCTTTCGACAAAGCTTTCACTGCCGAGACTTCATACAGAGGATTCAAGAGAAAGTGTTCGTTCCGCTTGCCGCAGTAGCACCAGCTTGCAAGATGACTTCAGTAAGCACAAAGAGGGTAGCCAAAACAGCATGGGTCATAGAACCTCCGAATGAATTTTGTTCAGGCAATCTCAAGTGCCAAGTGCCGCAGCAAACTGCAACAAGCAGCATGCTTCAACAAAGACACGTAACGACACTGTAAGACTTATATTCTGAGTTGCAGTGCAGGTGGAGTGGGGCTTCCCCAGCGGAGAGCCTGCAGAAGATATGGAGGCAGTGGAGGTGTGGAGCGCTGGCCTTCGTGGCCTTCTCTTTCAAGCGAGGTTGAACGAACATAGAGTGTCCCCTCCACTCTTCTTTTTCTTTGAGAAAAGCAAGTAGACATGTTCTTTGAAGTCCATGACCAGTGAGCATTGTTGCAGCTGGAAAGCAGGTCTCGCTTATGTCACTTATTTGTCATACATGTCATTTACCGAATTTCCTTTGACTGTGGGTGTTCCAGAATTTGTAGCAGCTTGAAGGCAAACTTGAAGCGATTCAGCATGCTCTTCGATGTGGAGCTCACAGGGCCTGTGACCTCAGCTAGCGTTAGATTCTGCGCCAATGTCTCATGATATTTGATCGGTATTTTCCATATGGAATATGGCATCACGGTTGTCAATTTCTTGAGCTTCCAATTGCACTTCTGACAAGACTTGCCGATCTCCTGTTCTTGCACATTTCCAAGCAGATGCACTGGCTCTATCCGTAGCTGCTAATTAAGTAAGTTTCAGTAGATACACATGGTTCCAGAAAACTTGGAAGCAATTTGAGAAAACCTAGATACAGAGATGCATCACAAGACCTTCCCTTTGAAGTTTCAAGCGCTTGATTCTTCAACGACTTCCACACCCAAACTCTGATGTTGCAAAGATCCATGCCATGGCTGGCAGGACCAGCCGGTGTGCAGCGAGCAAGTGTTGGTGCCATTCTAATGTCAAGTTTCGCTAAAATCTAGAAAGCAAATCGTTCGTGCGAGCGTGAGCTATCCTGTGTCCTAGGTAGTAGCTACTTAAGCTACTAGCTACCTCGGTTCCTTACTTAATTACGTAGGCGGCTACTTAATTAAGTAGGGAGGGGTCAGCGGGCCAAATAAAGGACAATTTATTGTTTCGCTGTTTTTTTGTTTCGCACCTTTTTCGCTGGGGTGGTGACTCACGCAGCTGAAACTTGTGCCGTCAAGAAACAAAGTCACAAACAAATCGAGGAGCAAGAAGTCGTCCTTTGGAGGCGCTCCCGGGCTCACATCCAGTGCCACCACTTGCACTGTTGAAGGTGGAGACACTGGAGACGAAGAAATATTTTCTCTTGGACTGTCATGTAGCTTTCACTGTAGCTTTCTCAACGGCTCAAAGCACCGGACGTGGGAAAGTGCTGGAAAGAACGCTTACGAGGTGCGATTGTTGAACAGCTGGTGGTGACATCAGGTATTTGATCCTTCAATGTATATCTCTCTTCCTTGGCTTTGAGGTCAGACAGGTTTTGGGTCATGTTAAGTCCATCCTCTGATCTGAGGAACCTATGGCTGCTGTCATCCATGACATGGTAGTCAACTGTGACATCCAAGGCTTGAAGGCAGGGCATATTACACTAAGTTATGAGTTTCTCCGGGCATCGCAGTCGCAGCCCTAACGAATGGGCTTTGCCGGGCGAACCACGGGGCTTGCCACTGCCAGGCGACTTTGAAGGATATGCAGAAGGAGGGCGTGGTCGTCCAGGTCGGGTTCCCTTCGGTGACGTCCAATATCTAAGGCAAACATCGTCCTAATGTTAGAAATATTAATAGTAAAAGATGGTAGCTAGCAACTAAAGCAAGCTTCTAGATAGGACGCAGGATAGCGCTCGCACTAATGATTTGGTTTCTAGATGTTTAGGGACACTTACATGCATATATAGATATAAGATATATAAAGTAGAAGAAAGAGAAGAGCATAATGTGTTTGGGCCTTTTTGGTGAAGACAAATACATCATGTTCTTATAGTTTCTTTCTCCTGTTTCCTTGGTAAGTAGGTGGACAGCTTTGTGGCCAGCAGAGCTCCCCTTGTTTTTGAGTTTCTTTGCCAATGTGATTGGAGATCAGTAAGCCGCAATCATAAAATCAATCCTCAGATGTTTGATGTTTTGTACTGTAAGCACAGAGTCATCCATCTGAAACACACAACCCAATCATCATAGAAGTTGTTCTCGTCGTTTTGATTTGATTCAGATAGGCTCTTCTTTTGGATTCTATTCTGGCAAGGGCAACAGCTGGACTTGATTCCTTCTTTGTTCCCTTTACTTGACAGCTCAAAATTACGCTGTCAGGATGAGGTGACAAGCCATGAGTTTGGCCGACGTGGAGCACGGACGCTTTGCTCAATAGGCTTTTGCAGATCAACCCCAGATTCGTACACTGCGCTGACTGCGATGAGTGCGATGTGCAAGTACTTGGAGAAACACTTACTAACAAGGTTCGCTACTAGGGGCTCCTGGCATCGCTACTAGGAGCAAGGACGCTACTAGGGGCTCCTGGCCGTACTACTAGGAGCAAGTAGCTACTAGGAACAAGGACGCTACATGGCGACAGATCTGAGGTCCCCAATGCATTGCGCAGCGGTGCGCGGCCGCGCAGAGATCATGCAGCTGCTTCTGAGCACCAGGGTGGGAACACAAAGTCCACTTGACATGATTTCAACCAACTTCACGATCAGCACCTAGAAGGTTTGCGAACAAATCTACGTGTGAATGCGTATATACTCAATGGATCCTGGGGGCTGCACTAAGTTGTTTGCCATAGACATCTACTTGCCATAGACGGTCACAGGTACTTGTCAAAAGTTTGGACTTGTCAGCCACACTATTTTCCAGGGATTCCTTATTGAGGCGTTGTTCAACCTGGAGAACTGGTGGTCCAAGTGTACTGTATGCCTCCAAACCTCCTTCAAACAACTTGGATTGATCCCAGCAACGGCTTGCCTCTACTCACCAGGCCGACCCAAACACCAGCGATGACGCTGGGACAACATGTTTTCACTTCGCCGCTGACCTGGGCCATGCTCGCGTGGCGTATCTTGGACTGGAGACAGACTGGCTGGGTACGAGATTATTATATATTATTGTAAATTAAATTACAAGTACATGGCATCAGTCACCGCAATATTCACAAGAGTCTCTTTATGCCAAGAGGCTGAATCATTCACTCAGTTCCTCCCTATGCAGAAACTACAGGTGTCGCTACAGGTGTCGCTCAGGTTTTCTGGTAGGAGGCGAACTAGGCTTCCTTGAAGGTAAGAATGATAGCTGCTGACGGGCTGTTGATCTAGGTACCACCTATTGAGGGCAGGAGCTGACCCGAGCCTTCGCAATGGCTTTGGAAGCAGGCTGGGATGGATTTAAGGATGGCAGGCTCTCATGGAGTACTCCATTGTTTTGGTTATTTGCTTTCTTTTCATAACTGTTTCTGGGTTGTTTCAAGCTCTGACTGTAGGCCCACTGACAAGTTGGTGACCAACAGCTGGGATCCTGAGGACGTAGGTTCATAGTATGATTTCCAGGTGTTCTCGAAAGATCGCAGATCATACAGACGATCAGTTCTTTTCATTGCAGGAAGTGTTGGAGGGCAAAGATCAGATCAGGCGGCTGATCGCAGGTGACCTTGGAGGGCCGCTTGAGACAGAGTCAAAGTCTTTGCATCAGATCGTTGGCAACACTTGACACATTGCATTGCAGAAGTTTCTGAGAATACTTATTATTGCTTTTTCTTTTTTTTTAGTTCTGAGCTTTGAACTCTGCAATAGCTGTCTGAACCTTTTTTTTTGCTGGACTGGACGGGCCATTAAATGTTGAAGGTGAGCGCATCCCTTTCGAGATCTTGCGTGATGAGCCGGATGCACCAGCAACTCATTTGCATCCCAGTTGGTTTCAGGCACACTTGATTTGCTTTTGTCATGCCTCTGTGCACTTGTGATGCCTCTGAGCCAATCATGCATCAACGAGAAAATCATTTATAGAATACATACACACTCTGACATTGGTTTGCTGTTACTCTATTCCCAGGTCGAAAAAAAGGTGAGGGAACGGAAAGGTGGAAGGTCAGAAGACTTGAAGGTGTTTGAACAATTGTTTGGTGCAAGTCTGCAGCTCCTAAATGCATTAGCCGCTTTACTGAATACCTAGCAGACCGCCTATGCATTAGCCGCTTTACTGAATACCTAGCAGACCGCCCATGCATTAGCCGCTTTACTGAATACCTAGCAGACACGGAACGGCGGTTTAAACAGTTATTAAAAATGCAGGTACGTTTACACGGGTCCCAGAGGAGGTCTTCGTTGGCCACCGCTCCTCTGGGACCCCGGTGGCCCCCTGCTTCTTTGTCTTTTTCTTTTTCTGCATCCCTGTCCCTGCCTCTTTCTTCTTAATTAGTAGCGATGCCCTTGGTTCTAGCGGCTTCTTGTTCCTAGTAGCGAGGCCAGAAACCATTAGTAGCATCCTTTCTTCAAGTAAAAACCTGCTGCATGCATACTTACCGGGCACGAACCTTGGAAACAGGTGTTGACACACACATTATGCCGCAATCGGCGCTCTGCACCCCCCTGCGTTAAACAATTTTGCTTGGCAGCTTTGTACACACAACGCCGATAGCGGAGTGCCGGAAGATTACTAGTCACCTAAAAAGCCTTAGAAAGACAGACAAAGAAAAACAGAAGGAGAAAACGAAGAGGGCAAGAGAGAAAGATAGGAGTAGTTACGAGGCCGACTAGTTACGAAGCCTGTTAGCTACAATACATGCAGTAGCTAGCGAGCGGGACTTTTGTCTTATACCGCCCGGGTAGCTAGAAGCAGGACAGGAGAAATAGAAGGAAAGGCACCAACACACAAGTGTGTTGAGTGCGATTTCCTTCTATAACCCTAGATAGCGGGTGGGATAGCAACAGAGGCCAGGGGCAGGGAGGGGAGCCCGAAGGCATTGCCATCACTGACATTCAAGTAAAGCCGATTTGGGGCCAACGCACCTTTGTCGGAAAGGCACTTGGAACCTAAAGAAAGGCCTCAAGAAACGAAAAGCAACAGAAAGAGAGAAAGAACCCAAGAGCATGACAAGCGCATGCAACAGGAAAAGCTACCTAGCTGCTAGCTTGGTGACCCTGCGACATGTACCTCAAAAACCGCATGGGTGAAAGTCATGGAAGTTGGACAGTATAGCTTCACTGGTCCCAAAAGTGGTCTTGAAATTGAACTTGAAACTGAACTCTGGCAGTGAAAGGAAAGTGACAAAGTGCAAAAGGCAACATCACTCAAATGAAAGTATTGGTGGAGAAGTCGTGGGCCCGACGGCATTGGGTTTCGGGAATCCAGAGGTGAAACAAATTCGGTTAAGAAAATGCAAGAAATGCAGAACGCGGTGAAATCCGTTAGTGGCACTCAAGCATGAAACGGCGCTCCCTTGCGGGAGATCACACCCAGCACCCAAGTGGGACGACTGAGCGGTTCACACTCTGACATTGGTTTGCTGTTATTCTATTCCCAGGTCGAAAAAAGGTGAGGGAACGGAAAGGTGGAAGGTCAGAAGACTTGACGGTGTTTGAACAATTGTTTGGTGCAAGTCTGCAGCTCCTATGCGTTAGCCGCTTTACTGAATACTTAGCAGACCGCCTATGCATTAGCCGCTTTACTGAATACCTAGCAGACACGGAACGGCGGTCTAAACAGTTATTAAAAATGCAGGTACGTTTACGCGGGTCCCAGAGGAGGTCTTCGTTGGCCACCGCTCCTCTGGGACCCCGGTGGCCCCCTGCTTCTTTTTCTTTTTCTGCATCCCTGTCCCTGCCTCTTTCTTCTTAATTAGTAGCGATGCCCTTGATCTAGCGGTTTCTTGTTCCTAGTAGCGAGGCCAGAAACCATTAGTAGCATCCTTTCTTCAAGTAAAAAACCTGCTGCACGCATACTTACCGGGCACGAACCTTGGAAACAGGTGTTGACACACACACACTGTATGGAACACAGTCACCTCGATCGATGGTCCTGAGGAGAAGACTGTCACGTCACCAAGTCATCGCCGTGGTGGTGCCTGAGGCACGTCTTCTTTGTACAGCTTCATGTATACACATCAATGCAAGCCTGCCAACGGATTTATCAAAACGTAGCATTAATAAATTTGTATATGATTTGTAACGCTTTGTGTACCCATACGACTTGAACAGGACACCTAACAATCCTAACACGTTCCGCATTATCAGCACCTTTCGGCTGCATCCAGCAATGCCATCTCGTCCGACAGGAGTCATCCTCCGCACCAGTCAGATTCAGAGGAGTGCACGCTGGCGCAAGCTTCCAGCATCGCCGAACCGCGTCGTTTACGTTTGCTTCAGGTAGAAGGTGTTCCAAGGATTTGCTTAGGATCTTGCTGGGGCAACAATGAGAGTTGGTCGATTGGTTTGTTTGATGCGAAACGACACATGCCGTGGATTGTAGGAACAGAATCCAATGCACGAAAGCTACATTTGCCCTGGTGCCAAGCCTGGCAGGCATTCATAACTCTGACTACAAGACTGATTTGACATCGGTACTTAAAGAATTTAAGACGAGCGTATTCAGTCTATGGTTTGCCTTGTGTAAATAATATGTACTTGACTGCCGTGCATGGTACAACAGGAAGAATTCGTTCTTGGACTCGTGAAGAGTTCATGCTGCAGATTTTCTGAGCAAGTGATGCAAATGGTACACGATTCAGGTTAATTTTCAGTTCGTCCTGTGTTCTCTTGACGATCCAGATGGACCCTTTCCAGCACAAGTTACGTGCTTCCATTATTTTGATCTTCTGTGGCTTTGGCCAACCTCGGCTGACCATTTCAACCTTTGTTCTGCTGTGATGGGTGGATGTGAATCACTAGTCACTAGTCCATCATCAGAGGAATGTGAAGTCCCAGGCACAGCTGCCAGATGTAAGAAGGTATTGGTTTTATCCAGATGATTGCAACTTACAGACGACCATGAGATACGTTCTGTGTTTGGAATCCTTTCGGAGGGAGGTTTTCATACTGAACACAAGCTTCACACAGCTGGCTAGCTGTTGGGCAACCCCTTGCTACAGCAAAAGGGGCAAAACCTCAGTATAGCCTTTGAACATCGGCAGTGGAGATGGTGAGCAGTTGAAGAACCGAGCTTGGTTTTCAGTCAGCACATCACTGGTGGGCAAATAAAGGCAAATCCCCAGTTGTGACTAGCATGCTTGCCATATTGTTTGGGCCCTCAAATATTGACACACTTTGGCCGCCTTTCCCTGCGGGTATCTTAATCTTGAGCTGAGTCACATTGAGACCGATGTGCTTGGCCAAAAAGGTGTTTGTGCGCGTACCCGTCGAAGTGATATATATATATTTACAAGACGTTTTACCTGTGTTTGCAGATATTTTTCAGGATTATATATGGTATAGACTCTTGCTTTCAAGTCAAGCTGTCTGTGGGATTGCACGGTTTGCAGGCAGAGAAACTTGACCACAGTGATCTGCACAATACTGACTATTGAGTGCGTTAGATGCTACTGTTGCCAAGCTTGACAGTAGCTGCAGTCAGCGCAGGCTGCATGATGAGTAAGAAGCACAACCTGAGAGGGGCTGGAAAGCTTTGGTCCTGCATGTCTCGCCCTAAGCTGAGACTAGGTTTGTACCCCTACCTAGGAGCAATAGCCTCCAACCTAGAAGCAATGGTCTCCAACCTAATTAAAAGCAATGGTCTCCAACCTATTAGCTTTGGCTCTAAGCTCAGACTAGGCTTGTATGAGGACATCCTTGGACCCTTGACCAAATTCTACACAACCCAGCTGCCCCTTGGTGACTTTGTTTTCACGAATGCTGGTGGGACATGCACTTGGGGATGCAGGAGAGCAGACCACGGCTTGACGTTTGGAAGTGGCAAAGCCCACACTTCCTGGTGCCGAAGTGATAGTGCACTTAGCGTGACATTGGCCGCAGAAATACAACTTTCCTGCAGAAGCGGGCTTCGCGCTATTTGTTCTTCTTGGGTTGCGTTATGGCAGCTTCGGGCGTAAATGAGATCCTCTATCAATGATGTAAGAACCTTTTAGATCTATACATATTAACACAAGCTTCTCCAAAGCCCCACCAACTACCTGATAGCATTTTCCTGCCCTTTTGCCTCAAGGATGTGCGCCTTCCTCGGTGGTGTAGTGGCGCAGGAAGTAATCAAAAAGACCGGCAAGTGCCTGACTCAGATGATCAGATGGCCTTTGCCTGCGGATGTTCCAAAACTTTGATTGCCAGTAAAGTTGCAATGGCTCGCACACTTCACAGCCTATTCTAAGGTACACCCCGATTGAGCAGTGGGTTCACCATGCATGGTCCTAAGAGTTTTCAAACGTGTTCAATATGTTTTGCCCAAATGCTTCTCTCTAGTTTTGTTGTTTGACTTGTACCTTTGGGCGGATTCAGTCATAGAACCATCCGTATATTTGCTTGCCTATTACAACGGAATCTCAAAGCACACTTTTGAAGGAATTCCACAAAAACCGTGAGGATGATGCAAGTCTGGTTCAGCCAGGGGCTGCTCTGGGAGAGTATGCCGGGTTGGAGCCCAAGGGAGCCGCATCAAACAGACGGGACAATGGGTACATGCCTTTTCTTTTAGGTCGTGCAGAGGTAGCTTGCAAGTAGCTAACAAGAGTAGCTACATTAGCTACTAGTTTACTAGTGGCGCCCCCTCGAAGAACGCCTCGCATGATTGATTTGGTTCCTAAATCTTTGCATTTTCAGGACTCGATACGCACATCAAGCAGCAGTGCGGGGACTTAGGCGTCACCGTGACGTTCCGGCTAAGCCAAGCTCAAGTTTGAACATTGCTTGCTTGTGCTGTTCCAGCCAAGCTGCAAACTGTGCAGAAAACTCCTTGCTCGAGGTTTTTGGCTCCAAATTCATGGATGACATCCGGAACCAGCGGGCAGAGCGCACAGAACATCAAGCAAAAGCCTGCACCAGAAAGATGTGTGAAGTTGAGGATGAAATTGAAATTGTTATATAACTTGCCGAGTTCCTGCCAGCTGTAGAGGTCTTTCGAAGTCTCTCGCAAGAATACTTCCCATGACGGGCCGCGGCCATCCCGATCGATCACACTAGTTGGATTCTGTTCCCCGTGGTGATGAGGCCTGTTTTTGGCCAAGAGGCGTTGTTTTCCTTCGGCTCCTTGTGCCCTTTTTTTCATGGTTGGCTCTCTTCTCACCAATTCGGCGCAATCTTTGTTGCCTGGGGGGGGTCTTTTTGGTAGGTGAATCCTGCCAGCTTTTGGTAGGTGAAGCCAATACACAAGGTCTTGATGACATCTCACATATGCAGCAGGTTTTGGGCACGTGGCAGGTTGAGGGTCCAGTGTGGAAATTCTCTGGCGATTTACATGCTGTAATTGCGCATGCATGTCCTGCCGGGGCACAAATCGCACACTGTGTATGGCTCTTTTTTCAGCACCTGATTTACCTGTGGCCAAACATGATTTTGGAATTACATGGTATGAGCTCGTTATCCATGTTGCACTTTTTGCAGGTCGCTGTATGCCGATTTGGCTAAAGGTTAAAGATAGCCACCCAACTCATCCGTTTGATTTCTTTCACCCGAAGTTTCTTTACAAAATCCTGAAGTCCAAAGCTTGTGGCACCAGGCCACTAATTTTTTGAAAGCATATGCCGCCTTGCCTGGACAATCGTATCCTCTTGATGTTCGCCTTCCGTTTGTGCCAAATTTATATAGATTGCTCTCTTGTGTCCTCCGAAATGCCAGCCGATCTTTGGTTTATGCAACACCATAACCTCTACCAACGTGTGAAGAAATGTATACGCAATAAAATCGATCTTGACAAAATACGTATCGACCAGTAAATTCGTACTTTGCTTGACTTGAAATCACGAACAGTTGAAGATAATTCGCGTTGGACTTAACCTGGCAAAAAACCGGTTAACCTTGCGGTTTTGGTGTTGCATGTTTTGTCACATAGCCTTGTGTAAATCCAACCCTCCGGTACCCCCCCAATGGTGGGGAAGGACTGTGAGGTGCGTCATGGAGCGCAGCGCAAGTATGCGCAAGTTGTGTGGCCAGCTTGACTTCGTTTTTTAGGCCTCACCACCCCATCCCACCACAAATTGGAGGTCTGCCTGCAGTTTTTTTTCCGACTTCTGCACCGTGACTTTTCATGTTGTCCCTTGGGATTCAATGTCGATCCTAGTTGCGACGGCAGTTGCCAATAAACAAGGAATCGTATGAATCTGTCTCAATGCCTGAGACGATTTCTGTCCTTCCACTCCAGGTCTTTTTGGTGGGCTGTGGCGCTTTGGGTTGTGAGTATCTTAAGGGCCTTGCGCTCATGGGTATCACAAGCATGTTTTTGCATGCCAAGCAATGCCGAGCAATGCAGAGCATTTTGCATTTTGGATGTATAAAGATTGCCAGGTGCTTGCAGTGGACCAAATGGCAAATTGATCGTCACGGACATGGACCGGATCGAGGCAAGCGCTTGACCTGGAAGCCTAAGCTTGTTTATCATATTTTGTGCACTGCTCTCTTTAACAACTCCAGACACAATGGGCATCTGGGAGCAAAAGCACTTGCATATCATGTGAACAGCTTCTCCACGAATGCTTGTACCAGCGCTTTTTCCTGCCAGTAGCATCAGTGGTGTGAATCTTTTATAAGTCTGTATCAATATCGGTATCGGTTGAGTTGCATGAATGCTTGCACTGTCGTTTATCTCAATCACTCCCTTTATCTAGAGAATCAATAAGAATCACTCTCATTTGCACACGCAAGTGGCACAACAATAAGCACATGTCATATATTAGAGCTGTTGCACCTCATTTGACCCTGGTTCTTGATCTATCAAGGGCTGCAAAAACATAAAACACACACATTGTTAATATCTATATATATATATATAATATATATATATATATAATGCCCGCCTGTCCCGAAGGTGTCAAACCTCAGCCGCCAATTCTTGTTCCGGCAGCCAGACGTGGGGTCCGCCTCTGAGGTTTTGGGTCCCTTTTGTTTCCGGTCGTGGCATTCTTGTTGAAACATTTTCTTGTTCATTTGCGTCCTTTTGCACTGTCACACAACTGCCAGCGGAAAGATTGCAACGGTTGAAAAACTGTGTCTGAACAAGGAATCCCAAGAGCACTTCAGCTGCCCGTGTGGTGAAAGGCGGGGACAGAGGCCGTTCTCCACACCAGTTCTACTCTTGATTGCTTGGCGCTTCACAGCCAGGCTGGAATCCAGATTTGAAGATTGAGGCTTTGGAGAAGGGCGTGGGCGTTACCTCCGAGGACCGCTGAGAAGCAATATTTTCCTGCGAGGGTTCCGACGCTTTGCACGCACAGCTTGCAATGGGTGCCTAAGGCGTCAGGCACGTCAGGCAGCTGGATTGAAGCTGAACTTTTTGCAGGATTTCTTTGACGACGAGTTCTGGAATAGCCTGGACTGCCAGCGGTATTCTAAGCTGCAACTTAGAAGGGACGAATCGTGACTCGTGACTCGTGACCAATGATGATACCAAATAAAAGGCAAAAAGGCATGCATTCAGCAAGTCTGTTCTCTGAAGGCAACAGACTTATATATTTATTTGCTTGTCCTTTTCTGATGCAGAAAGCATGCAGGACCTTTGCTGGAATGCTCTGGACAATGTGATTGCACGCAGGTGCCAACAGAACTGGGGAGAGTTGTCTTGAACGACGGCATGCAGGGGCTAATGTGAAGGGCCAGAGCTGGAGGATAAGTTTCTATCACCTGCATCTCCGACCGTTTTGAATCAGCTTGTGTATGATGTGTATGTTATTTTGATTCTTTTTTGCACACCTGACGAGGTACACAGACAAGTGCTGCCTTTGGTATGGCCAGTGACTGAGTTGATATGGCCTGAGAGCCAGGGGACACACTGAGTCCCATGCTACTGCTTGTTACTAGTAGCTTATTGTTACTAGTAGTAAGGCCAGGAGCCCCTAGTAGCGTCCTTGCTCCTAGTAGCGATGCCCTTTGTTACCAGTAGCTTATTGTTACCAGTAGTAATTAGTAGCTTCTTGCTCATAGCAGCGATGCACCTTGTTACTAGTAGCTTCTTGGTAAAGACGATTGAATGGTGTCATGAGACTTCGGGCCCACTTGGCTTTAGTGTTCTAAACAGCGCCAAGAAGAAAGACATGCTTACGTATTATATACATAAAAATTGATTAGAATAGGAATTAGAATACGACAAGACGGTATATATATACTTCAGGAGGAAGACAGTTTTGTCTTCTTACTGCGTCTGACCACATCTATGTGGATCATCCGGGGTCGAATGAAGAAGTCTATTTCGCGTGACCAGTGTGAGACGGTCAATTATCACTACCCTTTTTTTAAATCTACTGTATAACTGCGCACTTTTCTTGACTCCAAAAGGCCTTCAGTAAATCGCTCGACATGGATTTTATTGCGCACTACTCCTTGGTGTGGTGGTGAGTCAAAAATTAATGTGCTCACCTCACCATCTGCATGCTTAAAATGGAAGCTGGTCGCATGTAGAAAGGGGTAATGCATGTCCATGCGGCTGTAAAGTTCAAACTTGGCTTCGTGGTGTCCTCAGCTCGAACGGCTGCCTTTGAAATTGAAGGACATGCTGTTTCGCCCTCAAACACGACCGTGCTCCCGGAGTATCATACTGAATTATTCGGCGCATTGCTCGATCTGTGAACCATCCCTGAGTCGTTTGCGAGAGGGTAGGATCGCTGTCTTGCGCTGCATTGCTCTCATGTTCTTGTCCTTGATCTCATTCCATAGTGTTTGGCCCTTCATCTTCACTCTCTGGTTCCCAAACGTGTAGGTCTCCTGCTCTGACCTGAATGATCTCTCCTGAATCCAGCTGGACCTGAACTAGATCCTCCGGATCAACCTCCTCTGCATCATCCTTGAGTTTGATCTGTCTTGATCCCTGTGCTGCATTGGCCTGGATGTAAGCCTTGATCTGTGCATCGATTCTCCACATGTCGAACTCCTTCTTGGACTTCTGGAGATAGTCCCAAATGCCAATACCTCCAGTCATCCTCACCGAACTCGGCCTCATCGACATATCAAGAAGCTTTGATCAGCCCCCGGTGAACCTTCTTGATGTACTTTTCCAACTTCTCAAGGCCTTCTTTTGACTCATGTCCAAATGCCCCAATCATCATGCCATCAACTTTGGCATCATCAACCACTGTCTGAAGCTGAGCCTCCATTCTCTCAAGCTTCTTCCACAACTTGTACACGCAAAAGATCAACGGTCCAACCAATGCCAACAAGCACACAATGAGGGCCCATAGGCACCAGCTGTCAACTGGTAACTGGTGACTCCACCTCCACACTCGCACGCTCTCCGGCAACATGCTCAAGGCCTTCCAGAAGCAAAATGCGATTGAAAAGCTTAGCTAGCCGATGGATCTTGTTCTTGCTCAATGTAGTCTCCTCAAGGCGTTGGTGCTCCTCCTGACCCAACAACTCTCCACCATTGAAACCCTGCACCAATGATTTTCCTATCCTCCATCTTCCTTCGGCTTGCCACCGTCACTTTCGATGCCTGGCGACGGGTTGTGGCGAGTCCTCTAGCTTTGTCTTTTGTCAGAGGGCCATTTTTCGTTTGCTGCTTATACAGCCTCTTCAGCAGCCTTGTATTTAATACTCTGCCCCTCCAGTTCGGCCCTGCTGGACATGGGACGTTTTCCGAGCCGCTATCCACTGATGGCGCTGGGCGGCTCGAACTCCGGGCCGCCAAAGAGTGCTGTACACTCGGACAGGTCAACCATATTGAACACCAATGCAAAATGAGATGCACACGTTGTGCCAAGTCGTCAACGGTTTTGTGCCTAAGTCAATGTTGTAAACTGTGCCTACTGCTTTGACTTCGAGATCGCCCTGCGCCACCAAATCCTGAATCCACAACAGCTTGCCTGCTATGTGCCGTAACTTGCCCGGTCCTTTGTAATGAGCTGTCTCCTCCTCAACCAGGAACTCCAAGCATTTTCTCAGGTAGATGCCATCCGCTGCTCCTGAAACAATGGCATTCAACTCCGCCACTGTTGAACTCAAGCTCACCGATTTCTGGCCTCGGGAACTTGTCAGCAGCACATTCACCATATGGATTGCCGCAAAGTCGATCTCCTGTGATTCTTTGAACCTGACCAATCGGCTGTCGGTGAAGGTCTCGATCAACCATCATGTTGTTGAACTCCTCGATGCCAACCCATGTCCCGGTTCCGGAAGATACAGCACACTGTTTGGTTGCCCCAATGTGCCTTGGAGGTACCTGACAAGCTTGCCAAGTCTTCTCAAACTTCCAGTAGTTGGGCATGCCATAGACGAAGCAAGCTCCTTGATGGTGAAAGACACATCAGGCCGCTCCTGGGACAAATAGATTCCACATCCCACAAGTGATCGATATAAACTTGCCAACTCACCATTCAACATCGTTGTACCATCTACTTCCAACATCTCCTGGCCACATGGCAATTGCTGGACCTTTGCTCGACCCATCTTGGCCTCGTATTGCTCCACCATACTCTCTGCATACTTTCCAGGAAGGATCTTCAGACCTGCTTCAATCTGTTCATATGTCCTCCTCAGGAAGGTAAAGGTGCTCCCATTGCCTTCCAGGTGTTGTTCCGAAATGTCGAAGCTCTGGCGAATGTCGGGAAGGAATGACTGCTCAATGTAGTCCTTGTTGCCCATGTACATGACATCATCAACATGAACCAATACCAGCATCTTGTCATCCTTTCGTCCCAAACAAGGGTTGATGTCTGAGAGCTTGAAGCCTCTTTCACACAACCATGCTGTGAAATACTCAAACCATGCCTTTGCACCCACTCGTTGCCCCACAAGTTTCTCTTGACCTCATAGAATCCTCTGGCGGTTCTGACCTGAGTAGGTTCTTCTTGGGGAACCTGGAGACAAGACATCCTTCACGTCTAAAGATCCCAACAACTGTTGACTGCCTCCATTCTCCTCCTCCAACTTCCGCATGAGGTAGATAACTGGCAGCAAACGCAATGTTTGTCCTCCAGTTGCAGGGCTATGAACATTATCTCTTCGATCTGTCGCACTCTCTAGCCAACAACCTGGATCTACGAAGGAACTGCTTTGGCGCATCAGGCAAATCTGTTCGGGGCTTGACTCTCCAATCCCGAACAAATCGTGTGGTCAGCTTCTTGTATTCCTCTTTCCCTCCTTTCATTCTTCAAGCGCACCCAATCTTGAGAGTCTCTGTTCCTCAACTTCATCCGCCAACTCATCCACCCTTGCTGGTGGATCTGGAAGCACACGATCGAGAGGTGCTTTAGACCACAAAGCGTCTGGAATGGTCACCTCAACTTCATCCTTCTTCATCTTCATCCTCCCATGCCATCATCTTCTCATTGAAGAAGTGGTCCATGTGGTAATAGGTGTCCTCTCCAACTGCTGTTGCTTGTACTCTCCTCTCAACATTCGTGCTCTCCTCTTCAATCCTCACTCTCTTCGGGTCTGGGGTTGCTCCTTCACTCCCATGAACTGGCTTTACTGAATAGGAAGCTACTAGGAACAAGTGCCACGCTAGTAGTAACAGGTGCCTTACTAGTAGTAACAAGAAGCTACTAGGAACAAGTGCCTTACTACTACTGAAGTAATCTTCAACCTCTTCGGATCTCCCTCTGTCTCAGCACCACCTAGGATAGTCTTCTGAGATGAACTTCTTGGCGTCGTCACTGGTGCAGAAGGTCCGGCTTGCTTTCTTGCTTCATCAATGGCATTGGCATCCTGAGGTCGATGGTGTGGCTCCTCCACAAAAAATAGCTTCGTGTCGGAGTCCTCAGCGTTTCTTTGTTCTTCACTTAGCTCCTTCACCTCTTCCTTCTTTTTCTCCTCTGTCTCAACCAAGTCCTTTGCCTCCTCAAGCTTGCCTGCATAGGACCGAGAAAAGGCACTGACCTCTCTGGCATCCTCATCAGTAGCTGCAATGCCTTTCATGTCTGAAGTGGGCAAACCCAATAGTGGTCCTCCAACCATTGCTGCAACTCTCTTCGAAGGAACAATCCTGCCACCGAAGTTTTGCTGGAACTCCCAGGGGTAGGCGGTGAAGCCCTGATAGCAAGCAAGGTACTTGGTACTGGCATCTGCAACTCTCCTCAGGAAGACTCGATTGCCATCACCAATGACCCAGGCATCTTGAACTTCTGTTTTGCCCAAACAGATGCCTACTTTCCATCTTGGATCTGCCTTGATTCCTTGCTTTGGTTTGGAGTATGCAAGCACCACCTCTCCGAAGGGACATAGTTTCCCCTCATAGGCCTTCTCATGAGTAAGTTCAAAACTTGTCGAACCTTGAAGGGCTTGGAAACGCTTCAATGTCCATGCTGCATGTCTGCAGGCCCACAACCAAAGTGAGTGTTGACTGTGGAACCGAAGCCCAATTCTCTGTCAAGCTTTCCATCCACGTTGCTGCCACATTTCTCGCACGCTGAACAGCATTTTCTGATAGTGAATTGCCCGAAGAGTCATACAGCTTTGTTGTGCGCATGCTGGTTTTCACACCCATGGCCGTCCTTGAAGAAACCAGAAGTCGTACTGCCTGTCGTGCTGTCTGCTCATTGTCCCAGTAATACTGCACCTCTTCATGTCCAAGGATCTGTGTGAATGCCAACAGCTCATGGGTGATCAGGTTCATCTGGTTCTTGGACTTGAGAGGCAATCCAAGAATGGAACCTGTTTCTGAGCACACCACTACCATCCATAAGGCTCCACTCTCGTCTTGGACTCCTTCTTGGGCCTCATCTTCCTCCTCTTCACCCAGCGCACCTGATCCTCCAGCTTTCACCTTGCAGAAGTCCTGTGGCTGGTCTTCTCGGGCGATGTGCTTGATACAGGCAGAGCACCAAGGCGCAAAGGGCACACGTGTAAGTTCATGAGCTCTTTTCTCCTCTTCTGTCGGTGCTTTGGCAAAAGTTTGCTCCATGGGAATCCTCTGATTCATGGCATTGCCTCGAGCTGCAACATCCTTAGCCATGATGAGCTCCATCGCACCCTGATGAGCCACAAGTCTGCTGAAGCACTTTCTCTTACCTCCGCTCTGGCCAATCTGATAGAAAGCGCAGGCAGCCCTCAAACTCCGCAAAGGACTCTCCAGGGTCAAAGTCATCATTGACACGAATCTGTGCTGGAAGGGCCACTCCAATCTCGCGCCGCACCATTTGATCCTCAAGACAAACACATAAAAAGGCCAAAGAACAATGAAAGCACATTAAACAGACAAACAACACGCATAGATTTGTTTGTAGTAGTGAGGGGTACTTATGTCCAAGACCAAAGGCAACTAGTTTGGGGTTGCTAACATAGGGGGTTGTCCCCCAGTTAACTGTGGCAGTCCCTGTCACGTTAGGCTTGCCGCTCCTCGAGTTGGCCCCTCAGGGTGTCAAGTGATGTCATGGCTACCGTGGTGGGACTTGCACAGACTTCGTTCCAAAAAGAATGGGGTACGATGGGTACAGCATGGCACAGCATCTACATGTTGATGCTCAACTATTGGATTTCTTTGTAGCTTTGAGGTCGGGGACTCTAGGTACAAAGCCGGGCTGCCCAGCATCAGACAATTTCGCCATCGGCGGCGCAGAGTGCTACCACACTAATTGCCAAGCCTCGTAGTCAGTAAGTCTGCCGGCAGGTGCAACAGTGATGTTTTTCTGCCTCACCTGACCAAGAGCCACAAGCCCAGAAAATGATTTGCACTGTTGATTGGAACAGTACCATCTGGCACTGGAAGAAGGGAGAGTGGAAAAAAGCCGAGGCTACAATGATGGAATTGAGACGGACACCAATGAGGCGCAGATTGCCATGTGCACATTGAGAAGCTTTCCCTTCTTGCCGCCAGCTCAGCTTGGCCAAGGACTCCGGGTGAATAAGATCATGCGTTGATTTTGACATGTTGTGTTGCGTCCAGCTTTGCACTCTTCCAGTAATCAGATTCGGCACTTGGAATGGCCTCGGAGCGTGACGTTTCTTTTGCTTACCGGCTTACCGCTGCTTCTAAGGCCACTGCATTGCATTGAATTTGCCAAACAGGCCAGCTAGGGCTTGGACTCGATAGGTAAGCCTAATTTTTTAGACTTTCATGCTTGCCCAGGCGTATTTCTCTGATTATATGGAATTCGCTCCGCAGCAGTATGAGTCTTTCCGCAAGGACAGCGTTTCTGTAGCTTGACATGTGACCTAGACCTAGTGGACGGGAGATAAAGCGACGGTCTAGACTCTCAAGGCCTGACGCTCAGAGGGAGGAGCCAGGACTCTACTAGGGGCTCCTGGCATCGCTACTAGGAACAAGGACGCTACTAGGAGCAAAGGGCATCGCTACTAGGAGCAAGAAGCTACTAGGGGCTCCTGGCATCGCTACTAGGACTAGGAGCAAGGACGCTCTTCAGAGGGAGTTCTGATTGAATCATCTCAGAAGGGTTGGTGACCCAGGGCCCCAACAGGTGCGCAGTGCCAACTCACAGCAAACCCATTAAAGATTGTCACAGGTTGGGCTGGTGAGACAAAAATCAAAAGCAACACGTAGGATACTCTCGGTTTCCTGACAGCCCTTTCTTTCCAACTAGAGGGTGTTTCAAGGATCATTGGGCTTTCCTTTGTTTCGAGAACTTTGGCTACGTTTGCCAAGGTCGTGTAGACAAGAATCACACTCGTTTGCACAATACTAGGGTGGAGGCCATCGCTCTTAGGTTGGAGGCCATCGCTATTAGTTATATAAGTTTCCGCCAAATCTGGGCACCAAATGACTAGTGCGAGCACTTCTTCAAGGAAGCTCCCCCCGCCCTCACGCTGTGGAGCTTCCCTGAAGAAGCGTGAGCTATCCTGCCTCCTACCTAGGAGCAAACTTGTAGCTAGGAGCTTACTCTCCCTTACATAGTGAAGTAGGTGCCTACTGAATTTTAGTAGGAAGGGTGGAGCGGGCTTTTAAAGAAGACTCGTTTCCGCGTGGTGCCGACTTTATGCCGCAACAAGCGGCTTCTACATGTGACCACGCCTCCACACTGTGTGTTTAGCTCGGCCAATAAACTATCCGGCAATTCACTTGTTTGGCTTGCTGTTGTTTCTCTCACAAACAGCTGGAGACTCGGATTTGCATTTTTGGCTTTCTCCACCTACTTGTATTTTTTCTTTAACCCTCTCATGCTGGCACAATAGCAGAAAGCATAATACAATTGCAGACTAGAGTGCAAGCTACTCTTGCTAGGACCCTCCTGGGTTCTTTGAGCAGTTGGACTCGTCAGCCTCTGAGATTTGCACACTCTTCTCGCTATATATGTGGGACATCACTTCCAGTTTGCTTGTCAAGTTCTTATATAGAAACCCGTGCTGAAGGGACTTGAAACCTGGCGAGCCTGACCAAGGATGAGTGAAGCTGAGCAATTCAAATCTCTGAAAATGATCAAAGGCCGGTGAACTACCAGATCCTTCCGCGGCAGTTCAGAAAAGAAGGTACAATTTACCAAACATCTAAGGGGCATTGCATCCAGGCATTATTGAGCTTCAGCTAAGCACCGCGATTGACTTTGATGCACCACCGGCAGGTTTGAAGCGCATGAACAAGCCCAATGGATCAGTGTATGTTTTTTTTGTGTGTGTGTGGGTATGACTTCTGGTGTAGGAAACAAGAACTATGATACCCCAGAAGTACCCTGTATATATGTACACACACAAACGCGTGGGCGTGCGGGCACGCTTGGACACAGATATATCCGTGCAAAAACTATGCTAGGGACCAGCAAAGGGGCACCTGGACTTACGTACACTGTTTGGGAGCTATACATGTATGTATATTGTGTCTTTAAAGAAGAGCTGCTAATGCTACCAACTTTTTGAAGGTTGCAAGGAAGCACTAAGTCTTTAATGTTCCACATTGTACCCCAGTCATCCCAAGTCTACTGCATGCTTCTACCTATGAGATTCAACTGATTATACAACTAAGCAACGCTTCACACAGAGCAAAATAACATAAACATTGTCCGATTTGAATCAGCATTTGGAATCAAAACCGTGTTTCGAAGAAGCTACAGCGAAACAGCAAAGAACCTGTTGCATAGAGAAAAGGGTGCTGGCAAAGAAGCGACATATTCAATTGTGGCTGGTGTTTAGGTATGTAGAAGTATCCAGAGCAAAGGGGATCGTTTGTTGGTAGAAAGGTCCTTTTCAATCCTGACTTTTGCGGACCCTTGGCCTGATTTCAGCCCAAGTATATGCTGCACCATCAACAGCCCAAGAGCTTCCAGAAAGCCGGGTGAACAACCAGGGTCACCAGGGAGACTCCAGGAAGGCAATGTGAACATTCAATTCAACCTGGCACCTGGCGTGCCCTTTCTAGCAAATGCTAGGCTGCTGTGGTAGCAATTATTTAGCGAACCGAAGACACGGAAGCAGCTTATTGAGCTATCCGTTGCTTTCCCTTATTACACTATTTGTGAATATAACATCTATAACTAATTCCCTGCGGTGCGAGATCGTATCCGAAAGGATACATTGCTCTTTGCAGCTGCCGCTAGGGAAACATGCGGCACATACCAAACGGATCCACAAGGGCTCTCTTTAGGTCATCATGGGTTGGATAGACGGATTGCCGAATGGATTGCTAGACTGTGTAGAAGCGGAGGCAAATTGCTTCTAGTGTTTTCCTCTCTCTCACTCTCTCGTTGTCTCTATACGATGTGTAACATATTTATATTAAATGTATTAAATGAACATATGTAAAGGCATGCATACATACATACATACATACA
>CAXAMN010004814.1:5472-20912 GCA_963970005.1 Durusdinium trenchii
GCTTTTGCGCTTCAGCTTTGTTGCTGTGCCACCGGACAGATGTTGACAAACTTGGTCTCACTGAGTCTGAACTGTCATCAGGACTTGCCATTCAACTCAGCTTCACCCTGAACCAACTGTCACGGTTTCGCCATGAGCTGAACGGCACTGCACCTTTGGGTGATGAAGAGGTCATTGAACGCACTGCCCAAGATCACTCCACGGTGACTGCGCAGAAATACAAGATCACTGTGCGTGGAATCACTGACAGCGTCGCTGTGAAGATGGAAGTGTCAGAAGACTGAACTACGCACTGAACACTTTCTTTAGTGAACTGAAGGGACTAGTGTAGTGACTAATTTCAAGAAATCTCAAAATCACACATTGTGTCGAGTAGGCTCAAGTCACTGAGAAAAGATCACAGCTGCTGAGTCCACTGATGCATCCTCAAACTTTGCAGGTTTGACTGTTTGTTTGTTTGTTTGTTTGTTTGTTTGCAGCAGCTGTGGTGTGGTCACACCTCAGAACATCGACGGGAACGATCGTGGATTTTGGTTGGTAGGATGAAACTCCGACGTTCCCAAAGGTGCATAAAATGGTTTTGTTTAAAGTGCCTTGTGCTTTAAAGCAGCAACTGCACGCCTCCGTGTCTACTTGTCCTAGGATTGTGGTTTTGGAATTGTTATATCAGTGATTGTTGAAAATTCTGGACAAATGCATCTCTTGGTTCAGAACATGTCATATGAGTCAAGTTGACATCGATCATCAACCCAACGATACTTCATCCTTTGGCAGACGTTGATTATGCGATACCGTAGTTGCAGGAGCGAAAACAGTGCAAACAGAAAAATGCGAGCCAAAACCGTAGTAGTAGAAACAGAAAGGGTCATGTTTGGAATATTTTGTTTTGCAGCACCAAATAACTGATGGAATCTAGACACTGACACACTTTGCCCTTGGGTAATCAAGTAGTATGGACAGTGAAGCTGATGGCAAGGAAGAGATGATGTGCACTCAGGAACGAGGAAGTCACACACGTTTTTGTCAGCCATTCGGCGATCAAATTTTTTGAATCTTCATTGAAAACATGCAGGTCGACCAGTTGGCATGCTTAAAAATAGATTGCAAGCACGTTTGTCCATTGATAAATGGAATGTGTTTATTGTTTCCTTTGAGGTCGCCGCCCTTGAAGCGGCCTCGCTTGGGCCCTGCGACTGCCCCAACAATACAGACGCGGACATTTCCAGAATCCAATCTCATCGTCCAATGCTTTTACATTGGATTTAGTGTAGAAATTTTGAATAGCACATCAATGACTGGTGGTTGGGCATACCAAGGAGGGAATTGATCTTGATGAGAAGGAACCGCGGCAAGGTTTATCAGTTTATCACCTTACTGGTGGGTTTGCAGCTCTTTTGATTGGCCAGGCAAGTGCAGAGGTAAAGCACCTGGAAGAGGATGATGATGGTGATGAGGACCACTGCTAGAATCACACAGATTGTAAGCTCCAGTGGGTCCGCAGCCTCAGCATGTTAATTTGAAAATTTTTTCATGTCAAACCATCGTTCTCTGAAGGGCTTCGTTGAGTTTACCTTTTGCAAAGGTGAGTCTGGTAAGACGGATCGGAATGATGGAACACTCAAGCAGAGTCCCCCTTCTGCTCTACATACCTTAAGCTGGACCTTCAGATTCTCTTTTGTGCCTAGTTAAGTTTCCCAAAAAAACTAGGAACCACATCATTAGCATTGGCTGCGTCCTTCCTACAAGCTAACTTAGCCTAGTAGCTTACTCCCTCCCTTAATTAAGTAGGCGCCTACTACTTGATCAAGTAAGGAGGCAGGGCCACGGGAAAAAACACCGCCTTCTGGAAGCGATCAGGCCACCCCAAAAGCGATGCTGTACATCATGAAACAAGACACACATGTGTATTTGTTTGACGTTCTTTGTTTGTTTGTTTTTTCTTTTTAACATATTTCGCGTGATTTGAATGGGAATTCCACATGTTCTCTTGACATCGATGTTTTTAGATGTAAGGGGTGAACACTTTGCATCAGTCATCTCCTGTGTTGTCCAAACTTGGGAAGTTGAAGAGACCCCCCTAGCGATGCTCAAGTGATAATCCAAGCGATGCCCTCGATCATGCCAATCCATCACTTGCCCACTTGAACATATGGTCGTTTGCAATATGATTCATTACAGCTATTTTGATGGATAATCATTACAACCCTGACCCTGCCCTAACCCATAATTTTTAGCTGATCAGTGGATAGAGGCTCCGAGTAGGGAGGGTGTGCGGTTGATGTGCCATTTTGCGCTTAGCTCTTCAGGAGGGTGTCAGGAGGTTTGTTTCCTTTCGTTGACCAACACAGAACATGTTCATTTGTGCTGAAACGTTATCATCATGATGTGAGTTGCAACTTCACAAGTGGCTAAAACATGCACGCTTCACTTCGCAAAAGGTGGACACCTTCCAGTGCAGCGCCGTGCACCGCCAGTAAAGCAGCACCAGCAGAAGAGTACCACTGCACCAAATGCAAGTCTAGAACGCTTCCCCAGTATGAACGAAGCCAACGAGAAGAAGTCACCACGAGTGAAAACCTACCAGTGCACCATTGGTGAATCTACTGTGAACACATTTCATTTCACATGCCGTGAGCAAGCACAGTTTCCCATGCTTCGGAAAACTTGTATGATGCTCGTGGGCAGCAATAATCTACCACATCAGCGGTGAACACACCATGTAACTGGCAAAGACACGCTGCTTGAATGAGTGCCTTGATTTGAAATTCGGTAGTTTAACTTTCAGGATCTGCCAGACAGTCGCCCTGGCGGTGGCCTCATTGCAATTTTCTGTTGCAAACGTTACAATCTCCAGCCGAGGCCCAGAGATGGAGGTCTAAAGCTCAGAAATGATGTTTCTAATAGCTTCTTGTTACTACTAAGGCACTTGTTCCTAGTAGCGTGGCACTTGTTTCTACTAGCTTCAGAAGCAAGGCAGTGAACTTCAAGTCAGTGCGACGATAGAAAAGCCGACGATAGAACTGCTTGTTGTGCTGGACCTTTCTGAGGACCTACGGCAGTCTTCTCCGGAGGCTCATGACACACTTTCGGCCCCAAGACATATTTTGCAATGCTCAAGAATCAAGTGGTTCAAGCACTATTCTTGAGCTACTTGGGTTTGATCAATTTAAAGATCTTAAGTCTTAAGTAGTCTGCACTGCAAAAGTTAATTCTTTTTGTCTCACTTATTCTGTGCTTGGCCAGTCGCTGTGGCGGAAGGAGAGCACGAATCGGAGTCGGAGTCAAGGGTATTTCATTCTGCCTACGATTGCGACTGGTTAACTAACAGTCGGGCTGTGTGAAGAATTTGGAGCTTCTTCAGCCAGAACATCCTGGACAGTAGCAAAGCAGTAGCGGATCTAAAGGGTGTGAAAGGTTCTAACATCCTCAAGCAGGCCAAACTGTGTAGTTAGACTTTGTTGTCCTCAGTTGCATCGGTTCGGGTCGCGAGTTCAAGCCTGGCTTTACATCAAACGGCATCGCATTTCTGCAGATGTAATTTTGGTCTATTCTTGTCCATGTAAAGATGTGTTGACAGTTAACAGTGGTGGTTCTATATATTTGGCAGGAGAACCTTCAGCCACCTTTAGACCATGAGATTGAGTGCCAAGACTGCAGAATCGTCCCAACATTGACAGAAATTCAATTATAGTCAGATAGTCCTGAAGCTCAGCCCCTGGATCTGAGGTTCTTGCTGAAGGACCCAAAGAGCTACAAGCAGGGCCAATCGGCCGGGTGATCCAACAGCTTCTCTTGTAGCAAGAGCATTTTTCCAACATATTCACTTTGGTTTACAGTTTTTTTCAGCAGTCAATCAGGTGCACTCTCATTCGAAGACACTCCATGGCTGCTTCACTTTCCGTCTTTTAGTCCTTGCCTGAGTCATGAAGGTTCTTTCTTTCCTTTAAGTGGGGATGGGTCAAAACCTGGAGCCATGGTCCACCATGCAGCTTGACTTTCCAGATAGGTCAACCAAGGTATCCCGGTTGACTTAAAATATTCAACCGATGACTGAACTACACATCTTTACAGATGGTTTATGTTCAGATCCGACAAAATCGCATACACGCCGTTCAGCATGGGCAGTCGTGGTTTTTAACCAACCCTATGGAGCAGAACCAGGACCAAACGCTTTTGTGACCGCCGCCACGGCACATACACAAGGAGAACAGACCATATCACGAGCCGAATTGTGGGCCGTCGCGTGGATTGTCATCATCATGGCTGAGCATTATCCATCTGCTAAGTTTCACATCTATACGGATAGCCAATATGTCTACGACTCCATCTTAGACATTGACTATGGTATACTTACCAAAGCTGATCAAAACAGAGCTTACTTAATCGAATAATACAGGCATGGCAGCCTAACAAATTTCAGATGCATAAAGTGAAATCACACCAACAACTACAAGACACTACTACTAACTATCAAGAACTACTGGACATACAAGGTAATACCTTGGCAGACAAAGCAGCAGTTGCCTGCCGGTTACAAGATTCGTCCGACTTTGATACCTTAATCCAATCAGCCGAAACCTTCTATACCCATGAAAAGCAATCCACACTTGCAATATGGCAGTATTTGATCGATCTCAATAAATTTATAGTGCAATTACGTGAAACAAACAAGAAGATCAAAAACAAAGAGGGTGGCCAGTCACCACCGCTCTACGGTACCTTCGTAGACACTATGTCAACTTGGTCATCAATGTATTGTACTGAAAGTATCCAAGGTCAGGTCCACCCAATGGTACTCAAATCCTGTATTTGGGAACATCGAATCGCACATGCAATTTGGGCCTTTGCACAGTCAATTCGTTGGCCCCCCATAGAACATACACCAGAAGCATGTGACCCAGGTATCACTTGGACAGAGCTAGCCGTAAGCTTTATGCTTACTACAGGCATCCGTCTGCCAATCTGGATTTCACATACCAGATGGAATATTGAAGCACTCGACCCGACAGATCAACGCATCCAGGTCCTACCAAGCCATAAAAGATCACTTAAACTTCAGGCCGAAGCATTTCGTTTGATCTTGCGACACATAGAACATTTTGCCAAGATTTGCTTGATTCCTAAATACAAATTACAGGATGCAAAAAGTCTCGAGCGACTTGGATTCAAGCGACAAATCTGCGGATGTATGCCATATCGACCAATAGTTCTGAAAGCAAAGGAAACCATGCAAGCCATTGTTTCGTACCAATCTGAATCACACCAGAATCCATCATACCATACCGATGCACCGTTCTCATTACACAACACAACACCAGATATCGTTATTGCATCATATTCGGAGATACAATTCCAACAACGTTACAAACTAGAATGGAAGGTTTGGAACGCTAAGAGGAAAAATATATCATTTGATACTATCTGTGATCCATTCGGAACTTAGATGCCTAATTTATAACTTCGGATCTTGCACAACCAAAGAGATTTGAGTCACGTCTTGTCTTTGTTCCGACTTCGAGTGCTTAGTTCAGTCTTAACTGCTAGTCGCATTGGGAGTCCAACTATTTCAATGGTGTGGTGTGGTGACGCTGTACAGCCAGGTTCACCTTCATTTCCCTTTTTGATACCATCGAACTCTCACACCCTTCATACCCGGTGTCACTGTATACCAAGAGATGTTTAGGGTTGCGCGTGGAGCGTGTCCGCAAGTCGTGTTACCAAGGTATCCCGGTTTTGACCCACAGCCAAGTGAATCCTTTGCTCAATTGAATGCTCTTAGGTCTTGTTGCAAGATGCATTTTTGTATTTCCTTATTAAGTCTATTGGCAACTGTTGACTTTTAGATCCTTATCCTGGAAGGCCAGTAGACATTTGCTGCTCATGTTCTTGTTCACTGAACTTCTGCCTAGGTCTTTCCCATGGGAACGGAGGTCACATCCCCACCGCCCCAGCTAGCAGCCTTTGTTGAGGCCATGCATCGGAATATGAGCCACGAAGTAGCTGAAACTCATCAGCCCAAAGTCTAATTCGAGGCAGTGCCGCCGCCTGGTTGTGATGAAATTCGATGGCATTTCGAAGGCCAAGGGCATGGACAGCACAATCAACCATGCCATAGAGTTTAGGCCAAGATGCCATATTTTGCGAGTATTTCTGCTTTGCACTGCCTTGCCAGGTGTGCGGTACCAAATCACTGCGGTCTGCACCTTGATGACCTTTAAGACGTGTAGCTGCGTAGCTGTCAGTTGGAGTTACTGCAAAGTGAGGGGCATGGCCTCATGGCATGACAGGCACTTTTGTTGTGTTCAAGGTGATGGAGAGCATTGTTCGTACAATGTTTCTGGATATTGCCTTCTCACATCACGTCATGATTCTTTAACAGCGGCATTGCCAGTGCTTTGACAAGCAACTTTCAAGAGATTGACTCCATGTGCAAATTTCACACGTAGTAACCTTGTACGGCTTCAAATCCAGGTGAATTGGAAGGACTACAGGAAATCAACCACGCAGCAGGAGACTCACTATTTGCCGAGCCTACTTGAGCACAGCTGAACATTGATGGATTTGGACAAGACCTCTTGAAACCTTGCAGGACACTTGGAGCTTTAGTCGAGACCACTCAGACCGAGGATGGCACAAAGGATTTGTCAAGGCGCAGTAAGTGGATTACATGCAAGTCTGACGGTAAAATTTGTTTGCTGAGATCTCAGTCACTGCAATCTGGTTTTTAAAGACATGATGTATGCCTGTATGCCTGTGTGAATTATTTGTTTATATAGAAGTTGCTTCGAAGTAAGCAACCAAACCAGATGTTGAAACTTCTCCTGCGACTTGGCCCGAAGCAGGCAACCCGTGGATTGCAGTATTTGTATTGGCTGTATGCTGTGATAATATGTGATGAGATTCCACTGCTTTGAATGCATGTCTTGAATGCATAGTCCGGGTTTGTTCTCGCGTCCCTTTCGTGAGGCCTCCCAGATGACCTCTGAGAGTGGTTGGCTCAATGATGAGGGCGAGCTTTGTTTGCGTGCAGTCATGGGCTAAGCAGGGCAGAGAGAGACAATCGCTGGGTTGCAGGGTTGCTGCAAAACCATTTGATAACTGAAGATTGAGGAAGCTGAGGAAACCAAGTGAGGGGTATGGTGTGATGAAGTGCAGAGACTGGGTAGACTAGATCATGGATGGTCATGGTCGAGTTTGCAGATCGACTCGGACCTGCATTTGCAATCCCACCACACGGCCGTTCAGCAGGCACAGCCCGTGACCTCCCTTTAATGTCGCTGGGGGCTGGTTTACTATTTGCAAACTGCTCACTGACTTGGCATGATTCACCAAGAAGTCTCCAGGTTCAGGTTTTTTAGATGTCTTAGATGGGATATGTTTGCATTCAACCATTGGTGTCCAGCTTGGGGCCCTTGTGATTGGCGGCTTTGACTTTCATCTGTAGGCAGTACAAGTGGGCTGCTTGTTTAAACAGAATCCAGAGATTGTAGCATAGTCATATAGAATCGCTGGGCTGCTTGGAGACATGCGTACTGTCAAAGCCTTGTAGATGTTTGACATTCTGTCGCACCCACACTAAGTCTTGTTCCTGCCGGCGTGCAATGATGCAAGCATCCGGAAGGAGCCAGAATCCGTGGAGATCATGGTTGATTGAACAAACAAGTTGGAGACATCTTGTGACCGATGATGTAAAAAGAAGTTGCTCTCCTGTTTTGCTTGCTGGAAGACCGTACAACTCAATGGTTCTTTCGGGTAGCATTAGAAAGCCTTGGTCCGTGTGAGGGAAGGCAGCAGGTCTCATCACAAAAAGCGGTGCTTACATGTATGAGAGTAAACGATGGAATTTGGTTTTGAACTTTCTCACAGCTGCCGCTGCTACTGCTGGAGACGGATGGGCCATGCATCGTGGTACGGTTCTGGTATATGCTGGGGCCGGGCTAGCATGGGTTGTGGAAGTTGCTGCAAACTAAGATTTTGTTCGTGATGGGGTGGGGGGTGAGATTTGCGGCAAAGGGGAAGGTGCTGGGCATTTTGCTAGGAACTTGTCCATGGTGGATAATGATAATAGTGATTTTGAGAACCGATTGCACAGTTCTGACACAGCGGACATTTTGAGAATTTGAGCGCGAAGCTTTTGTGAAGAGAAAACGGGTCTACTCTTTTGTAGCTTGGTTTTGTGATGACTGCCTGCCTGTAGTTTTCATCAGGAGGCCAGTTGGCCATGTTGGTCTAAAGAATCACGGGGCGACCTGCTATATGTTGCTGCCTCAGCTCATCACCTGACCTCTTGCCCGCTTGCCCTCGCATTTCAACATTGGACTTTGCTGAGCGTCTGACAGGAATTGCTTGTTGCAGACTTTATTCTGCTTGGGTTTGCGTCTCAAAGCTGAAGTCACTGAAGGGTATTCATTTATCGTTGGCACATGGACTCTTGGAAGGCTGTGTTTTATCCTATTTTGCGACACCAAGGCCACTTTCGACACATTGCTTATTCCATTGAAGTGCCTGAGTCTGATCTGAGCCAGGCTGGCTTTGCAAAGTGGCTGATGCTGATCAGACATTTTTTTTGTTTTCATTTTTTTTTCGCCCTTTTTCCGATATTGTCTCGTGATGCTTTCGAGTTTCCATAGTTTCTATTTCGTGGCAAGATTGTTTCTAGCGACGACGTCTCGGACTCCTTGGGCATCGATGAAGACCGACCGGCGGGACACAGAGAACTGTGGAGAGGGTTGGCAGCACCCGTGCTACTAGTAGCTTCTTGTTCCTAGTAGTAATGCCAGGAGCTGCTAGTAGCGTCCTTGCTCCTAGTCGCGATGCCAGGAGCTACTATATAGTAGCTTCTTGTTCATAGTTGCTTTAGCTTAGTTGCTGTTTGTGTTGAACCCCCCAAGGCTTTGATCAAAACCTTCCAAGGCTCTTCCATTGCTGGTCTCGCTGCAGAATCTTTTCTACAGGCTGCAAACCAGCGAGGCCTGAGAAACCAAGACCGCAAACCTCATATCAAAATTGCCAAAGCTAGACTGGGCTTATATATATATATATATGCTGTTTGTACTTGTGACTGACCAGGTGCCTGTCTCATGTCGAGAGCTAATGCGATCTTTTGGGTGGGATACTGCCGATGCCTTCATGCAGCATGACGCACAGGAGCTTGAAACTGCTTGGATTTTGTTTCAAGCATCGAATTGATGTAAGCTATCCTGCGTCCTAGGTAGTAGCTTAAGTAAGCCAGTAGCTACCTGTCTTCTACTAGCTACCTCTTCTTACCTCTCTCGGCCTACCCCCCCGGCCTAATTAAACAAAAGACTCATCCGCCATCCGCGCCAGACGGCTCCAAGGAGCTGAACAGACTCTTGTGTGATCGCCTCGAAGAGCAAATGAAGGGCACTCCAACTGATGGAGAAATCAAGAGGTGCACAGTGCTGGAGCGCAATGGCTTGAATGATACTTACAGTCCCGTTTACCAATAGAGATAGTGGACATATTCCGAATGGTTTACTGCTGTTGCTATGGCGACCTTTAGTCAGCCTAGTAGCAAGGGATAGTAGTATATTTGCCTGCTGAAGGATGCGATCATGAAAGCTATTCCAGCAGCCTTTGTGGAACAGCAGCTACCATGTAACGATGTAACGGCCGTCGCAGTTTATCAAGCTAGATATGATATATCAAGAACATATATATATATATATATACTGTATATATATAAGATAGTCGAAAAGGATGAACAAGGGGGATCAACTTATCCTTGAGTCGGATATTGTTTGATTTTTTACAGCAATCCACTCCGACTTTTGGCTGAGGTAGGGTCTCCACACCTTCTACACCTTACCTTCCATCACCTCCCCTCAGCTTGTCTCAGGTCTAAAGAAATGCACATATCCCCAATCTAGGCACCAAAGCAATCAAGCCTGAGCAGATAGTGTATCCAAGCCTATTGGCGCAAGCCTACTAGTGGCTACGACTTAAGTTTACTTGTTAGCTTATTTGCTAGATACCTCTCCTAGCGGCCTACTCCTCCCGCCTGAAAAAGAGAAAAGCAAATAGATCGCTGCTTTAGATTTGTCGAAGACCAAGCTGCCCATCTCCGGGCCCCGGAGCAACCCTGCCAGTTCAAAGGTCGGTTGCGGGTCGGCGGTCGTCAAGCCCTGCCAAGTGCCAGGTCCTTTTTTAAAGATAGACTCGACCTCATCCACAGAAGACCCAAGCCAAAGCTTGGAATGTAAGGTTTCCTGAATAGCTTGTTGCAACACCTTGCTCTTCGAAGGCAAGTTCCAGTGCCACAGCCGCAGATCGTTTCTTGATCTAACTTTGCATCGATCGATTCGATCGATTGATCTGTCATTGTTCCTCTCACATCGAAAAATCTACAGATGCCCGCGACCAACCATGACCGTGTTTGGAGAATGTCAACAGACTCAGACCGTGCTGGTGCAGTCTCACCAACAGACTAAGCTGGGAGCGCCTCCTGCTCGCTTTGCTACTAGGAGCAAGGACGCTACTAGGGGCTCCTGGCATCGCTAACCCCTGGCATCGCTACCCCAAAGACATCCTAAAGAAATGAAGCCCTAAGCCAAGACCAAAGAAACCCTAAAGGAGTGAAGCCCGAAGCAAAACCAAAAGAGACCCTAAAGAAGTGAAGCCCTAGGAAGTCTCCTAAGCGCTCATTTGGAAGACTTGTGTGGCTCACTTTTGCAGGAAGTCTCGTGCGAAACGCTCGTTTTGGAGCATTGCACGACTCACTTTTGGAGGAAGTCTCGTCCGAAACGCTTGCTTTGGAGACTTGCACGGCTCACTTTCGGAGGAAGTCTCGTACGAAACGCTAGCTGACTGGTACTTTTCTCGCGGTAACCAGGTTAAGTGGGGCTTGTTTTATTGTGTAATCCTGTAAGGATGTGACGTATGTTGTTTTTCTTGGACTGTGGCAGATGGACCCCCAAAAACTGTTGTATTTTGCAGAGAAGGGTAGGGGGGAGATGACAACACGAAATGAAAAAGAAAGGGAACTGGTGCAGGGGTGTCACTCTTGAGGCAGGAAGGAAATCGGAGATGCATAGCAGATTTCGTGGTAGGGAGGGCGCAGTGCCCCCCAAAGCACACACACAAAGTTTCACTAAATGTTGGTAGGAGCCACCAACAGAAGCCAGGACAAGCCACCCACCCAAGCCGACAAGACACGAGAAGCCACAAAAGCTACCGGAAACCGACACCATATTCAACAGAACATTTCAATGATAAAAACGTGAAACCAGTGAAACACATTTTTAGGTCCAATGCTCCTGCCTTCTCTTGGACAAGGCATTGAGTTTCCATCACAACTTTAGGCCTGACATCTGGAACCCTGTGGCCTGTGCTCTGGAACCAGGCCTTGATCGCAGCTCTTTTTGTGGAGCGATTCCCTGGTCACACAGCAGAGCCATTGCATTGCTTGTGGGGCCTAGCAGTCTAGCCGTACTTACTTTGTATTTGGGGTTTGCTAGGCGGTTATAAAAGTCCCATGTGAGTCTTCTTGTTTAAAGTGCTATTTGGGTCTATGCAAGTGCAATGTGTGGCCTCTGTTCAACTTGTTTTAGTCGGGGCAGAACGCACACCTCTGGCGTGGAAGCGTGCATTCACTTGGCCAGAAAGCCGTGGCGTTTTCAATGCAGTCCTTGAGTCCACTTCTGTTTTGGCTTTCCTGCCGGAGAGCGCCTTTTTGGACAGATGCCGAAGGTTTCACTTTTGGGGCCTCAGGTCATCCCCGCTGGAGTCCTTAAGGAATTTTGGCCAGATACCATGTGTCGGATTCATGAATATTGTCACTCCTTGGAGACCTTTCTGCAGGCTCTTCGAGGGTGAATTTGAGAATTACATCGAATGCGAAGTCCCAAGGGCTCCGAGTTTGTGTCAATGGCGCAGTTGTTTTTCGGAATCAAGGCATTGATGTTGATTATCGTTCACAACGCAACGAGACGCCCTGACCTGAACGTGGTGCGAAACGGCATCTTATCGGGATGAAAAGGAAAGAGCGTTTGCTTTGTCCAACAGTTGAATGGCTTGGACACTTTATCAAGTTACTGAGGTTTTATGACTTGCAGTTGAACGTTAAAGACGAGTCTGGCAAAGAGATCACTTCTTTAGAGGAATCCGATCATGTTTATATAATTCTATTTTGCTTAGGTGCCTTTAGCACCTAGTTTTGACACTTGGTTGAAACCAGTATCAAGAAACTGGAGGCGGATACGATCTCGCAGCTTGCTGATTTGCACCATGCATGCCATGCAACATGTTGTCTTCGAGGAGTCTCTGAAGGATTTTGTGCGAGAGGAGATTCTGGAGGAGAAGATAGGGGAACAACAGTTGAACCATTATGTATGATCCATTCTTTCAAATTTGGTACTGTAGATTCCTCCAAAAAGTGGTCAAACCCATCGGTTGTCAAAAGGTGAATCAAGAATCCTTAAATGCAAACTCCGGCATGGGTTATTTGGTCGGTGGTTGGTGCCAGATTGTGCACACCTGTCAAGGGTGACAATGCCTATGATGCAGAATCACATGGCAAGCAAAGAGCTCGGAAGGCTGGCAATCTCTCTTCAGTGCTTGCTTGCTACGCACCTTCGATTCTGACCGCATGTGTAGGGCATCCGGTTCAAGCGCTTTCCGCCAGTTCTGTACATCCAGCTGCGCTTTGCCTTGGACACGACAAAAGATGTGAAACAGCTGTAAATGGAAATTATTGTTCTCCATCACGTAGATATCAAGCACGCTGCCAAGGAAGCGTTTCATGTTCGACATAGAGAAGATGGATATGTGCCCCACCCGTCTGTGAGCAGTGGCTAGAGTCGAGTGAAGAATCGAAGAGACACTGACGGCTTGGTTCCCCATCAGGAACAAGCTGAATAGCAAGATGGAGTTTCCACAAATCTTGGACCTGGAGGCAGAAGTTGTCAGGAGGTAGAGCTATCATTCTTGACTTGGCGAGATTCCATCTCCCAGGTGGTGCCTTTTTCTTTGCAAGTCTTGAAAGCCTCTGAATTAGGCTATGTCATAGTGAAACCAGTCCGCTGCATTCAGTCTACAGCAATCCCTGGTCAGGATTTTGCCAAAGGCAGTGGCCAGTACATGCTGCACACTGTCAGGGCCCTGTTGCAGATAATTCCAGTCTTAGGAACGAAGCGAGCGGATGCTGAGGTCATCGTGCACAGTGGTGGTGTTAGCAGTGGTCACTACTACACCTTTGTCCGTTCGCTGGATAGCAACCTGTTTGCAACTCTTTGCAAGTCTCTGCGAGTTCTGATTTTATCGATGGCTGTGAATGTTTCTGCCCACGGCACTGGTCCACACATCGTGTTTTTCCTTGAGATACAGCTCTAGTGCTAGCCAGAATCATCGCATGTTGTGCGCTGTCCAATCAGAGCCCTTTGAACTAAGATGCTGAGCAGTAAGGTAGATGCCCAGAACACTTCCCATTGAATAGCCTACTTGAAATTCATACTTTCAATTTATACGGCTGTTTGGGAATGACAATGCTGCAGGATCATTCTGTTTTGAGTGGACTCATTGGACTCATCTGACATTCACCAGCAGTCCGGCAAAATGCCGGAAGCAGATGCTGGACACGCATATTGGCATATTTTATCTACTTTACTTGGACGAGATTGCTTTGTTGTGACTCCGCTTAAACTTGAGATAGCCGTTGTCTATAAATGCTGCACTTTGTTTTGACTGCCAGTTTGTGGAAGGAAGGCTTAAGAACTAAGAACTGAAAAGACACAAAAAAACAACGTTTGGACACCCTAAGGACCACAGCGGTGTGGTGGGCCTAAAATAGCCACGGGGCACAGGGTCTAAGTGAGACAGTAAAGCAAGCTGGCATGGTTGCCGGTCTCTGATGGATGATTTGTGACGATTTGCATATATATATACATTATTGCTATTATTATTATATATATTATATATATATATATAATATATAATATATATATATATATACTATTACTATCATCATTATTATTATTATTGATTATGAATATTATTATTACATGTTTTTTAAACGGGGGTGGGGTGGGCCGTAGAGGTGAGGTAGTAGCTAGAGGTAGCTAGTAGTAGCAAACGGGAGTCGCTAGTAGCTATTTAAGTAGGACGCTACTACCGACAGGACTCAGGATAGCTCACGCTTCTTCAAAGAAGCTCCCCCCGCCTGAAGGCGGGGGGGAGCTTCCTTGACGAAATGCTCGCACTAATGATTGGTTCCTAGATTTTTAGGGAAGCTTGACCATATTATATATATATGTACGAGGGACCTCCATGTATAATGTAACGTACTATTTTTTCTATTATATTATCATACTATATATAAAAGGAAACTTCAAGTTATATAAAACAAATTATATCAAACAAAAACCAATTATTTTGTTTTTCTATATTCAATTTTGAGACCTACTAAAAAATAAACATGAAACAACTACATATGCTTTTTTGTTTTGCGGTCTTACAAAAAAAAATGGAAACAAAGAAATCCTTCAGGTTTCAAGGTTTCCAGGTATTTAGACATTCAAAAAAACACAAAAAAACTAAACACAACTAAATATTTAGTTTTTTTTAGTTTTGTGGCCTTAAAAAAATACAATCTAAATATTTAGTTTAGTTTGTTTTGCTGCATTTAAAGAAACGGAAACACTAAAACCACCAAATATTTGGCTTTTTTTGTTTTGCGGCCTATTAAAAAAAAGAACTAAAAAAACTAAATATTCAGTTTTTTTAGTTTTGCGACCTTTAAAGAAAACAACTAAAAAAACTAAAAACACAAAATCCTTCAGGTTTCGAGGTTTCCAGGTATTTAGAAATTCTAAAAAAACTAAAAAAACTAAATTTAGTTTTGCGGCCTTAAAAAAAAAGAAAAACTAAAAAAACTAAATATTTAGTTTTTTTAGTTTTTTTTGAATTTCTAAATACCTGGAAACCTCGAAACCTGAAGGATTTAGGTTTTTTTAGTCTTTTTAGTTTTAGCGGCCAAACAAAAAAGAACCTAAACAAAACTAAATAATTAGTTTTTTTAGATTTTTAGTTCTTTTTTGAATTTCTAAATACCTGGAAACCTCGAAACCTGAAGGATTTATGTTTTTTAGTTTTTTAGTTTTGCGGCCTTAAAAAAGAAACAAACAAAACTAAAACAACATAAATCTTCAGTTTTTTTAGTTTTGCGGCCTTTAATAGAAAAACTAAAAAAACTAATAAAAGGACCGGATAACCCCACATGATAAGTTTTACACATTTCAACTGTATATGAACATGACTTGGGAGACAGAGTAGTGAGATGAAAAGTCAAGAAGGAAGTGTGAGGCGGTTATGCTGAGACGTGCAGTATAAGTGATGATGTGATGGACGAGGATGAGGAGGAGGGGAGGGAGAAGGTGTGTGTGTGTGTAACCCTTGGAGTCATAGGGCTTCTTTTGAAGTTTGCT
>CAXAMN010004814.1:34974-61285 GCA_963970005.1 Durusdinium trenchii
GCCTAGGCATGGCCTGGGCTGCTACGTACGGTGCTAGCAGCCGAGGCCAGCGTCTTCTTTTCTTCCAAAGGCAACGGCCCCCCCTACAAACTTGCGTGTTCGCTTTGCACAGGAACCCTCTCAGCCATGGCCACAGTTCATGTTGACGATATGCTCTTAGCTGGGGGGGAAGTGGCTGAACCAATTTGGAAAGAAATTCAACAGCGACTCACCTTTGGCAGTCAGTTGGGCTCCCATGAGCGCCGGTCTGAAGTTTTTGGGCCGACAATTGAAGCAAGACCACCTTTGAGATCAGCGCCTCCATGGCTGAATATTGCACTGACAATGCATTTGACCGCGGCGATCGGTTGCTGAGTGACACTGAGGTTGGGTTGCTGCGCTCCATCAACGGGAAACTTAGTTGGGCTGCCCGACAGAGTCGGATGTTCTTTTCTTGGTGTCGCTCCTGCAACAGAGCATGAAGCCCCGCAGGTGCGACGCTTGCGCATGGCCAACCAGGGGATCCGACAGTTGAAGAAGGATGTGCCTTTGAACTTTGTGCAACTGGGCTGCGCCTTAGATGAGATGCTTTTCGTGGTAGCCACGGACGGTGCCTACGGCGCGATGCCGGAGGGGAAATCCCAACAAGGTTGGCTAGTGGCTTTAGCGCATCCTCGAATCAAAGAAGGGCACAGTCGGATGAACCTGGTGGAGTGGACATGGCAGAGCTCGTCGTGCAACCGGTCGTCCGGTCATCCATGGCAATAGAAGCAAGCGCTGCTTCGATGGGGTATGAGCATGGTGAATATGTCCGCGCACTTTTCGGCGAGCTTGTTTGTGAGGACTTCCAAGTGCGCCGGTGGGGACACTTCGTGAAGAGGCGGGAGTTGCTTTGGTCCTGGACGCCAGGACTGCGTACGACACCTTACAGACCGAGAGCCTTCCTCAGGATCGCCGCACGGCGCTCGATTTGCTGGCGATCAAGAGAGTTTGTTGGATGAGAGCAACCGCTCTCTTTGCCGCTGGGTGCCGGGGCCGCAGCAGATTTCGGATAGCCTCACCAAGGAGAAGGACAACAAAGTCCTTTTGAACTTTCTGGAAACGAATGAGTGGAATCTTAAAGAAGATGAGGTGTGGCAGGCTCAGCGCGAGCGGCAGCGGCTGCATCAGAAGGCTTCGAAAGCCAATGTGAAGGCGCCTCAAAAAGGGGCCTTGGGGGTGAGTTGAAATGGCACTCATCCCATTCGTTTCTCATTTCACATAAGGTATGTCCGCGAAAAGGGACCGCACCCGTTTGCCACTTTAAGTTTCATCCAGCCTGCATGTGGTAGCTTCTGGTAGCTTGAGCTAGCTTCAGCTAGCCTATCATAATTTCCTATCTTAAGTGAAGAGGCCTGCTTTGAACCAGGCGCCCAGCGGTTCTTATCTCACGGGTTTCAAACCGCGCCCCTTTTCTTTTGATCAACAAAAGGGCTTCAAAGTGTATGTGGTCATGTACGGACCCTCAAGACAACTTCACAAGCGTGCACACTTTCCGCTCTCCCCTCCCAGTCGTGACTGGGATCTCTAAAGTGAGCACGTGGCACTGAAGAAAGACTCAAGCCCTTAAGATCCATTGGCCTTATGTCAAGTGCGATGTTCACACGAAAGGGCCAACAAAAATGCTCACAGGCCTTCACACCAGCCATCATGAAAAAACATTCCCCATTCGAATGCCTCAACGGCCGACAAACAGACCTGCTCTATATGCACCGACCCTCACTCAGATACCCACCCTCTAAGATCGTGACTTGAGGTAGCACATCGATCGATTCCCTCGTCGATTGTCAACCCTCACAAACTTCCGGCCGTCCTCCAGCCAGCCCACCGTGACCACCCCTGCAGTGATCCCATCGGCTCATGGGGGAGCCAAACAGCTTCTTGCGCCAGCTCTCATGCCGGACGACCATGATCTCCAAGATGCCCTGCGTGACTTCATGATGATTTGTTGAATGAGAACCACGACTCAAGGGCCGATCCAGTTCCTCAATGAGATTCGCTGGCCACATCCATTGAAAGTCCTTCAGCTCCTGCCCCCTCAAACGATGAAGAAACTGAGGCAAGGACTCATCCAACGACAGCGATTTGACAACTGCTGGGCTTTCCAAGGAAGGAAACTGGTAGGTGTTCTTCTCCGACTCCTTGGACATGAACTTCTCCTCCGCGTTTCCCAGACCCACCCTTTGACAGAACCGACTCAAATGCAATCGGCCCACAACGATGTGCCCACCCGATGATCCAAGGTGAGCTCCCCCATCTTTAGAGCCTCGGTCAAGCAATGTGCACGAATCCTCAGGTGTCTTGTCCTCCAGCTGCCAACCGAACCCGACGACAGAACCACTGCCACACGGTTGTCGTTGTAGAGCTCAAGGTCCACCTTTTTCACAAGAAGCTCTACCAATGCCCTCACAGACCTCCCTGTCTGGGCCATCAGAGACTGCTTCTAGGATTCCCACTGTACATCCAGCCTGGTTCCCGAAATGCTATGGCCATCACCTGGAGAAAATGAGGCGTCCACCAAGACCTCAAGAGTGCCTGAATGGCGTGGCCGCGTTCGCTTGAGATCCGGTGCTGTGTCTTCCGGAACCTCCTTGGTGTAGTGGAGCCCAAAGTTGAGGGACTGTTTCAAATAGGCCAAGACCGCCTCACCCAGCGCAATCGTCCAACGCGGCTTCTTGACCATCCTCATCACTGCCCATGCGATATCTGGCCGGGTCTTTCCTGAGAGCCAGAGGAGCTCTCCGGTCATCTTCTTGGCTTCACGCACCTTTGGCAACGAGGCAGCTTCCTCTTCTTCAGATTCCTCTGGGACCTTCACATAGGGGAGCGAAACATTGCCAACGTGACGATCCAGCGCCTCCCGGATGCAGCAGCCTTGATGCACGAAGTACGACCCATCACCGAGCCTCTGAATCTCCATGCCCAGGAACCTCATCGAGCCTCCCCCAACCTTCGCATACTCCGGCGATGAGGTGGACCATGATTGTTGAATGGCAGGTCTGTGATGCCGCCTCCATGACACTCTCCGGACCTACCATCAAGATGTCATCGACATACACGATCATGTGGCCCAAAATTCTCCCCCAGCTTCTTTTCCCGGTTGAGGAGTCGCCCTCCACCTCTTGGATCGCCCACAAGTTTGGATCCTCCATAGGCCGAAAACCAAAGCGAATGACCGGATCTCCCCCACGGCTGGCATCCACTGAGCCATATAGGAACCCAGCATCTTTTGAAGCTCCGCATCTCTGAAAGAGCTCCAATCTTTTGGTGATGTGACTAAGCCGCACATCGCGGCCGAGACAAGCCAATGCTCTCCAGGTTGGGCTAGTCCAGCTTCTTCTAGAATCTTGGGCGGTTTGACAACAACCGTCTCGCCCTGAGCCTTCGAAGCCAGAAGGAACGCTGACTTCACATCCAGCGACAAGCAGTGCCATTGTTGCAATGAAGCCACCCTCAAGATCATGCGAAGCTGAGTGGAATCTGCACCTGAAGCATAGATTTCATTTGGCTTCCATATAGTTTCCACAGCGCACAATCCTCGATCGACGGCGTCCATCGCCAGCCTTTCGAGTGAAGACCCCCATTCCTGGCATGAGCTCGGCTCGCTGACCTTTTTCTTGGGCTTCAGCCATGATCTTTTGGGTCTGCTCCTCATTGATCCGCACAATGGCCTTGTTGTTGTCGAAGTTTTCGATCTCCGTCTTGAGCGCAAAGGCAAGGACTTCCGAACCTCCTGCAGGCTGATGGTTTTGGTCTGGAGAAAGATCTCATCCTCTTCCTCAATCACCTTGGAGGCTTCCCCTCCAACTTCCTGCACCTGGCTTCGCTTCCCTTCACCAACTGCTCGATCATGCCGTTCTCGGAGTCCAGGTCGTAGATCAAGCCGATGGATCCACTATCACCAGCCTGATTCGATTCCAATCTTCCAAACTCCTCATTGGCCCATTCTTGCCCTCGACGAAGTCTACCTTGTAGTTCCCAAAGAGCCAAAGACGAAAGCGAAGTCTTCTCCCTTACCCTTCGATGGGGAATCACAGTGTTGTCCCTGATGTCGGCTGGTTCAGGTCGTTCTTCCAGAGTCAGCAGATCTGACAGTGACGGAGGAGCCTCACCTTGCACCAGGTCATTTGTACGAACGAACTTCCCGGTGTCAACTTCCACGACGTGTCGACCGCTCGTCAAACTCATCTCTGGATCCGGGCCTCTCACAACGCCCTGCCTTTTCCTCAAGCGCCAGTGTCCCTGGAAGTCGTCCCAGCCCTTCTTAGTGACCATGACCTTCCGCCCCCATGGAAGCAACATCGGAGTGGTGAAGCGAAGAGCTTGGAGTTGAAGTCGACCCCTTCTTTCTCCCACATGCTTCGCCATCAACGGCCATTTCTCCTCTCCATCCTCCGAGGCTCTAATCAAGGTGTTGATGCTTCGTCGAATCACCCCAACCTCTGCCTCGGCACGGCCATTTCCTTTCCAATCGCTTCCACTGGTGAACGTTCTGTAGATGCCCCGCTCCTCGCACCATCTTCTCGTCCCCCACATTTCACCAACTCCATCACTATGCACACGCCTGACCTCCATCCCCAATTAAATACTTGAGGGGAAATTAAATATTTGCCAGGCCAGCCTTGAGCTCTGTGCCATTCCTCGAGGTCAGCGTCTCCACCATGGTGTAGTTGCGGATGGCAACCTCCTCCGCTTCTACCTCAAGGCGCTCCCACTCCTTGAGAGCACGACCATCACCTTCCCTCACTGCCACCTCCTCCGGCTCAGCTTCAGGTAGGAGAGGTTCCTCAGGTGCGCACCCCAGGGCTTCCACCATGATTGAGGCAAAGGGATTGGCCCCGTTTTCCTCACCGGAATGGCGTAGACGCCCACCAGAAATTGGAAAGTCCTCACCCGGCCGAAAGGGACCACAGACATCCAAAACTAAGAGTCAGAGCGTCAGGATGAGGAACTTTTCGATGTGGGCGGGACTTTCCAGCCCCCTTCAAGCACGTAGTGCACTCCTTGGAGCATTGTTCAGTGGACATCTTGGCCAAACCCACTGGACCCTCTTCACGGCCAACTGCTCCAGGGTTATCCAACTGCAGCACAATCCCCTTCACTATTTCCTCTTCGGGCCATGCCGCTCAGCTCCGACTCTGCGATGTCCGATCCGCCAAGGGAGCCGAAACCTCCAACTGTTGTCGAGCTTGATGATCCGTCAGCCCATCAAAACTCTTAAATGCTCGATGTTGGTCCCCAGAGTGGTGGGTTTGCGAGGATCGTGGCCTAGAGCACCCAAGTCCAACCGGATCTCTGACAGCCCATATCGATCTCTAAAAGACGGGTACTCGTTGAGGTCATTGGTCGCCTTGTATTCTTCCGGATCACGGGGATGCTCTTTGAGAAACAACACCTCCCTCCTTCGTGAGTGAGGGTGTACAACCAAAGCTGCCTCATCCAAAGCACTGCATCGCTCCAGGCGAGCTCCCTCATAGAATCCGAAAGATCATTCAGTGCAAAGCACTCCGGACCATTTCGTGCCCGCAAGGGGGTGGGCCAGGTCGACGAAACCGGAGCTTGGAAACCGTGCGACAAGGAGGACCACCCAAAATCACTTCCACCGTTCCTTTCTCACACACTTCTGCCAAGAAGCTTGTCAGCTGATGAGAAAGAAGATCTTGATTGGAGTCAGCCATCTTCTCGATGCACACCACCTTCCGAGAGTTGGAATCTAGGTGCTTCTTCCACCAGGACTGCTCTGGGCCGGAGAACGGGTGCAACACCACCGATGAGCTTGACAGGATGCGTTGTCGCTGACGATGGTTGAGAGGAACTGACTCCGCCGACCATCTTTTTGTGGGAATGACTCTGGCCAAGAGCTCATCAGGAACTTCCGGCCACATTTCTCTCAGCTCGTTCAACCATTTCCAAACGTTTGGAGCCAGATCCCAAGGGTTTCCCGCCCGCAGTGCAGACACCTGCTTCGTCATCTCCTCCTCATGAGCCTCCAGCTCCGAGATCAGGCGTTGAGCCAGTGACATCTCCACCGTGGGACAGCCAGCTTCCAACTCCACCTCGATCTTCACGCCAAAGGAATCACTCTCCCACCTGACACGATAGCCGAGCCGCACCACCTTCCCAAGTGGAACGATGATCTGGGTGTCAAAGTCCGTGATGAGGGTTCCAGTGTGTGCCACTTGCCTGAGCGTGGTGACACCCGCTGCCAGCTCCACCTTTATGGGGATCGCCTTGTCATACTCCGCCTTCGAACGAGCCGGGGGTAGAACATGAGTTGCCCCACCATCAAGCAACGCTCGAGTCGCCCCCTTCACCGGTGTGACCGAGCTCCTTGAATGGCCAACTTCACCACCTGGTCCATTGGTCTCCTTGCCCTTGAGATCCTCCACGACCTCCTTCTTGACCCGGGGGACCTCCTTCACTGGGCAATCAGGTTTCAGATGTTGGTTTGGATCCACAACTCCAGCACCGTCCCTGTTTCGACACCCCCTTCCACTCATGCGGGAAAGAGCACTTTTGCCCCTTCTTGCATCCGGCATCAGACACGAAGTAGCGGCGCACACCTTCGGATCTGGCTTGCCATTCTTGGTGTCCTTGGAATCCTTGGGAGCCTTTCCATCACCTGCTTCACGAGGCTTGTCCTTGACGTCCCGGGGCTTGGTACCCTCCTCCTTGGAAAGCCAATCATCACCATCCAAAGCACGAATCTTCACCATGTCCTTCACCGGGATGCTGACACTCCCATGGAAAGTAGCTCCACCCTCCGCCAAAAGCGACTCTGCAAACTGTTGCATGCCATGGTCAGTGGGCGCCACATCGATCCTCAAAGCCGCCCTGGTGACCTGCAACCGGAACTCCACCTGTGAAGAATGCTTGGCAAGCCCAGCTGCAAAACGATCCAAAGTGGCCAACAACAGAACCGGATCTGGTGGCTGGATCCCTAGCTCGGGACTTTCTGTTCCACCAACTGCTTCAGCAAGGTCTTCCTTTCTCCCAAGCAGCCTGGCTGATAGACCCTCAGGATCTTGTACACAATGCTGACAGAGTTGACTTCCCGTTGCGACACCAGTTCAGAGCGGATGGATTCCTGGATTGCCTTCAACAAAGCCACCGACCCTCTTTGCTCAATTCGAAGCCAAGGTGCCCGATGAAAAGCTGGTGGACTCACAGCAACCAGCCTCAAGCGCTCCATAGGTTCCGAGTTCAGCCAAACACGGTACAGGGTTCCGGCCACATTGAGGACTTCCACCACAAAGACGAACTGGAGCTCATATCCCTCAGGAACGGTCCGATCGTGGTCAACCAGTCACCAGCAATGAGGGGGCCAATCTCGGACTCAGAGAGCTCTTGGAGGGTAGTAGGTAAATCCAGAGCGCGAACCGATTCTTGTAGGGCCATCAGGCCTCCAAGCCAAGCTGGAAACCCGGCAAAAGGCTGACCTGGGTCACCACCTCCACCTGAAAGCCTCCAGGATATCCACCAGGGAATCCACCTCCCGGAAAACCATCAGGGGCTCCATGAGGAGGACCACCAGGTGGCCTCCAACCGGAAAGCCACGAAGAGCATTATATCCCGGATCCCGGATTTTGAGCGCTCGATCCACCACCTTGCCCCGGTCGACCATTGTCGTGAGGTGTACCAGCCCAAGGATCACCGGAATGACTTCCCGCCGGATTGCCGCCCTGCTCACTGGGCACATGTCGAACACCACCGCGAGTGCCACCCTGAACACCCCCAACCTCGAAGTCCTTTCCAGCAGAACCCATCCAAGGCTGTGGCTCAACTGATCGCATGCCGTGGCCCCCAACCAGAGCCTTTGAGGACCCCAGCATTCCAGGCAACCAGGATTGAACTGCCCCTGCTGCAGCAGACACCCGGTTGAAAAACTCCATCAAGCTTGTCCTCGGTCCACTGGGATGCCGATGTTGATCCCCATAATCATTGCGAGGATCTGGAAGACCATGTTGTTGGTACCCCCTACGACCTCAATCACCCATCACAAAGGACCCAGCAAGCCCCCATCCGCCGGCCGTGAAGAAGACGTCATGCCCATTTTCATGGCCTCAAACATCGAGCCCATCATGCCCATGGCCCAAGGAGGTGGCTGCCCCCACTACTGCTGCCCAGGTCCACTCCAGCGACTCTCCATACGATTGCCCATGAAGGCCTCACGCTCACTCCAAAGCCTAGCGTTCTCAGAAACTAGATGTTGGATCATGGCACGGAAGGCTTCAGGTCCCTCCCTTGGTGGGCTAACCCCCGTCGGCTCACCTGGAAGCAACTCGGGCGACTCCTGTTGGATCTGAGGCAAGTCGGCAGGCCTAATGGCGCGCAAGATCGCTTCATCTCTCACGCCCTCCGACCAAAATGGATTCGACCGCCCAAGCACAGTAGGTGGTCCTGATGGCCTCATCATGACACCATCAGTGGGTCTTACATCTTCGATCGCTCTCACCCCCGGACCCCCGACTCCGGGGTCTTCTCTGAGGTTGCTTCTTCACTCATGGCGAACCTAGGAAAAAAGAGCCAGCCTCTAGTGCGTAAGGCTTGGGCTCATGACTCATAACCCTCACGGGTTTCAAACCGCACTCCTTTTCTTTTTGATCAACAAAAGGGCTTCAAAGTGTATGTGGTCATGTACAGACCCTCAAGACAACTTCACAAGCGTGCACACTTTCCGCTACAGCGGTTCTTATGACGAAAACCATGTGTTTTACGGCGCTTTCGGGGTTGCGGTTTCCCGGAAAGAAGCCAGGGCAGCCGTCTCCGCCCACGGAGGCTACCAGGTTACCATCACAACAGCAACAACAACAAGAACAAGAACAAAAACAAGAACAAGAACAAGAACAACGACAACGACAACAACAACAACAACAAACCAGCACCGTAACGGAAACCCCCGTCGTTTCCCTTCCTTCGCTCTCCTCCCTTCCCCGGCCGGCGCCCGGCTGTCAGGCGTAAGCCTTTAAATGCGGTTTTCAGTCTCATTTATCTTCACCATCCCATTGTTTTGTGTCATTTATCCCAGCCATGTGTCATTTCCCAGCCATCCTCTTTTTCTTGTGTCCATCGCTTCTTGTTGTTGCCCAAGCAGTTGTTTGCTCTTGGGGGGGGCCTTTGTTCGTACCCTTTCTCACCCACGAATGACCCAAGTCTGATCCTCGGGACACCCTCTTTCAGCTTGAGTCCCAAATGGCCTTGAACATAAACCAGCGTGCCAAGGCCTAAAGGTGCAGGCGCTTGTAGCAACAAATGTTAAGTTGATTGCATTGCGAGAGGGATCAGCGTCTTCCGCTCTATCCACTCCATCGCTCCATTCGCTCCGCCCCGATAATGAAAATTAAGTCACATCCCGGATCCTCTCCAGCCCATTTGGGATCTTTTGCGGTTTTCAACGTGTGAGCTTTGAGGGATTTGTTGTTTTGTCGATTGATCGACAACGCCATTTTTCGGAATGTCGGGATTCCAAACAAATTTGATTTGCACCGGATTACTTGTGCGAGCCTAATATGCGTACAGCCACGTGCGCGCATTGCTCACCGTTCACACCCACAGCGCTCCGCTATATAGCGCTTATTGTGCGGGCTGCGCTCCGGAAGTCACATGTCGAAAGAGACCGAAGTCTGAAGTTTGACCTGGCCGATCACAGCGCCTTTCTGGTTCAGGAGGACAAGGCCCGCATGGCAATGAAGGAGCAGGTCTGCGACCAAAAGATACAGTGGTTGGTGTCCAGCCCACCATGGAGGTATGTGACGAGGGTCAAAAGTGGTGGCCTGGACTTGTACGAGGTCCTGCCGAACTCTGCCCCTTCAGCTCCGTGGCCCGCTGGTGCCTGACGCCGTGAATCCGTGTCGATGGTTGATGAGTTGAGTGAAGATGGGGGGATGCCTGGCTGACTTGATGACGCTTGACCTGCGGGTCTGTAGTGTGATCCCTGAGCAGGATACCTTTCGCGCGTGACTGGTCTCATCAATCGTTCCCGCGGGTCAAAGTCCCTATATGGTACGAAGGAGTCCTGAAGTTGGGTCTGAGAAGTTGCGTGCGTATGTTCAGGTATATAAATCTGTGGTCGGAATTCCATCTACGTCACTGGACTGGGAAGAAAGGTCATGGCCACCTTAACGCAAAGTCTGTTCTCGGGGTTTGCAAATCAAGAAGGCAAAGCAGGCGCCGGTCCTTCCGTGGAGGTGATTGATGAGGTCGTGTGCGTGTGAACCTGAGCCAAGCGAGTGAGGGCGGCCATTTCATCAAAGGTCAGTTGCAGAGATGCCTGGACCTGATCCCCACCAAGCGCGCTTGGACAATACAGGGGGCTGCGCCGTCTGCGGAAGAGTTCCTTAGCTCACGGCCGGCCGCCGGGTTCACGCGCCCTTTTTGAGTTTGGGGCAGAAGCTTGCTCATTCAAAAGTTCCATCACACACACACACCCTGAGATGTTTCCATTGCCCATCTTAACGTTTCAGTTGTGCGTGAACCGGTGTGCCAATTCCGCTGGACCTCTTGGTTGAAGGGCAAGGCTGATGTGCGCATTGGGCCCCGGAATGCAAGACCTTTTTTAAAGGCAAGGGACAATACTCAGGACGTCAGGTCTGTCCGCAGTAACGAGAAACCATGGGCGACAAGCTAGCGCCTCAAAGCCAGATGAAAGTGAGGCAAAGAAATCCATGACGAAGTGCAGGCTGAACGTCTCCTAAGTAAGCGTCCGTGTGGATCCCATTTCTGGTCTACACCCGAGGCCCTGGAAGTGCGCGAGCGTGAAGAGTATAGGACACATACTCCTCAGCTTGTTGCTCTGGCAGAAGCTGGGTGACATGGAGCTTGCTTCGCAATATTTCTGAGTTGCACGAGGAGCTCCTGACTGCCTTGGACATCCTAGGTCCTTACTTGATACCCTACGAAGTCCATGATGAAGATGGTGTTCCTAAGTTCGATCCAGCCTTTGAGGCTGAATACCAAGAAGGCCTCAGCCAGACGTGTCAGTATACCCCATTGGATACGCAACTAGGATGCCGAGAGCGCCGCCATGGCGGCGCTGCAGCGTTCCACCAAACGGAGCGCTTGAAGTTCCTGATCCAGATCCGCAACCTTTGCGTCAGAGGCACCAACGTTCGGCTTCTCTGTGATGGCTGCGTGCCCAGCCTACCGCTGGAAGTGGAGCACAAAGCTTCGTCAGCTTTCCTTGTGGACTTTCGCAGGCGAGTTCGTGAACTGGCAAACCTGGGAATGGTATTTCAATGTGACTGATTCACAGGTCGCATACGTTGAATCGTTTGATTTCACAACGCGTCCCGCTGCGTTTTTGGACGATCAGCAATGAGCAAATGGAACTTCGAAGATGCTTTGAATGGAAGTGAGTGGCACCCAAAACATCGCATTTTCGTTTTGCAGGCTTTGCGTCAAGAACCATCAGGATCTATAGGAAAGAGGTTTCACTGATTTTCGAGCGCCTTCGTTGTGCAAAGATACCAATCCCTTCCCCTCTCAATGAACAATTAAGTGGGGATGTTTCTGAACTCCACCAACATGCTCTACTAGGAAGGGGAATCCCTTTGAAGAGCAGGGGCTTGAAGCGCTTCTACCCTCTAGCTGGGCGTGAACTGGCGTTGCCCAACAATGGTATTCCAACCGAGTTACACGTGGCATTTGGCGCAAGTTTTTGTTGGCTTTGGCAGTCATCAGCGTTGGTGCCATTTGGGAATTGCGCGTTGTTTTGGTCTTTTCTTGCGCATTGAAGAGCGTTCACTCCCGAGTGTGATGACATGGAGTATGATGACCTCGGCCGAGGCGCTTGGACAAATCAAAAACATCATTTATTCCCAGCAGTTTGTTACCTTTTCCGACCGTTTTTTTTTCTAATGGCCGGTTTCTGATTTCGCATTGTTCTGATTCAAATCGTTGTTGGAGGCCTTTTTTTGACCTACTTCCGCAACTGCTTCAAACACTTTCCTGATTTCTTTGATCTGTCGGACCTCCGCCTTGTTCCATGTGTCACTCCGCCGTGGCGGGGCAACCCGTTGTTATGGAGCAATCAAACCAATTCAAGAAAGCATTGGATTTCGCTACTAGGAGCAAGGACGCTACTAGGGGCTCCTGGCATCGCTGCTAGGAGCAAGGACGCTACTAGGGGCTCCTGGCATCGCTACTAGGGTGGAGGGACCAGCGGACCGCTTGTACGATGCCCGTGCGTTTATTTCTCTTCGACTTAGTCCTCTTTGATCGCCTGTTTTCGCAAGCGCCCTTTGCATTCTACTTACTTCGCTGCGCAAATGAATAGTGACACTGGCGATCGGGGTTTGTTGTGATTTCTATTTCTTTTTCACTGGTTCTGGTGGGGTTGTCGTGGTGCTCTTCATTGTTGCTCCCTACTCTTCTTTCTCTCTGCGGGGGTGCCGCTTGCGAGTGGAGATGGTAGTATAATTTGGTTTGGCATTTCTTGCAGCGCAGCTTTTACCTCACTTCACTTGCTGCGGTCACAATTTAAGAACCGTTTGAACATTCAAAACAAGTTCCAATCTTCCCCGCATCAATGCGGCACGAAGAAGTCTGAAACTTCTGAAGCAGTGCATGAACCAATGTGAGGCAAAGCTGGCTGAGGAACGTCGCCGTGACAGGGTTCAGCGGATGAACCGAGTGGAGGCCAGGTGTTTAATCTTGTTTCTTTTCGGAACCTTTGATCCCTGAACTAGCGTGCTGTACACCTTTGTCCTGCTACCCTCTACCTACTCCACCCAGAAGTAGCTCCTTGTTAAGCTTCTTGTGTTAAGTTTCCTTCAAAATCTAGAAACCAAATCATTAGTGCTAGCGCTTCTTCAAGGAATTAGGGCGGCGGGGGGAGCTTCCTTTTTTTTTTACTCTCCGGCCAACACTGAAGTCGAGGCGACCAATGAGCGTTCCGCAGCAAAGGTCTAGCTCCGTGTTGAAGCCCATCTCACAGAAGTGAGTCAAACAACATGGACCATGAATGCGGTGTTGCTTTTGCGCCGCGTTCAAAGGCCCTGCAAAGTACTTCCAACGTTGGATTAAATAAGACTTCAGCGCCAATGAAAGCGCCCTTCGGAAAGGTTTTGCCATTTGATTTATTCCCTTTATCGAGAAGCAAGGGCGCCACAACAACTTGCTTCAATTTGCAAAACGAAATGCCCGCTCGAATGATAGTGGCATAAGCATGCGGGGTGCACAGTGTTCCAGCAGGAAGGTCAAATCTGCACCCATGCACAAAAGCTGCGACTGCAAGTTCAAAGACTGAGCACGCTAGGCCATCGCCGAATCTCCAATGACAGGAGGACATGAATTGCAGGAAGGTCTGAAAGTTCGTGCTCGACAACGGAGGCTTCTCTGGGCCCTTAGTCATTAGGTCAAGATCAGTGTGCCAAGTATAGTCCTCTTGTTGATTGTCCCAAGCCCATCTAGGGCACAACTGACGAGGTGTAAGTCTCGCTGCGGGTGCAGTGGTGGCCGCAGGGGCAGGTGAAGCTGTCACTTCAGGCTTCTTACAAGCCCTGTTCAGCTTGGAAAGCCATAGCTGCCTGGCGTAGACATCCACTTCCTTGACGCGCAGCTCACACTTGATCTTATTGGCTGCCTGATCAATAACATTCTTCGCAACCTGGTCTGCTTTGCGGATCAACCATATATCTTGCACGGTCGAGCCAGCATCCTGGGCCTGTTGGGGAGTAATCTCAGCAATTGAAAGATGTTCCAAAAGGTGAGCCGGGCACCAGGCCAATTGGAGGGGCGTGGCACAGAGGTAGCGGCGACGATGTATAAGCGTCAACAGAAAGCCCCACCACTGCGCATGTGTCCACTCCAGTTGAATCCGATCATGCTGTTGTAGGTCGGCAAACTGGTTCACGATCGTCAAAGAGTCGGAATGCACAATCAGGGGTCGATCTGCCATGGCAAAGGCTACTAGCACGGCCCAAAGCTCGGCGCTGTAGCTCGAAGGACAGTGGCATCTTCAGCAACCACAGAAAATGCCGCCATGGTAAGCCAGGGGTACTGTGCCAGCTGAAGGGATCCATCCGTCCACACATGGCAAGATCCTGTGGTTGTAGTACTCCACTCCTGGACTTGGAGATCAGAGACACAGGACACCTGTAATTCGGCCCGGATCAGCCCAAATGATATTTCAGCAACTCCCAGAATATGAAAGTTAGGCCCGAAGTTAGGTCAACTGGAAGACCAGTACAGTCATGCACAAAATGCTCAAGGGATTCTTTTGCTCCCCCGCAGAACCGGCATGCGGGACTGTCGATGAGGGCTGCAGCAGCAAGACGGTCGGCCGTAAGAGTGCATCCTGTGAGGGCACTCTCCCAGTGGCACAAGAATGAAAACCCCGGGTTGGATATGGCCCCTAACTTCTTCTTGGCCGAGAGGGTCAACGCCAGGTCAAGGAAGCCAGTCGCTTTCTGGATGTCTTTGCGAGGCATCTGACAACCTGTCTGGTAACATTTGTTGGCTGCAAGGCTGGTAAGGATACACTTGAGGTCCTTGACACTGTCAATTGGTCCTGCTCATACAGCCTCTCCCACCTTTGTCTAGCTTGGAGGGAGCCTTGCAGAATCTGACTGACTCAAGAATGGTCGCAACCGCACGAAACAGGAAAGGATCAAGTTTGTGTGCTTTATGGATGATACACAAAAGAAGATGCTTCGATCGCCACATAGGCCGGTTTTGCCACAAAGCATCGGCTATTGCGCACTGCAGCCTAGCCAAGAGCCGCTTAGGCAAGAAGTTCAATTGCGGAGCAAATGCAACCTGCGGCAAAACTTTGGTGGCCAAAATTTGGGCTCGCTTGGAGCTGTCACATGGCAGGGACCGGATGGTCTCACAATCCCTCAAAGCAGCTTGGAGCTTGGTGATCGGAAAGCATCCAGCGTTCTTCCTCGTCGTTTGGATCAAAGCTCCAAGTATGTTCACTACCTCCACAGCCTTCATCTGCGGGAATGCCGAGCGCAGCATCTATCTGCCGCAGAGTGCTGGATGTTGCAAAAAGCTCACATTTTGAGGAGTTGAGGAACTGCCCACTGAGTGAGTCCCATAACTCTGTTGCCCGAACTGCAGCAACCAGGTTATCCAGTGTTGACCAACAAGTCCAGAGGTAGGTGTCGTCAATGAAAGCCCTGAAGTCAACACCATCAATGTGGGCAACAATCCAGGCCCACACGGCCATATGCAGGTTTATGCAGAGCAGGCTTAAGGAACATCCCTGGACAACGCCATTTGCTGTGGAGATTGGCTGAGATCTCGTCCACTGTTTAAACGACGAGTAGCGAGTCATTCTGGTGTATAGCGCAAGGAACCCACAAGCAAGACCCTTTGGAAGGCCCAAGGCCAACATGAGTGTCGCACAAAGCTTGGGGATCAAGCGGTCAAAGCACTTTGATTTGTCCAATTTGAGGCCAGCGAAGGAGCCCTGCAGACTGTGAGCAGCATCTATCTCCATTTGTATGGTCATGTGAACCTCTGACATTTGTCGCCCCTTTATGCCCCCTTTCAGTTGCCATGGCATCACCTCTTGCTGCCATTGTTGGAGCTGAGCAAAGCGAAGGCCAGTGTAAAGCAGGGTGAACACGGACTGTAGAGAAATAAGCCTCTTTGAAAGGGGAGCATCACTGCCATCCTTGTTATGGATCTCACCTGTGTCAGGACGGTGGGGAACTCCATGCACCCTGCCTCAATCTGGTTGAAGAGCCTAGCCACAGGCCGGAAGGCAGAGGGTGGTAGAGCTTGTATCTCGTGGGTTTGCCATCCATCAAGCCCTGCAGCTGCATCAGGCCGTCGCCTGGCTGCTTGATGACAAAGCTGGTGTTCGTCAATAGGAGGCAGTGTGATACCACGCCCTTTGTCGTGAATGTAGGGCCACACCTGCTTGAGGACTAACATTTCATGTTCGTGATCAGCATTTGCAGAGAAGACCGAGTCCCATTTTGCAGCTATCGTATCCATGGCTGTCTGTGGGTCATAGATTATATTCCCGGTGTCATCCTCAACCAAGTTGGGCGGGGTCACCCGTCCTTTGCTTTTGAGAAACTGGTAGACAATCTTCCCAATGGTCATGGAGGCGGTGGCATCTTTCATGGACTCACGCCATTTCTGAATGGCTGCGATCTTGATTTGTCTCAACTCCTGTTGTGCAGCATGGAGAACAAGCTCAACCAGGTGGGGAAGATCATGTACAAAGATCTGCTTGACCTGGTATGAGACCAGTTGGGCAACTTTAAGTCTGCGCAGAAGCTTGTGCTGAGTGTTACGGAAGGTTCGAGAGTCCCCCGGCCCACTGTCAACACGATGGAACCGAAATTCAAGCTCTCTCAACGATCGAAGAATTGCCCTCAGGAGCAGAAGGTACGGGGAGGCACAACTGCCACTGGCATCCTGAAGAGTACACTGTCGTACTGCTTGGAATTTGAGCGTGCTCCCCCGAATACGGGGTCCCTTCTCCCATTGGGCTCCATTGTCCTGCAACAGTTGCACAGCATAAGCGTTGTAGACCTGCCATTTCTCATCCGCTGACACGGCTGATTCAAACTCTCGATCAAATGTGTGCCACAATTGTTCTCCTGAAAGTTGAACAGGGCAGCCAGGGTCATCGGGATCAGCCTTCTGAACTTGAGCAAGGTTCATTTTGGCAACTTTCTGTAAAACAGAGCCAATCTGGTGAACACGATCCCAAATAAAGGTGGCACGAATTGGCCTATGCTGCCGGTCTTGGTGCTGGAGGACCTCCATGCCAATCAACGCTGTAAGTGCTGTACGGTTCACGAGGATACCATCAATTGATGACTGTCCCTCAGTTTCCGAAACAGGATTGTGCTGGAAAAAGGTGGGAGGCCGCGTCACTATACCTTGTGCATCTGTCTGCAGCAGTGGGTCAGCCCAACCCCAGTGATCAAGGGCTAATTGGACAGCAGGATACACGCCCGGCTCCATTTGGAAGTCGCCAGCAAGCGCAATCGGAATATCACTGAACTGCGCCGCGACAGTAAAGAGCTGATGTAACAGTTCGTTGTCCCTCTCAAACTTTGTCCGTTCCGAGGGCGCGTTAGCGATGGCATAGAAGTTAAAGGCCAGGAGCTTAACATTGGCTGTCACTTGATGCCATGTAGCCGTAGCACGGGCAGTACTGCAGAGTAAGGACCAAGTACCTGAAACATCATCTTTGGCATCGAAGAGCTTCGTGACCTCCCGGCTGGCACACGTGGCAGTACCTCCCGAAAGGATGCGGTACTGGCCATTGCTGGCCCGAATCCTGTGCAGTGGTTGTGAGCAGAAGACATGGAGGTTGCTGAGGGCAGCCTTGCGCTGCGCATCAATCATATTGGACTCTGCAAGGCGAGCTTCTTGCGTCAGGAAGGCATCAGCCTCCCAATGAAGGCAGTTCACGTTCGTGTTGAATGAGTCGACATTTGCTGAAATTATAGTCCATCGTGGTCCCTCCCCGGGAAAGCCCAGAGTGCAGTCAAAGAGCAGAGAAGTCCAGCAGTCAAAAGGGAAGAAGTAGTCGTCCATCAAAAAGGAATTCCAAATTCGATCATAGTCCCATGGTGGAGCGGTCCTCTCCTTCATCAAAAGATGGGAGTACGACATCGCCAAGGGTAGACCAACATGCAGAAGTCGAAGGTGCGCACTGATGTATTGGTGATGACTGGCATCACCCCATGCTTGAGTTGGGAGTACCCCCAGGAACAAGTCGCCACAAAAGGAAAAGGAACTCTCATATTTGCCCCAATATGAGAGAGAAGGGCGGGAAAGCCCACCATAGAAATCCCACATGCCAGCCAAAATCATCGCAACCAAATACCAGCACAGGACCGGAGCGGTCCCAGAGAACAGGAAGACAAAGGCTGCGAAGAAGCCAGCATCTGTTGCCAGATCATCTCCAAATAACGGTGTCTCTGTGCAGGTCTTCGCCCACAGAAAGCCACCTTCTCTTGGCCTTGGTATAGTCAGGCAGCTCGGTGATGTTTCACCGGGGGAGGTGTTTCCCCGTGCTCACGGTGCCGAGGTTGAACGCATTGAAGAATCTGGCGAAGTTGATCCCCCACTTGGTTGAACTGATGATCCACTTTCTCACTGAGGCGCTCATGTTTCTGTTCAAGGCGCCCGACTTGCTCCTCCAACCGATCAATGCGCTCATTGTGAATCTACTTGGAGATCGCACCCTTTGGTGGTAGGGCTTCAGTACCACCATGCTGACCACCTTTGGCAGTTTTGCCTTTGCCTTTCCCCTTGGGGGTAGTCTTGTAGTAGACGGGTGTGAGCAGAACCTCAAATGCCTTCCCGTTCACCTGCACCGAGAACTTGGTGAGAGTTGGTGGCTTCTCAAACGAAAGCGTCCAGGCGCATACCCCCGCCCTACGGAATGAACGGGTGGGGATGCAAGCCTCCTTGGTCGCTTGGTGCACTGCTGAGACGATGTCCTTGGCGAGGATCTCTGCTGGCCACCCAAGACTATCCATATTCACTTTGGGAATCATTGCTTTGTTGATTGAACAAATACGGTCATCTTGTGGCAGCAGGAGGTCCCTTGCTGTGGCAAGAGAGTCCGTGGCAAACCTCGATGCAAGCCCACGCTTGGTGACTGCAATTCCCCGATAGCCAGTGATTGATGAGGCTGCCTTGAGGAGGTCGGCTTTGTTAGCTCGATCAATGGCCCAAAATCTTGGGATGATTGACAGATCATGAACCTGTTCTCCCTTTGGAATGAAGTCACGCACAACCAGGTCACCGGCTCCGCTGGCTGAAAGAAGGGGAACCCTATGTTTCTGCTGCGCCTTGAGAAGGCATTGGTGGATCACATCATGTCGCTCCTTTGAGTGTTCTTGGACTGCACGATATCCGTAGATGGCATATGGGGTCTGGACACACCTCCTTCAGTTGCACTTTGAACTTGGCCAGCGGGTTGTCATAGAAGCTCTGGAAGACATCTTTTGACGTCAGGCGAGCATCACACTCCAGGACGATCTCACAAACTGCTGCTAATTTAAGCGTGATAGCAGGAGCAGGCAATGCGAAATGGACCTCAGGTGTAACCACCAAAAGATGGACCTGTCTTTTGTACTCTTGATTCAGCGCTGGGTCAAAGACAATGACTTCAAAGGGTCCAGTGAGATTCGCTAACTTGGCCAAGGGGTCAGTCGGATCAATCATTGGAAGGAGGAGTGCACAAGGTTCCTTGGGAACAATCTCACGTGCTTGTGGTAGGTTTCCCTTGGACACAAACGCAATGCCACCTCTGTTGGTTGACAGCTGTTGTTTCTGAACGAACGGCAAGGGTGATTTGTCCTTGGTGACAAATGGATGGTCTGATTGAAGCTGGAGATCCTCCCACTTGCTCTGCTTAATCACCTTCTTCTTTTGTTTCCATGGATCATCCGTCTGCCAAGGGTCAGGTGTCTGCATGGTTGTATTCCCACTTGACTGGCCTTCCATTCCTCCCAATGAGACAGCTGAGCACGGTTGGATAAACTGCATTCCCCCAACCACCAGAAAAAGCCTCCGGAGGTTTTCAGCAAAAGTGCGAAGCATAGGAGGGGCCCCAGCTTCCCGCCAGGCTTGATTTGATTCATCAAGGATAGCGTCAATCAGCAGTCTCTTCTGATGTGGAATGTGAAATGAGTCAGGCAAGTGAATATCAGCCACAATCCATCTATGGAGCAACTCCCACCCACGCACACCAGGCCGTGTACGACTCGTATCGATGATCGCAATCGGTCGGAAGCCAAACGGAATGATGTAGTCAATGGCGAAGTCGTGCCAAAACTGCTGGTCCCTAGGTGGGACTTGTAGAAATACCGTCCTGCAGGTGTGTTTTTGGGCATTGCAGATGACCTCAATTCCTATCCAATGTCCTTCCCGGAGTGCTACAAATCTCTGAACATCCAGACAATTAGGCTTGACACTTGGGGCAATCAGTGAAAGATCATGATGAAGAACTGGTGGGCAGAATGAGTCTGGGGGGAAAAAGCTCATAGCAAACTCAATCTCATCACTTGTCATCCACCCTGGGTGTGTGCGGTAGATGTTGAGCCTCATTTCAAGCCAATCGTCAGCAATGAAGAAAATCTCCCGAATGTCAAAGACATAGAAATGCCTTCCAGTAGCTCTTACAATCAGATCATCAGCTCGGCTTGGGGACTCGGCGATTGCAATGAGGAACGCCGTCCGGGAAGCCTGGGCAAACTGGATGAGCCGATCATCCGCCCTCGTCTCCCTCCAGACAAAGTCAGCTTGATCAATGATCTGCGTGACATGAGTGGAGAATTGGTCCCTCTGCAGCCTCTGAGTGCTCCTGTGTGAAGTTGGGAGCAATGGGGCACCAGCACGCGCATAGAAAGTTCGCAGAGTGCGCCATGGGGCCAACTCAGAATCTTCAGCAGTGCGAACCCATCGGTAGGCATTGGGAGCAACTTGTATACCCATTACATTTTCCAATTCCAAGACTGCTGTTGTCCGCCGGATAGTCAACTGTTCAGGAGAGTGATAGAGCACCCTCCATTGTCCTTCAAAGAACCTGACTTCGACAAAGATCCAATCAAACACAACCAAAACCGGCACCACGAAGTGTTGGTAGCACAACTGGAGGTCTGCAGGATGGGTAGGAAATCGAAACTGAGATTCATTTGTGACCCATAGACCTGGTGGACACCAGCAAATGGAAGGCATCAGCATCTGCAGAAAATCAAAGTGGTACACCATCTCATCCATAGCAATGGCGCCTGGTTCAAGGTTGAACTGGAGGAGGCGAGCACCAAGTGTGTCATTCCTGATGTTGCAGCTGGGTTGCTCCGACAACCGATCCATACCTCCAAATGCCAATGGGGTCCCGTTTTGAGCCCAAGGTCCACTCCAAAGAACATCACCATTGATGAGCATCATAGGTTGATCAATACGGCGCTCAATCATGTTCCGCAGGGTAATATTGCATTGCTGCTCAAACAATTCATTGCACTGGCGTGGTGTGATAGTTCTCGGCGCTTGGCAAATCTTACACCATCGCAGCTCCTGTCCTGGATGGCCATGATGACATGGACCCCCAACAGTCTCTGGCAAGCGTCATGGTTTGCTTTGAAGAAGTACATCTGGGATCCTTGTGATCGAAATGATGGAATGCTTCCTAACCGATCCTGGTTGGCATCCCTGATCCACTCAAACGTTCCATCCTGTTGCAGCAAAAGGACCTTACCAATTCGCATGGGTTCTGGGTCTTGACAGACATATTCCACAACATGGAAGAAGCCTGCTTGCATAGCCTCCTGCAGATGATCAAGCTCTGGGTCATCATCATCCAGGCCCCATGGCTGAGTGGGAGACACAATGGGGTCGGCCCCATCAGCATCAGGTATAGCTCGGGCAATGTGGAGAGTACAAAGCAGATGGGGTCCCAACTTCACCAGTACATCCCCTCTTGGTAGCGCATCCCAAGCAGTATCTTGAGGAAGAGTCTGCCCACCAACCATCAACTGAAGGAGCTGTGCATGATAACTCGCAGGGTCCAGATGCTCCAAGAGTTGGTCAATAATTCTCATCAGAACCGGAACATTCACTGGAATGAGACTCAGATCATCTCCAAACCGGATCAGAGTGCCTCCAGCGAGCCATGGTTGCCGCGTGAGAATACTCGGATGTGCTTTGGCAATGAAATCCGCAAATGGTTGAAGCACAAACATGTCATCGCACTGCCTGATCAGAGCCTTATCCACGGTTAGTCTGTCACTCCAACACTGTTGCACAAGAGCCAGCTTAGGATGTGTGTCTCCAGAGACTCCTTCAAAACTTTCTTGTACCCTCCTAGTTGTGGAGCAGCAGAGAGGACCCGCCAGTGTGGGTGAGACTCAATACCATCAGAACATTCGAACAATGCCATAATAGGCCGAACTCGAGCCACATGTTGGATCGCATCAAGAAAGCAGAAGCCTTCATCGGTAGCCAAGCCCGAGTGCTTCCCTCCTTTGCTCCAGCTGGGGCATGGAGGAGAAAGGGTCATAACCAAGTTGGACTTGTGAGATGTAGCTCGCAACAGAGTAGACTCACTGATGTCAGCACAGATGCCACTGAAGACTTCGGTCGGATTGTAGTCAATCCCAATGGGACCATGCTGAACCCTGCAGCCATGATTGAAGCTCCATGTCTTCATGACTTCTTGGCACCAATCAACGGAAGTATGGGATGCAAAGGAGTATCCCAAATTTGTCTGCTGAAGCCACCACATGGCCCTCAACCAGCCTTCATAGGCCCCTGCAAAGAGATGGCTAGCATTCCATGCCAGGTGCTTGTCTAGCTGCGGTAGGTTCCAGATAGGAACAGATTCATCTGCTTGAATCCGACCAGCCTGGGTGCACTGACTGGACTTCACATAGACCCCGATCCACATACCTTCAGTGAAGTCAACTCGCTGATGGGAACCTGAGCACATGAGGTCAAATTGTGACCACTCATCCCTCACAATCACATCCTGGAGAAGCATTGACTTGCGGCAAATCTGGACATGAAGCGGGTCAGGGCAAACCAGCTCGGTCACTTCCCCAAACAGGACCCAGCGATCAGCATGAGGACAAACATCACCTGTAGCAGCAATGGCGTGCAACGCATCCCGAACCGAAGCGCCGAGTGGTTCAGCCAAGCCCGCAGTGGCCCACCCAACAAAGCTATCTTTCGACCAAGATCCACGTTCTCTCGTCTTATCCATGATGTCCATGTGATTCCCGGTCTGGTGAGACCGAGATCTGTAGACGCCTGACCCTCACCAGAGTGGTGAGTAGCCAGGCCCCGGCCCTCACGAACGGGCGTGAGCCACCCAGCTGTGAACCAGAATGGCTGGGGGGAGCTTCCTTGAAGAAGCGCGAGATATCCTGCGTCCTGTCGGTAGTAGCGACTCCCTAGCTACTAGCTACCTCTATAATACTATATATCTACCTTGACTCGCGGCCTACCCCCCCAAAAAAAGTGAAAACAAATAAGCAAGGTATCTTTTTCTTCTCTCATGGTCACGTGGAATTTAAAAGTCCGGACAGGTGAAGCTCATTTTTGAGCGTGATCTCATGAAGATGAAGGCGTTAAAGAGCTGTTTGTGACCGGTCTGGGGGCTGAAGCAAGTCCTTGAGTCAAGGTGGTAGCTTTTGAGCCTAAGCTTTGTGCAGAGATTTATAATGGTTTGTAAATTGATGCGCCAGTCCAGTCTTCAATCTCGTGCTCCTGACAATTCACACTATATATTTCCGACCTGAAGAAATGATGGTGTAGTATTTGTTTCCATCATAGTCGTACATTGCAATTTGTGATATCAAGCTTCAGCCTTGAGGCCTTTTTCTCCGTAGCATTCTATCACCTGCACTGCCAGGGCTTTTGGCCAGCGCAAGACAACTTCCCCATGAGCCAGACCATGAAGATTGACGGCCAAGAGACCACAGAGGCGAGGGAAACGGTTTGTCCTATGACATCTTGTAAACTCCAACAAGTGCATATTATATAGAATATAGACAGCACTGAACACATTCAGATTCCTGCCTAGCTGACTTTCAATTTCTGGTGGAGGCACTTCTGCGAGAAGCCATGGAAGTGCAGCCTTTGGTGGAACAAAATGTGTATGGGCCACACAGTGCCTTCATAGTGAGCTGGAATGAGTGGCTCCTGTTGGGACGTTGATGGAGGAATTTTCAATTTCAGTTTCTGTTAGGGTGCGAGTCCTTAAGGTCAGAAGACCATGTGACTCTCTTTGCTTTAACTCAGCGCAAAACAAGGCAGATGTGGGGATCCTCAGAAGGTCTCCAGACCTCAACTTGATGGTCGCCAGCGTGACATCCAACATCCTCCGACTCTCCAAGGCGCTTCAAGCATCTTCCGCTGGATGACGCTTTGAAATGTCATATACAGTCAGCAGCACTGGTGTGGGGTCCAAGACAATTTGGCAGAAAGAAGCTTTCAAGACACATGTAGCACATGCCTTTCAAGACACATGTAGCTTGGCTCACCAGGATCCTCAGATCTCTATTCTAGTCATGGTCTCTCAGGGCAGGAGACTTGGTATACCGCATTCAAAACACAAACCATGAAAAAAGCAATTTACTCGTTTGATAAAACCCGACATGGTATTTTGACGAGTTTCTCTTGGGCTTAGTGGCTTTGAATTCCTTGCATTTCTAGCTGCAGGCTACGACCCGCAGACATTGGAGACCAGCAGCCAGGAGACGGAGGATGTGCTGACCTCGGATTTGGATCTTGATCTTCTGAAGCTCTGCTATTGAGATTGTCGACATTCTACTAGTTTGAAGGTGGGGTTAGATCAGTGCTGCTTCCTGTTTAAGCAGAGCCGACAAAAATTTCAGTTTAAGCCAGTTAAGCTCATGCATATGATTATGATTAAGATTTCTGGGCATGCATGGCATATGAGGGCGAGCACTCGTTCTACTCTTCAGAGCCTGTTGCCACCCCCCACCCCACCCAATAGATTGTCCGGTGGTTGTAGATTGCCTGTTGGTTGCGTCCGTGTTCTACTCTTCAGAGCCTGTTGCCACCCATCCCCCCACCCACCCATTAGATTCATTAGATTGTTTGGTGGTTGAATCTCCTTTCACCTTCTCCCCTCTGAAAGTGCGCAAATGAGTGTTCGGTGCGCAAGTGAGGTAAAGTGCGCAAGTGAGGTAAATTTCCAGTGCGCAAGTGAGTGCTTGGCCGCATATGACAGCTCTGAGTTTCGAAGCAACAGAAGAATTTCAACTTTGGTATTCTGGGCAATAAGAAACATGGCAATATGACAGATTCCTGTAATACCTTAGTGTCACTGCCATGCATAGTGTTTACAGTATATATATATTATTAATAGTGGTAAAACTACTTATATAACAACAACCTGAATACATCGCTTGACTTTTGCAGGAGTTGGAGGTTCACATATATATATATATACACATATATCGGACACATGGACTTATGCTCTTGGTTTCCTTCCCAGGAATTGCTCTTCTTTTTTGCAGGTCTTCCACGCACTGTCCGAGTGGACAGAAGAGCTGATACTACTTATAGTGAAGTGCTCTTTGGACAAGTGTTGAGTCTCTTGTAGCTTTAGAAGAAGCTTGACATGTCTCTTGTAAAACATGTTTTGTGTTTGGGTGCAGGCTGCAGCTCATCATGTCTCCAGTCTCCAGGTACTTCTGTCCCGTGAAGCAAGTGATTGTGACCTTGGGTGGGGACACCGTGTCAGCTTGCAGAGAGGCATTCATGGAGACTGTTTGGGTGCTTGTTGGATTGTGCTGGTAGCACCAAGTTTCAGTTGGCTCTTCTAAACATGCTGGTAGAGTTGGAAATCTGTTTTGATTGAGTGCCAAGGCTGTTACTATTCACAGCTGTCAGAGCCACTGAAGGTCCAAGCAATTGAGTTGCATCCGAAGAGCACTACCAGTGAAGAAGCGACACTTGCAGGTGATGCTACACCCGGAGGACTCCTGGCTGTCACAGCGACTGCAACTCTTTGTGCAACAAGGGGAGGCTGGCGATCGGCAAATGTATATAGTATATAGTATATACATAGAATCCTGGGAGATATTTGAGCAGTGTTTTGCGGCATTTTGTCAAAAGCTCAAGGGCTCAACTGAGAAGGTAGCCGCTCCACCTCCAAACACGCAGTGGCAGTGCTGGGAAGAGTTTGGCAGAGCAGCCAAGGAGACAAGCTCACAATGGACTGAGATAGGGTTCTCAAGTCTGTGATGAGTGAGAGACCCTGTGTTTGCCATATGAAGTTTGACTGCCCCTTGCAACGACTAACAAGAACGCTTTTAACATTTCAGTGTTTTGGTCGTTCTGCATTGGCACATCGAGCCGACACAGGAGATCAAGCCCCGGGACATTGAGAAAACAATGAAGGAAGAGGGCTTGCACCCTTGATGTCATCTTATCATCAGATACGCTTTGCTTGCCCAGGCTTCATAGCTTTGAAACTTGTGTAGAGGATCTATCTACAAGATCTACAAGTTAATGCTGCCAAGTCTCAAACAAATTTGATTTCTTGTCCCTGCGTTTGGCTTCAGGTACTGTGGGGATGTGGTCATTTGGCAGCCGCAGAGCGCCGCAGGGCCACGACGTCCAGGTGAGGGAGGCCTGAAATGTTCTTCATGAACATGATAGTATATAATATAATGTAATGTAATGTAATGCAATATCTGTCTGTCTCTCTCTCTCTCTGCCTGCTTGGCTTGGCTTGGCTTGGCTTGGCTTGGCTTGGCTTGGCTTGGCTTGGCTTGGCTTGGCTTGGCTTGGCTTGGCTTGGCTTGGCTTGGCTTGGCTTGGCTTGGCTTGG